>VZTQ01004616.1:0-40884 GCA_013400755.1 Pelecanoides urinatrix | reverse complement strand
GGAGGGGGGGCAGGTGGGAGGAGAGGGCTGGATACAGCAGGGTGCTGGGGGGGCACAGCACCCCAGTCCTGCCACGGGATGGGGAGGGCAGAAAGGAGGTGGGAGGGGAGGAAATGCAAGAGGCTGCACCCAAATAAATATATATATATATACATGTATGTGTGTGCATATATATATATATAGGCTTGGGGGGAAGAGCAGGGCACAGCAAAGCNGAAAGGGGCAGCACGTCTTGTGTGGGGCAGGAGCCCAGCGCCTCCGGCAGGGTCTTGTCCCCATCGCGGTGAGCATTGTGTTGGGGACCGTGCCGGCAGGCAGCGAGGAGCGGGGCTGCGCCCGGCGAGCCCGGGACAGATGCTGGAGGCAGGGTGCCCCGCTGCCGCCCCGAGCAGGCGGCCCGAAAGGGCTGGAAGGTGTCCGCCTTCGGTCCTCCCGAAAAGGACCGACCCAGTTGTGTCTGAGCACCCGCCCCGGTGCTGGGGCCACCCATGGGTGAAGCCTGCGAGGGCAGTGGAGGCCGTGGCAGGGAGAGCCGGGTCCGGGCTGCATGGGGGCACCGGGGGGGCTCCGGCGGAGCAAAGAGCCAGAGCATCGCTGGCAGGCGCTGGGGGATGGGAGCGGCACACGCTCGCACACGCACACGTTACCCACATGCACACGCCAGCAGCACCAACAGCCCCTGCCAGCAGCCTGCAGTCGCTGGAGCGCCCCGCTCCTCCGCCTCTCCCTCCTCCTCCTCCTCCTCCTCCTCCTTCTCCTCCTCCTCCTCCTCGCTGCCCACCGGCCTGCGGCACCCCTCCGCGGCCTCCGGCCCCACCAGCGCACAGACAATGACTTCATGCGGATTATGCATCTGAAGAAATCACCAGCTCCCAGATAGCCACAGGGGGAGGTATCCATGTGTTTGGCAGGGAAGCAGCCTCCTGCTCTCCTTCCTTCTCCCCCTCTTTTCTCCTCGCACCCGGCAGCTGCCTCCTCTCCGGCGATGGTCGCCTCCGGTCCCCCTGCACGGTGCTGAGCGAGGCCCCGGCGCATCCCCGCTCCCACGCTTGCACCAAGGTACCGCCGCGGCTATTTTTATTCCCCCCTTTCTTTTCCGGTTCGCCTGCCGCTGCCAGGCTCGGTGCCTCTCGCACCCTCCGTGCCTGCACGTCTCCCGCTCCCGTCTTCCCACCCAGCAGCGAGAGGTGGAGGGAGGCTCGTCCCAGCCCCGGCACC
Source organism: Pelecanoides urinatrix (assembly GCA_013400755.1). Taxonomy (NCBI): domain Eukaryota; kingdom Metazoa; phylum Chordata; class Aves; order Procellariiformes; family Procellariidae; genus Pelecanoides; species Pelecanoides urinatrix. The sequence continues at coordinate 39,666 of VZTQ01004616.1, read as the reverse complement.
CGCGTCGCAGCGGCAGCCACCGTCGCGGAGCAGAACGAGCCCAGCTCCGGCCGCGGCCGCCGGCCCTGATTCCAGGTTTGCATCCTCGATTCCTTCATCTATTTGTCGATGCGNATATATATATAGGCTTGGGGGGAAGAGCAGGGCACAGCAAAGCATCTGCCCCACGCGAGGGCTGCCGGGTGCATCCCCAGCATCCCTGCGCGGGGACGCTGCAGGCCAGGCAGTGGCAGCACCCACAATTTTGCCGCGGCACCGAGCACCCACGGGCTCCCTTCTCGACAGAGTGGCCACCCCGGGGTGCTGGCACGGACCATGATGGACCTGAAGGTGGACGAGGAGGAGGTGGACAGCGGGCAGCCGGTGAGCATCCAGGCCTTCGCCAGCAGCTCCACCCTCCACGGGCTCTCGCACATCTTCTCGTACGAGCGGCTGTCGCTGAAGCGCGTGGTCTGGGCGCTCTGCTTCCTGGGCTCGCTGGCGCTGCTCGCCCTCGTCTGCACCAACCGCATCCAGTACTACTTCCTCTACCCCCACGTCACCAAACTGGACGAGGTGGCGGCCACCAGGCTCACCTTCCCCGCCGTCACCTTCTGCAACCTCAACGAGTTTCGTTTCAGCCGGGTGACCAAGAACGACCTGTACCACGCCGGCGAGCTCCTCGCCCTGCTCAATAACAGGTGGGTGCCCGTGCTCTGAGGTGGCCTTAGGTGACATCTCCGTGTGCCGGGGCCCCAGCCACCACACCAGCCCCACGCCGCGTGCTGGAGACGTGCGCTCCATGACTGGCGTGGGCGGCATCTCCTCGGTCTCCATGAGGAAGCGGATCCTGAGTTAGTTCAGCTCCGCAGCTGGATGCGGCCGCTGTGCGGCAACGCCGGCAGCCGAGAGCCGCCAGGTCCCACTACTGCTCCCGGGAACGCGGCTCCCGCGCTGGGCTGCCCTGGATGGATCCGGCACGCGTGGCTCCCGCCCCCCGTGCGTGGCACACGCAGCAAGGCCAGGGCCACCCTGGGATGCCTGCGGGGCGGATCCAGCGTGCGCGGCTCCAGCACCGTGTCCTGGGTGCCTGACACAGGCAGCGAGGTCGGGGGTGCCAGCTGAGCATCGCCCATGCCCCAGGACCGGAGGTCGGTGCCGTTCCTTGGGCCGTGGGGCTCTGCGGTGGCAGGGTTCCCGGGGGAGCCCCTCGCCCACCCCCCTCAGCCCATCGCCAGGGCTGTGGCGGCTCTTTGGTGCTGCCAGGCCGTTGCCATGAGCCTGGTGCCGGCAGCGAGGCGCGCTCCCTGCCCATGCCGTTTGCCGAGGGGCTTCGCCGCTGCCCCCACTCATGCCCCAGGGAGGGGTTTGCAGCCACGAGAGTGCGGGCTGAGACCCAGCACACTCAGTCCACCTCCCGGCGAGGCCGGGATGCAGCCATGATGCCACCAAAGGCTCGGGGCAGGCGGCTGGGCTGGCCTCAACCAGGGCCGGTGCTGCGGGACCAGCTCTGGGGCAAGTGAGATGGGTTTGGGAGGTGGCCAGTGCCACTGCCCATCTTCTCCTCCTCACCCACCCTCCTGCCGCCTCTCACCTGCCTCTGGGCCACTTTGTGCTGTTAAATGCTCTGAAAATGCCACGTGCAAAGTGCCCGCGACTTTGCTGAGCCCGTGCCGGGGTCGGGGCAAAAGTGAAGCCCAAATGGCTTTCGCTGGTGGGAGCAGCCGCCGTGACCAGGCCTGAGCTTCTGCCTGCTCTTTCCCTTAAGATACGAGATCCCAGACACCCAGACCGCCGACGAGAAGCAGCTGGAAATCCTGCAGGACAAGGCAAACTTCCGAAACTTCAAGCCCAAACCTTTCAATATGCTGGAGTTTTATGACCGGGCTGGCCACGACATCCGGGAGATGCTGCTGTCCTGCTTCTTCCGCGGGGAGCAATGCACCCCCGAAGACTTCAAAGTGGTGAGTGCCCCCGCGGCCCCGGCCCAACGCCGCGTTTCCCCCACGCAAGGAGGGTGTTTGTCCGCCTGTAGCCGCTCCTGCTTCTTTTCAGCTCGGAAAGGACCGGCAGCATCTTCATTAAGGGGATGCCAGAGGATGCTGCTGGGTTTTAGAGGTCCAGGTGCTCCCCAGGAGCGCGTGTGCTCGGTGCGGCTACGCGGGGTCAGCAAAGCTCCCCGGGATCACTTGGGCTCTGCAAAGCAGGGTTGTGCATGCCGGGCTGGAAACCTCATGCTGGAAACTGCCGCGCTGTGAGGAGGCACCAGCGGAAAAGCAGGGAGAGCCGCAGCGATGGCCGGTGGGGACCCGAGGGAGCCCCCCAAATCCCTCGGGGAAAGCAGGTCCCGGTGGCGCGGCACGGCGTTGTGCCCCGCCACGGAGGTTGCATCTCGCGCTGGTGCACGGATCCAGCGCACAATAAAGCCTTTATCCCCCTGCGGCTGCCTCTCCCCCGTCCAGCTGGGAATTAAACAGTGCCGGCTATTCGGGTGCTGCCTAATAAATTCGGCAGCCGGGGTGGCTGTTCCCGAGCTGGCTCCAGCGTGAAGCGTGCGGCTCTGTGTTGTTCGGGGTCCCCGTCCTCGTCCCCAGCCTAGGGATGTCCCACTCGCATCCCACACCGAGCGAGGACGAAGCCGCCGAGCACGCCAAGGCACCGGCTGGGCGTCCGCGGAGCTGCTGCCCAGGTCCCAGCACAATTCGGGTGATTTTAATCATCTGCATTAAATTCCCTTGACAGGCTCTTTACATAGAGCAGTTCTCTGTTGTCAACCGTCAGGCGTTTTATTTGTTAAATGGAGGCAAGTTGCAGCCTGGAGGGGGCTGGATCCTCCCCAGTGGGGCTGGCGAGCAGGGCCAGGTCCCAGCCTGCGTGTGGCCACCGGCCGGTTTCAACACCGGGCTCTTCCCGGTGCACGGTCGTGTTTTCTGCGCCGAAGCATCCTCAGGGACCTTCATCCCGGCTCCTTCATCTGTCGGGGTCCGAATACCCTGCTTTCTGCATCCTCTCCAACCAGCAAAAGCAAAATAGACTCGCAGCTGGTTTGTTATTCCTGCCTGGATTATTCCTTGCAAGCAGGTTGGGATGATTTAATGGATTTGATTAGAAAAAGCTGGCTCTGTGCTATATTTATGTTGCTCTTCGGATTCCCCTTGCAGCCTTGCACCGGCGGGTCTGTGCGTGGCAGGGCTGGGGCTGGGGCTGCCCGCTCGCAGGGTCCCGGCAGCCGCCCCGTCTTGCTGAGCCCTTTGGGAAACCTTTGCCCCGTCACTGCGGGGGGGTCCCGGGACTTGCAGAAGCTTTTAGAGGGGTTAATTCCTGCCGCCTCGCTGCTCCCCCGCTGCCAGCTCGGATCGCATCCCCCCGGGGCTGAGCCAGGCTGGGCGCTGCTCTGGGCCTGGTGGTACTGGTCGAGGTTGGTGGGTGCTGGGGACCATCACCCGGTGATGCACCATCATCGCCCCGGCCCACGGGGCCCCGGTGGGCGTCCCACCGCCCCGTGAGGGGCTGTGGTCACCTCTGCAGCTCGGGAAGCCCCTTGCACCGTCCGGGCTAGTGGGGTGCCCGGAGCGGGTGCTTTTGCAGCCAGCGCTGCCCCTCTCCTCTCGCTGATGTAGAGGAGATGCCGTGTCCGGAGAGGGGCCTCGCCAGGGAGGATTTTTGGGCTGCTCAGACCCCACAGGCTGGGGGGGAGCTGCCTGCGTGCAGGCAGGGATGCATGTCGGTCCTCGCCCTGCGCCTGTCCCCTTTGCAGCCATTTAACTTCGGTGCCGTGGCCGGTGGGGACAGCCGGGGGGCCGGTGGGGACAGCCGGGGGGCGAGTGGGGACAGCCGGGGGCCAGTGGGGACAGCCAGGGGACCGATGGGGACAGCCGGGGGCCAGTGGGGACAGCCGGGGACCGGTGGCCGCCCGGGCGATGCTGGCTGCATGCTGATGCTGGCCAGCGCAGGAGGCGACGGGAAGAGCCGCGGCCCCGACACGCCGCGGCTGCCGCGTTATCTGTCCCCGGCAGAAGGGAGGGCTCGGGGGAGACGCGGCGAATGCAAATGAGGGGGTGCTGTAACTGAAATATCCGGGGTGACAATGAGGTGGCAGGAGCTGCCTCCTGCCCGTGTTCCCCCTTGCACTGCCAGACGGTGGGAGAGCATCGCCGGGGGGCAGCCGCAGCAGCCCAGGGCCCCCCCGAGCGCTGGGAGCACTGCCCGTGCGCCCCCCGTGATGCACCCACCCAGCAGCACCCCCGGGGGGCTGTGGGCTGGGTCTCAGCCCCCCTGGCCCCAGCGCACAGCATCGCCCTGCAGCCAGGGCAGGATCCCCCAGCACACAGGGCTCGCACCGGACGCTGTGGGGAAGCCCATCCTGGGATTATACGGGCTTTTCCCACCTTCTCCTTCATCCTGCGTCGTCACCAGGCCACATCAGGGGGTCCCCGGCGTTGTTCATCCCCCTCCGTCTCCACCCGCCCCGGCCGGTGCACCGCAGGGTGCTCCCCAGCAGCCGCCGTGTGCAGGATGCAGGGATGCTCCAGGGACAGAGGTGGAGCTGACCGGGCTTGGACTCATCCCATACAGGGGATTGAAGCCTCTAAGAAGATCCAAGGGGAAACAATTGGCCCACCCCAGCTCTGCCCTGGCTCTTCACAGCCCCTCCAGCACCACGGAGGTGTCTGGCATCCACCAAAGCTCCCCCGCGGCAGCCATCCAGGACGGGGAGGAGGACGCACAGCGAGGTGCAGCCATCTCCTCTCCCCAGCCCCAAAATCCTGGCATGGCCTTAAAGCCGGCAGGGGCAAACACAAGGCTGAGGGGCAAGTCCTGACCCCCCTCAGGATGTCCCCATCACCGGGGCTGTGCCCAGAGCCTCGCGCCCACAGGGTGGGACACGGGGCAGCCGCCCGGCTCCCCTTTGCGGGGAAGGGGGAATCGCCTTCGCTGTCACCTCCGTTTCGGGACTGCGCTCCCCGACATGCTCATTAGCAGCACAGATCAATGTTTCACGCTTGCTACTTCATTATTTATAAGTTCGAGCTCTCGCTCCTCTGCGGGAACGCGCGGCCCCGCCAGCTCCCAGCTTGCGTTTCCTCTCCCTCCCCGCGCCGGCAAAGGGCCCCTGCAGCCCTGCTCATCCCCGTGGATCTGCTCCTCGCCCAGCAAGGGGAAGGCCCAGGAGTCCTGTCTTTGGGCTCTAAACCCCGTTAATTTTCTTTCCATCCCAGGGAAAAACGAGAAACCCAGAGGAAAAGCTTCCTCTCCACCCTCGTGGGACAGGAATTGGGGCTGGTCCATGTAAAACCAGCATTAAACCTCGGGATGGTGCCTCATGCTCGTGAAGCCACTTTTCGGGGGTCGGTGCAGCTGGGGCGATGTGAGCAGCTGCGCCTGGCACGGTCCGATGTGCATTTGCAGCTTTTCCTTCTCACACCCCACGAGCCCGTCCCGGGGGAGAGCCACGTCCCCAACTCCTTGTCACCGTCCTGCTTCAGGGCAGGGTGGCTGAGCCTGGCACGGGAGCTGGGAGCCCTGGGGCAGAGCGCACGGGACATCCTCGATAAACTGCAGAGGATTAAGACCTCTGGACCATTTCCATGAGGCTCCGGGGCTGAGCTGGCACTAGGGAGAATTGAGTTTGACATGGAGATCATGCCGCTGCCTTTTGCATTGGATTCTGCATCGTCTGCCCTGGAAATACCGAGTGCACGGAGGAAGAGCAAGGGAGGGAACAGGAAAGGTCTGGAGCAGCCCTGGCAACCCCGACCACACTCCTCCTCTCCTCCTTCCTCCCATCTCCAGAGCAATGCAGGAGCTGCTGTGGTGAAGAACGAATCCAGCAGCACCTTATTTTACCCCACTGCACCTTGTTGCACCCTGCTGAGCCTCCCCACCGCCCTTCTGAACCCCACTGCACCTTGGTGAAGCCCACTGGACCCCACCAGATCCTGCTGTGCCCCCCGTACCCTGCTCACCCCCAATGCGTGCCCCTCTGCACCCCCAAAGCCCCTCTGCACCCCTCTGAGCCCCCCGCACCCCAGCTGGTGTGTGTTGGGGGCCAGCTCCTGCCACCCCAGGAGCACCGTGGCTTTTCCCCCTGCAAAAAAAGCCTCGTGTCGTCCAAACCTGCCCCACTGGTGGGTGCCAGAGTGTCCTGCAGCACCCGTGGGAGCTCGGAGCGAGGGGTGCAATGGGGCACGCTCAGGCTGCTGGTCCCAGGGTACCCACCCAGGGGATGCTGCTGGTCTCCCTGCTCTACCTCGACCCTCAGCCCCACCGGACCCAGGCCCCAGCACCCACCGGCGGACCCAGGTGTCCGGCCCCCGGCACCCCACGGCCCCTCGCGGAGCTGCGGCAGTCACAAGCCCGGGAGCCCCACGGCGAGCGGAGCTCCCCCGCGGCGCAGCGTTAGTGGATAATCATAGAGCCGAAGTGAAAAGCATCTCCAACACAGCTGGAGAGACCGGGCGCAGGAATTACTGATACCCAGATATTTCCTGGAGCTTTAGATAGTTAATAAACAAACCGCATGGGCCCATCTGGCTCCGGAAAAACAACCTGGGGACCACGCGTGGGCAGCAGGGACGGCCACTGGCCCCAAATGGCATCTTCCTCCTGGTTTGGGGCCGGTCCCCGGCAGCACGTCGAGCCCCGGCAGCTCCCACCACGGTGCCCGACGGAGCCGGCACGTTTACAAATTCTGTAAGACATTCAAGCGATTTATGTAAATCACTTTCAAAGCAGCACATGGGCTCCTAAATAACTTATAAGCATTTGAAACTGCTCACACATATTTGTTATTTCTGAGCGGCGATTCACCTCCAGCATCCTGGCAGTTCTCCCCGGGGCCCGGCTGCGTCATCCCCACCTGCATCATCTGCAAACTCCCGGCTGGGCTCGCTCTCTGGATCCGTCTCTCTCTGCTGTCGAACAACAGCATCGTTTGACCCCAGAGGTCGCATCATTTTCCAGATGAACGAAGCAAACCCAGCGCGACATGGGCTGCCTGGTACAAAATAATTGGAGGTGATGGAGCAGAGGAGCAGCCGCGCACGGGACCGCAGCCGCGCACGGGACCGCAGCCGTTCGCTGGAGGTGACTCGGCTCTCCCAGAAGCGCAGGGGGTCAGGAGCACCCCGACTGTCGGCTCATCTCCAGCTCGGAGACTTTCAAGTATCATGGTATTTTCCTCAAAGCAAATCATCCAGAAAGCAGCCGTGAACCGTTTAGCCCTCAGGCGCGGAGCAGAGACACCAGCGAGCGTTGCTCCTCGGCTGCCTCCTTTCCCCGGCGTCATCCAAGCTTTTCCAGGCTCGACCGCTCGTGGGGTGCAGGCAGAAGGATTGGGGATCCCTCGGCTGCGTGTGGCTTTGCCCACCCCATGCTGACGCTAACGTGGAGATGGCAAGTCTTGTTTGAAGCCAGTCGCATTTCACACTCATTCTGCAGCGGGACAGCGATGCCGCGGTGCGACCCCCGCACCGTGTCTGCGTGCCACCGAACCCGCCGTGATCTTGGCCGAGCCGGCGCAGAAGAGGGTCAGGAACAAGCGGGCTGAGGACATCGGCGCTGGGCACGGCACGGTGGGAGGCTGGTGTGTGCCTGTGCCTCACAGCCGCTTCGTTAGCGGCTCTGCAATGGAGCAGGTAAATCATTTAACACGTCGAACCTCTAAGCACTGAACAACATCGCTCCCGCCCGCCCCGGCAGGCGATTAGGAAAGGAGAGAGAAGGACGTGCAGGGTCAGGATCAGACCCAGCCGGGGGCCACTTAGTCCCTGGCCCTGCCTGGGGGCAATGTCCAGCCCCCGCAGCAGGCGCAGCTGTGCCAGAGCCACGGTGCGCAGCAGCACCGGCGCTGGGCGCAGCCGGGGAGGTCGTGCACACCCAAAGCACTTTGCACGCCCAGATGCTCCACGCACACCCCGAGGTGTCACGCCAAGAGCTCGGAGCGGCTCAGATGCACTTCAGGCCATTCCTGCTCCTCTTGTGATGCTTTTGCACGTGAAGAATCATTAACAAATGAATTATTAATTATTATTAATAAGCTTTAATGGCATCTGTGGCTGCTGGAAGAGATGAGGAGGCTTTCAAGTGCTGCCCGGCCACAACGCAGGCAAGGATGTCACGGCTGCGGGGTACCCGGGGCACGCGTGCCCCACGGACGCCAGCCCCAAGGGAGCCGCAGGCTGGAAACGCAGCCCTGGCCCACCGCCAGCACAGGGTATTTTTCTAAATCGTTCCCCCTCAATCTCCCTTCGGTCTTTATCCGAGACCCAGGCTGAGCGGCAGCAAGGCACACGGCGCCTTTGCCGACTGGGGGTATTTCAAGGAATCTGCCCAGGAAAGCCCCTGGTGCCATTTTCCCTCTGTCCCCCCGATATCAAGTGGGGAGAAGCCGGGAGGGAGGGAGGCAGGTCCCCCAAGCGTGCAGAGCCCCGCAGGAGGCAGAGATCTCCACAGGGAGATCCGGAAAATTAACTGTCTCGTGGCCTTTTGCCTCGGTTTTAATTTATCTGGCTTTTTATAGACGCTTTTGTTTTATCACCTGCAGAGAGTTTGGCCAGAGCCGGGGCTCTCTAAGCAGCAGGCATCACTGCAATTCCTGCAACAACCATGACTCAAGAAGCTCCTCACCCTCTTATTTATTTATACAGGCCCCAACACTTGGATATTATAACCTTTTATTTATTTTTTTGCACTTTTTTTTTTTTGCTGTACTGGAGGGTTTGGTGCATTTGCATCCAGGCTCTTACCGCAAGGACAGAGATGGGGCACGGGACGGCGCTGGGGCAGGGAGCTCCCCACTCACCCTCCGGTTTATCACGGATTTTAAGCCCCAAGCAGCCTCATGGCCCAGTAAAGCGACAGGGAGACCCGTCCAGAGCAGCCACGCGCCGGGGCTGTGTAACCACCCGGCTTGGATTAGATTAGATTTGAGAACCGTGATGCGTGCAGAGCCAGAGCGAGCGAACACAGCAAGGAAACCAGACAGGAATACAATTTTTTTTTTTCGCCCCGCCAATAAAACCATCAGCTTGAATCTGCTTGCATGAACTGTCTAAGCAATCGTGAAGGATGTCAGAGAAAATTGCAACCTGCTTATGGGTAATTCGTGATCGGCAGAAAACACGGAAAGGCATTGGGATAAGTGTCCACAGAGAATAATCCCAGCCTCCCGGGAATTAGTGGCACCTCGGCAGCGTCCTCTGCATCCCGGCACAGCAGGAACCGGCACAGTCCCGGTGTCCCCTCCGTGGCACAAAGGGACACCACCAACAGGAAAATCACCCAGAAAACTCTCAGCGTTACAAACTGTTTCAGTTATAGGAGCATAAATAGATCCCCACAAGAAGGATAAGGTGGCTGCAGGAGCCATCACAGCGGATGCACGGCGAAGGGCCCGGCCACAGGTACACGCTCGACCGCCTGCGGAGCTGTGGGGGGACCCCGGCTGAGCCCCCCCAGAGACCCCGAGCCAGTGGGGCTGCAGGTGCCTCTGTGCCCGGGGCAGCAGCACCGGCACCCAGCTGGGAAGCGCTCGGCAGTGCTGGCCCAGGGAAGCTTTGAAAGATTAATGGAGTTTAAATGGAAGCGTTTGGAGAGGAGATAAGGCTCATCTGATATGAAATCATATGGAACAACGGGAGCCAGGGAGGCCCCGGGTCCATAATGAAGTCCACTTAACACATTACTCACCATAATGTGCTTTTTATTAAAGTCCTGCGCTGCAGATGCCGGGTCTGCAGCCAATAACCCGGGGCAGGACGGCACAGGGACCTGGAGCACCCGTCCCCTCCGCCCTGCAGCCGGGACTGAGCACACCAGCCCCACACGGTCCCAAAAAGGGACCTTTGGTTTCCCGTCCCCTGCAGGAGCCAGGGACGGAGCCCCCGCATCACCCAGCGCCGCGGCATCACCAGTCCCCGCGGCTGGGGCTGGGCTGCCTGGGCCCGTGGGGACGGGGTGGAGAGGAGGCGGAGGTGAGGAATAATACAGAGGAAAAACTCCTTTTTAATCATCAATTTTTCTGCATTAGAATGTGACATGCTAATCCACTGTGAAGCGTCTAATCTGGGGGATAAAGGGCTGGATAACACAAGCTGCACCCGGCTTGGCTGGTGGAGTGAGCAGAGGCAAGGTGGCAGCATCTGATAAGGGGCGGCAGGATTAGTCCCGGCCGAGATCCCGGCTGCCCGGGCAATCCCACCTTGCTCGGCTGCCCCGACTCTGCCTCTCCCCAGGGTCCGGGAGGGGATCTGCACCACGGAGCCGTCCCGAAGCGGCTCACCCTGCCCAGAGCAGCGATGGCGGCACTGCCGGTACCACCACCACCATCTGGGAGCTGGAAAGCACCTGCATGGTCCAAGGCACATTGCAAACCTGATTTTTCTCCCCTCCAATGCGATGCACCCGCCTGCGTCACGGGAGCAGGACAGCACAGCGGCAGGGTGCCCATCTGCCCCACCAAATATCCGTCCCCCAAATCCTGCTCCTGGCTGCTGTGGGCTTGCACCCCATCTCATCCCTTCCCACCGGCCAGCTCCAATCTCCGGGCACCCCCAGGGATGACGCAGGCAGCTCGGCCCCGGCTCAGCTGGTCCTTGGCAGGGACGGGCCGCGGCCCCTTACAAAACCGAGCGGGTCCAGCTGCCGGGGCGATTTCTGTGACAGCCTCCCCGGGGCTGGGCTGCTGCTCGCAGGCCTGGGATAACAGAGCTTGCAATGTTGTTTTCTCCTCGCCTCCTCGGGGATTGGTTTATCTCTATGAATAACTCCATCCCGGCTTTGATCTCCTCTGCCATTAAAGCGTGACAGGCTGTGAAATGTGCTGTTGCTGCCATCAAATCCCCCTCCTGCTTCCCCCGCCGCCGCCTCCGTGCTCCCCCGCTCCCGGGAACCTCCTTTCCCGGGCCTGTGACGAGCTGCAAAGCAGCAAGTGGGGCCAAACTGCCCTGGGACAGTGGCCAAACACCACGCCAGAGCCAGGAAAATCCAGGCTATTTCCACCATCCCGCATCCCTCGGTGCGGCAGGGAGGAAGGCATCGAGCATCCCTGGTCCCCAGCGGTGGGTCGGGGTGTGTCGGCATCATCCCAGCACGCGCCGCCACGGGGGCTGATGTCACGGCTAATTATAGCATCCCCCATCCCTCTCCCCCGCCAAAGCTTTACCTGAGAGAGGGTAAAAATAACTCCTGGTGAGGGAGGAGCTGGAACGAGCCCAAAGACTCCTCCAGCATCTCCAAAACTTGCACAAACCAGGACGGCACCCCCCTTGCCTGCAACACGGGGACACGGCCACAGTTTGTCCCCAATCGTGGAGTCAGGACACGCTCCTCCGAGTGCCAGTGGCACCGTGCTCCGGGCTGTGACTGTCCCTGGTCACCTTCACCCCGGCCCGAGTGTCAGCTCTGGGACAGGGAGTGGTAACCGGAGCCAGGGCAGGGCTCATCCTCGCCGCCCCGCACGGCTGCTGGGAACCGGCCCTGGCTCTCTCCGCAAGCTGTTTAAGCCGAGCAAGGCAGGTTAATGGCCCCAGCCGATGATGGAGTGTTTTCATTACAGCATCTCCCTCTCCCTGCTGCAATTGCTTCCAAGAAGACACATTAAACCTCCCCGTGCCATGGGATTGGATCAGCCCCTCACTCGCACCATCAGGGACCGACCCACGGGGCCCCGGGCAGCACCGCTCACCTGCCAGGGCTGTTTTCCTTCTTCTCCTCTCCCTCCTACAGACATGGCACAGAAACTCCCTGTCCCAGAGCTGGGGAACACCAGAAATGCCACCCCGACCCCAGCCAGCTCGTACCTGCTCGCTCCCTGCCAAAAGCATCCCATCCAAAAGCACCAGTCTGCGTGTGATCAGCCCAGCTTGCTCCCAGCTTGCTCCCAGCTGGCTGAGCCAGCCTGATGCCCCCAGACTCCCTCCCAGGTGAAGCCCTGATGACTTTATAGCCCAGCCCCGCTCACGGGGCAGCTGCAGCTCATCTCCATCAAAGGCAAAGGGCCGGGATGTGACCTGGTCCCCATGGCATGGTGGCTCCCAGCCACCTAATCCGCCTCCCTAGTCCCATTTCCCAGGATGAGTTTCCAGCTCAGACTCTCTGGGTTGCTCCCAAAAGGCACGACCTTGCTCTCAGCTTTATGAAATTTCATCCCGTGGCTCCGGCGCTCGTCCCCAAGGTCACCCATCCTTTCTCCCAGGTGCTGACAGCATCCCCAGCTTTGTGGCAACTGCCAGCGTCCCTCTTACACAAGGGCCCTATTGGGAATGTTGAGTTTAGGGAGCCCCGGAACGGACCCTTGAGGGACAACCCGCTGTCACATCGTCAATCGTAACCTCTCGTTGACCCGGCTGAGCCTGCCCTGACAGGGATCCCCAGTGGATGCCCTGCCCATTACACCAGCATGACGTGATGGGAAAGAGCAGATAACTTTGCACCAGTATCAGATCAGATTCGTACAAGTTTCCTGGTTGCATTTGTCTACCCGGTTTGGTGGTGCCCGTGTCCACGAGCCGGGATGTGCTCAGGGAGCGGGGGCACGTGGTGCTTGCGGGGAAGGTGGCACAGCAGCCGAACCAGCGGGCTGGGGCACGCTCATCGCACCCGGGCATCGGCCAAAACCACCCGTCCAGCTCTTGCGCATCAAAGCGCTGCCGTATTTAGATGCTCCCCTTCCCCTTGGGCCGGCGATGGCGGCTGCGGTGCTGGGATGGGGCTGGAGATTGCTCTGTGGTTGCATCGGATGCTTTTATGAAGTGCTGAGTGCAGGAAAAAAGCAAACCGCAAGAAGGGGCTGTGCTGCTGCAGGGCTGCAGGGAGGAGATGCCTTTGCCAGGCTGCCGGCTCCATCCCACCACCCCACATCGGGGCTGCCTCCCCAGGACCCCCAGCCCCCGCCAGCTCAGCAGCACGAGGCCCGGACGCCGTCCCCCACGGGAAGCGGTGGCTCCCCGTTCCCCGTGGGGATCCAGAGCACGAGGTGACGCACCGTGCGCTGCCTGGGCTCTGCAGGAGGAATCGTTACCCGGACCATGGCAGTATCCAAATCCTGCCAGAAACAGCCCTGGCTTGGAGGAGGACGGACCTCGCACCACTCCGGACATCACCGTGTCGGATGCTCCCGTGCACATGCCGCTGCCCGGCGGCACGGGGAGATGAGCCGCAGGGACGGGTGCTGCCGGGGCAGGATGAGCACCGCAAGAGCTTGGGGACACCACAGCATCCTTCCGCCCTCGCTGGCACCACTTGGGCGGGCGCTGCGGCAGGACGATGTCACGGGCATTTTGGGAAAACCTTTGGCTCCAGTTGCCCCTATGAAGAGCCCAGAGAGCCCGGCATATGGCGGCTCGGGAAACAGCCTGGCACCCAGCGGGGAGGGCCTGGCCGGAGCAGCCGGTCGGGCTGCCAGGGCCGTGCCGCCCCGCAGTGAGGATGGAGGAAGCGGTGTGGGTACGCGGCACAGTGGGTGCCTGCGCGCACCCGTGCACACCCGTGTTCGCCGGCCCTGGCAGCCCCTCAGGCCCCCCCAGGCAGCACCGGGAGCTCCCAACACCTCCAGAAGCACGTCTGGTGCTTCTGGAGCCGGCGGTGTCTCTCCTCCATCCTGCCAGCCGCAGCCGGCCGGTCCCGGGGGACCTGGGGAGCCCGCAGAACCGCCCCTCGCTCCTCCTCTCCTCCTCCCTGCTCCTGATATACCCTCCTCTCTCCGTCCCCTCTGAGCATCCCTCTGCTCCTCTCCCTCACTCCCGCTTGCCTCTCGCTCCTTTTCCCTTCGTTTCTCTTCTCTGAAACTTGCCGCTTCCTCCTTCCCTGCTCTCCCCCAGCCCCTCTCATCCACACCCCGAGGATCCGACCCACCGACGAAGATCTCCAGGCTGTGGCAGGGCGGGGGCCAGGACCCCCACGTCGGAGCCGGGACCTCCACACTGCAGCTGGGACCCCCACGCTGGGCAATGCCTCTCCAGATATTCTGCACCATCTCCTTCTCCAGCGAGGAAAGACCAAGAGATGCTGCAGCCACCGGGAGGGGAGAGGATGGAGCAGACGAGTTCCTGTATGGGCAGGAGGAGGATGAAGAGGAGGAGGACGCAGGGGCAGCCACAGACTTCGTGGCCTTTGCCAGCAGCTGCACGCTGCACGGGCTGAGCCACATCTTCGTGGAGGGCAGCCTGGGCGCTCGGCAGGCGCTCTGGGCGCTGGCCTTCCTCCTCTCCCTCTCCGTCTTCCTCTACCAGGTGGCCGACCGCATCGTCTACTACCTGGAGTACCACCACGTCACGCTGCTGGGCGAGGAGGACAGCCCCGAGATGACCTTCCCTGCCGTCACCTTCTGCAACATCAACCGTGTGCGGGTCTCACAGCTCAGCCACGAGGACCTGCTCTACCTGGCCCCCCTGGTCAACTACGAGCCCGGCATGGAGCTGGGCTTCACCCCAGCCCAGCCCGGTCCCGGGGATGAGGACGAGCCCCTAAATTTGTACGGGTTTTTTAACCGCACTTGCCACCAGCTGGAGGACATGCTGCTGAGCTGCAGCTACCGGGGCAAGCAGTGTGGCCCTGGCGACTTCGCGGCGGTGAGTAGCCCCCAGGCAGCCGGGCACGGGGAGCAGCTCCGGCCGGCACCGTGTCGGTTCAGGCATGGCAGGCGACGCTCAGGGACAGGCTGATATTTCAGCCCCGTCCGCTGGCACCTGGGCGTCTCGCTGGAGTTGGGAACGGCACCGGCTGCGGAGACCCGCTGGCGGGACACGGAGAGCAGCCGCAGGGCTCTGCTTGCAAAGGAGGTGCCCGGCACCTCCGTCCTGGCATCACCACCGCCCGCGGGGCACCACGCGGTCTGCAGCCCACTGGCCTCACGTGCCCCTTGCCTGGGCTGGCAGCGGCTCAGCAGCATGGAGACACGCTGGCTGCCGGAGGCGTTAGCTGGAACGGTCGAGGAGGGATGGGGGGTTCAGGATCCCTCCCATCATGGAGGAGGGCTTGGAGGAGGTGCTGGTGCAGGGCTGAGTGCCGCCGTCTCGGGGAGCTGGGGCTGCCCTGGGGTCGAGGTGCCGTAAATCTGCAAAGTGTCTCCTCCGAGTCCACGCCATCCCTGTGCCTTGGTGGGGAACGTCTCCTCCTCTACCGGGGCAAAGACAGGCAGTTCCAACAGTAAGAGACACCCCGCAGGGCTGGAGCCTGGCTTGGATCGTGCCCCGCAGGGACGGCTGTGTTTCAGGGCTGGTGATGTCCCCCCGGCTCCGTGCTGCGGTGCCGGCAGCAGTTTGGTGCCCAGCCTCAGCCCCACGTCTTCTCCTGCAGGTCTTCACCCGCTATGGGAAGTGCTACACCTTCAACGCGGGGCAGGACGGGAAGCCCCGGCTCATGACCATGAAGGGGGGCACCGGCAATGGCCTGGAGATCATGCTGGACATTCAGCAGGACGAGTACCTGCCAGTGTGGGGGGAAACAGGTAACCCACTGCCTCAGCGGCTCTGCCAGCTGGTCCGCTCGGGCACCGGCAGCTCCTGGGGTACTTCCCAGCCCTTTCCCAGCTCCTCACCCCACAGGTGCACGTCCCTCAAGCTCCCTCCTCTTCCCTCCTTCCATTTCTCATCACTTCGGGTCCTTTTCTTTCCTTTTTCCTCCTTGTCTTTGCTCTTCGCCATGGCAACTCCCCATCAGTTTAGACAAGCAGACATCACTTGTTTATAAATAGAGGCAAACACTTTCCCCGCTGCTCTCCCCGGGTGCTGGAGCAGGAGGGTCAGAGGCGGAGGGGACAAGGACATGGTGTGGCAAACAGGTGGACAGATGGATGGACACGTGAACGAATGAATTTCCCCAGGAGAAGGGTGGGAGACAGGAGAAGAGGTCCCTCTTGCAGCAGGGTCAGCGCAGCCCTGCAGAGCGGGGCACAGTGCCATGCTCACCCCGCTTCTCTCTGCCGCAGATGAGACCTCGTTTGAAGCCGGGATCAAGGTGCAGATCCACAGCCAGGACGAGCCCCCGCTGATCGACCAGCTGGGCTTCGGGGTGGCTCCCGGCTTCCAGACCTTCGTGTCCTGCCAGGAGCAGCGGGTAGGGACCGGAGGGGTCTGGGAGGCTCCCTCCCACCCCGCACTGTGGGCTAGACCTGCTGTGGGACGCTGAGCCTCCTCCCCATGCCCCTGTCCCCTGCCTCCATGTCGGACGGAGAGGGGGGACCCGGCCCTGGGGACCGACGCAGCGAGGTCTGTCCCCTCCGCCATGCCAGGGGCCGGTGAGCTTCTCTCCTCACTCCCGGCTTCTGCCCCCTCCCAGCTCATCTACCTGCCGCCTCCCTGGGGCGACTGCAAGGCCGTGGCGGGCGACTCGGAGTTTTACGACACCTACAGCATCACCGCCTGCCGCATCGACTGCGAGACCCGCTACCTGGTGGAGAACTGCAACTGCCGCATGGTGCACATGCCAGGTGAGCCCCGCGCGCAGCGTCCGGCCCCTGCCGGGCTCGGCCCAACGACACGATCCCACCGGGAAAACTTGCCTTCTCTCCCCTCCAGGCGATGCCCCTTACTGCACCCCGGAGCAGTACAAGGAGTGCGCGGATCCGGCCTTAGGTGAGGCTGCCCGGCCCTGTGGGACTGAGCTGTGGGCGTTGGGTTTCTCCATCTCTCCATCTCCCTCTCTCCCTGCCCAGATTTCCTGGTGGAGAAGGACAACGAGTACTGCGTCTGCGAGATGCCTTGCAACGTGACCCGCTACGGCAAAGAACTCTCCATGGTGAAGATCCCCAGCAAGGCCTCCGCCAAGTACCTGGCCAAGAAGTACAACAAGTCGGAGCAGTACATCGGGTAATGTGCTGCGGCCACGGCGATGGGGCGGCATCTTGTCCCTCCATCCCAAATATCAGCCTGATGCCGCTTATGTCCTGCACAGGGAGAACATCCTGGTGCTGGATATCTTCTTTGAAGCCCTCAACTACGAGACGATCGAGCAGAAGAAGGCGTACGAGGTGGCCGGCTTGCTGGGTGAGTGTTGGTGTGGAGCACCCAGCCAGCATCCTCCAACAAGGTGGTCTCATGCTGGCCCCGTGCACCACCGCCCTGTTCCCGAGGCACCGGGATGTGCCGGCAGCGTGGATGCGGAGCGGGGCACTCCACACAGTCGGTGTGGACACACCAGTCACAGCAGTGACGAATTCTGCCCTTTCTCTGCTCCCTCTGCCACCGAACACCGGACTCGCGCCACCCTGATGGCTTCCCTCTCCTCTGCAGGTGACATTGGAGGGCAGATGGGGCTGTTCATTGGGGCCAGTATCCTCACAGTACTGGAGCTGTTCGACTACGCCTATGAGGTGAGTGTCTCTGCCATCCCACGGCTGCGAGGCGTCCCAGGTTATCCTGGAGCACCGAAACGCTCATGTGGGACATGGGGAAGAGCCGCCGATGAGCCCCCACGGTGCTGAAATCCGCCTCTCGCAGGTGATAAAGCACCGGCTGTGCCGGCGGGGCAAGTGCCGCAAGAACCACAAGAGGAACAACACGGACAAGGGCGTCGCGCTGAGCATGGACGACGTGAAACGCCATGTAAGTGCCGGACGTGCCACGGGAGCTGCTGGTCCCCTCTTGCAGCTCGGAGGCTGCCCCAGATGTGTCGGGCGGTGGGGTGGGGGTCACCGTTTTGGGGAGCACTTGGGAAAGGAGCAGAGGCACCAGGCAGAGATGCTGTGGGGAGACAGGTCTTGCTCTCTGCGGGGCTCTGGGTGAAACCAGCGTCCCCAGCGTCCCGTCCGTCCTCTGCCCCGCAGAATCCCTGTGAAAGCATACGGGGCCACCCGGCAGGCATGACGTACGCAGCCAACATCCTACCTCACCACCCGGCCCGGGGCACCTTTGAGGACTTCACCTGCTAACCGACGTCTGGATGTACAACCTGAGCTACCAAAGCCCTCCGGAGAGCTGCCCTTCTCCCTGCGAGCACCAGCGGAGAGACACATCTAGGGGACCTTGCTCCTCGCCACGGTGGGACACGGACAAGAGCGACGGCCTCGGATTTCGGGGCAGGCGGTCGGGTCGGGTCATGCTCGAACCCGGCACGCAGCCCCCGCGGCAGCTGCTCCGCGCCTGCCCCGCCAGTTCAGAGACTCGAGGACGCTCCAGCCCAGCCATCCTCGCGGCGCGGGGAGCGACACGCACAGCGGGCTGGGGCACGGGCCTGCCCCGTCTCCTCCCCTCGGCTCCCCTCGGCCTTTTTAACTAGAAACCCAGAAGCCAAGAAGAAGCAGCCATTCGGCCGCAAAGTCTCCATCCACAGCCCTGTCCGTCTGTCCGTCCATTGTCTCCACGCTCATCCTACTCCAACACCTTGGCCGGCGCTTGCTGGGACCCCCGTCCCCGGCAGGAGGGATCATCGAGGAACCCCACGGCGTGCCCGGCAGGCACGGCAGCGGGTTCGGCAGTCCCGGGAGAGCCGCGCTGTCCCCTGGGACCGTGGTGACCCGCAGCCTGCGCTCGCCTGGGCACTCCTGGCCACTCCACGCGCATGAAGACGGGGCACCTCCACCTCTCCGAAACGTCTTCCTTGGCACCCTGCCCCAGGGACGGTGGTGGCCGGCCACCGAGCTTGCTGGCCGGCTGCGAGCACCAGAGGGGACTCGGCCGGGGCATGTCACCTCGGCACTGAAGACCCCACCGCCCGGGCCCTCTCCCTCGGGTCGGGCGACGGTGTGGTCTCCCTGCCCATCTGGGCTCCACGCAGCCTGGCCAGCTCCAGCCCTGCCCCGCAGTCCCTCCTGTCCCCAGGGAACCTGGGGTTACCCCGTGCGGCCCCCAAAACCAGCCATCCTTGGGGAGAAAGGCAGAAGGAAAACTCCTGGCCCCCATTTCAGCTGCAGCCACTGGCCCAGCTCGGCCAGGGGCACCGTGAGGGGCAGCCCCTTGGCACCGCTTTGGCCAGGCGGGCATGGGAGCCCCAACACCAAAAGGGTTCGTAGGTTGAGGGACACCCCATGGCACAGGGTGCTCTGGTCCACGGGACCGCGGGCTCCCGCCCCGCTGAACCCCCCGACAGCAGCTGCCCCCGGGCACCGCGAGCCCTGGGCATCTTCGGGGCGCCCGCCGGCTCGCTGCCCCGGGACCACCGCTGCTCCTCCCGTCTCTGCCCCCTCCCCGGCACGCAGAGACCTGCCCGGGGAGCCGGGGCCCGGCCGCCCGGCACTGGCCGAGTCTCCGTTCCCCGGGCCCGCAAGCGCACCTCCATTTCGCTCGAGGGTCACTGGAAATTGGCCTCCCCCAGCCCCTGCCGGCCCCCAGGCCCCACACATCAAGCAAGAGCCCTCCCAGGGCTGAAGTGCTACTTATCTTTAAGAGCTTTTGCAATAAGTCTTTTTAGTAATTATTATTTCTAAACTGTAGTTTTGTTTTTATTATTGTCATTATTATTATTATTATTTGCATCCTGACCAAAATTAGGAACTGGGGGTCAGTCCTTTGTATCCAGCAATTGCCCAAAGATGACGGGTCGGCCACATCCATAAATTTTCTTATGGATTTTTCCTAATGTTTCATTGCGTTTCATTTATTTATTTTCTTTCTTCCTCTTTCCCATTAAAGCTTTTAAAGATGGGGCTGGGATTTGACCTTGATGCTCACCTGTTGAAGCATACACTTTTTTGTTTGTTTCTATTATGTCATCTGCATTTTATATTTCTTATATATAATATATATGACTATATATATATGTGTACATATATATATATAACTCTCTATATATCCATCATATCAGTGTAGATACCCATCTAATAGCATTTAGGCCTTGTTCTTGTGCCATTTTTTTTTTTCTGTTACTGATCTCTGAATGCCTTCAAGTGTATAAAGTGTTGGATTCTCTCTGGTATCTGTACTATGTACACACATTTTCATAGGAAGCACAATAAGATGACAGATGCATTGTACATCAATACCTGCTACTCTTAACGATGATATAAAGAATGATATAACTCATGAACGCTGAGCCTTTCTCTCTTGCTGAGCTGCTGGAAATGCTCCCCAAGGAGGCAGGTGGGGACGGCATCATCCCAGGATGTTCTTGAAGACATCACTGAAATCCTGGAGCCAAGACTAAAAGGAGGGGGAGAGGATAAAGCTTTGGTCCAGACCTCCAGTACTGTCTTTAAATGCGCACATGAACACCAGCAACATCAGAGCTGATGTTGAACAGAGTCACAGGGAAGCGTCCCTTCGCTACGCGCGGTGCTCAGGGGGCGATTGCTCCGGGCACCCAGGCGCGCTCCAGCATCGCCGCCTGGTCCTGCACCGCCACGGGAACACGCCCCGAGGGACACTTGGGACTGGAGGACAGGAGCTGACTTTTGCTCTCAGGCAAGGGGAGGAGGATTAACATATGCACAGCTGCTAATCATTGACAACTCTAGCACTTTGGGTTTGGGACAGACATCTGAGATTCAGCAGGAATGAGTCACTAGCTTGAATATTAGCTGGTTTTAATGTAACCAAGTTAGTAGCAGTTATAGCACAAGCCATATGTAAACACACTTTCTGTCCTAAAAATTTCCAGCTACAAAGAGCAAAAGTACATGCCAGATCCAACACTGGCCATCCAAAAAAGCCCTCAGGACCCCACGGAGACTGAATAATAGTGAGTGAGCAGTGGGCAGGGAGTACTGAAATGCCAGACTCCCCCCGGTCACTTGGCTCTGGCCATGTCCCTGTTGCTCCTGGAAATGGCAGACGGGTCTTTTGCATTTAAACTAGAACTGTCTGACTGCTATTCTGGTCCTCCTCTGCCAGAGCTGGTGCTGCAAAGGCCACAGGGTGGGCCTTGAATAGGAACAAGATAATATAGCTAAGCCCAGAAGGGAGTTAATGAACCTGAATTAATTGCAGCCAGCCACTGTGAGTAGCCAGAGCAGCTGACCATGCCTGCTCCCTCCACAGCGGCATTCACAGCAGCTCCTGTTGCAGGGGGCAGTGACCCTGTCTCTGCAAGCTGTAATCTCTTCCACAGCTCCCCATTAACCTGCTGGGCTGTGCTGGGAGCAGGTCACCCCATCCATCTGTCACAGCCTCGCATCGCATAGGCGCATCCCCAGCCTCAGCACGGCCGTCTGGGGTTTCTGCTGCCGCTGGACATGATGTCTGTGAGCCACAGCCTGGAACGGGCTCACGGAGGAGGTGGCTGGACCCCAAAAGGCAGCACAGCCGATGCAATTCCCATGGGTGTACAGCGGGTAGCCAGACAGGACACCAACGCGAGCGGCTCTCAGATATGGAGTGGAAAAGCCGCACATTTCAGACTCAAGGCTCTCCCGCGCACGCGATCCGTGCACGGCAGGGCAGCGTACGCGGGCCGGGGAGCTTCAGCCCGGTGGGGATTACGGTGGCTCACGGACGGGCGCACCGTGCGCAGGCTGCGAGAGTCACGCTGTGCACAAGACAAGGAGTTAATTACATTTCACGGGAAGCATCTCTGACGATCCACGCAAAGACGGGGTGTGACACACCTAGGCCTGAGATGCCGGGAAGCACCTGCTTGCACGCCGCTGTGTTTACCTTGCGGATTGTGCGGCTGCTGAAACCCTACAGAGCAAGGATTAATCATGCAACACGCATATAACCATGGCAAAGATAGCATCACCTCTTCTCCTCCTTGGCAATAATTCCCAGTTACCACTTGCTCACTGCTAAAGCTGCCAGCAGAAACAGGCGCTGAGATATAATTACACAGCCCTGGATGCTGTTCGGCTGCCTGGAGCCAGAGCCGTACTGGTTGGGGAAGAAGGTTTCAGAGGAGCTGCCTTGTGCCAGCAGGTGCAGTAAAATGAGGGTGCACAGGGTAGCATTTCGCAAACCATTTCCACTGGGAGGACGGAACCAACCAAACCCTCAGGGCAGAGGAAAGAAGAAAGGACAAGTGTAAGGAGACACTGAGCCAAGGAAGCTGGGGTTATTTTATCCCTGTGTTTCTTACAAAACGCAGCTAGTATCAGGGGACAGAGGACTGGTCAGAGAGCATCCCTGGGGACAGAGGGCTGGGGTTGCTCTCAGCTCAGCTCATGCAATGTGGGGTCTCTCAAGACCTTGCAGCTCATCTGCTCCTTGTGCCAAGCTGAGCAGCTCTCTAGGTCCCACTTTCCTCTCTCCACTTCTCAGGTTAGCTCTTGCTTTCTCTCACTCTCACCCTGCCTCACTCCCAGGAGAGCCAGACAGCTTTCCAGCCTGCCCAAAGGGCTCCTGCCAGGCTTTAAGTCTCAGTCAAAGTTGCATCTGAACAATACAGAGCAGATAAGTTCCACTGCTTTTCCTCCCCATGAATATTTCATAAGGCTGCTGGGCACCAAGCCTGTCGGAGGTGGCATTAAATTAACTGCACGGACACATGGATGCTGAGACAACAATTAACGGCTGTGCTCAAAGCTTCATGTTTTTCATCAAGGATAGGAAATGCCATATCTGGCAGAAAAGGTGCCAACACATCCCCGCTTCTTCGCTCAGTCAACAATGCCATGCACTGTACAGGACAGCCTCTGAAATGACCCATGATCATCATTAATTGCTTAATTAATACTTGTGGTGTGACTGCTCACTTGGCTTTTTTTCACAGATTAATGCTGGCTGGATTTGTGTCCCTTTTTCTTTCTGATCAACCGCAAGGGTAAGTGCTCCAGGGAATAGGGAACTTAATGCTAATACTTGCAGAAAGTGGCCTTTAATTCTAACATCATACTTTCTGTAGCAACCCAAGTCACTGTCGAGAGAGATAGGAATCCTTTACCCGGGTGCTCAGCCTAAACCTGAACAAACTGACTCCACTCATGTCCATTTATGCCCCCATAAGCTTTACTTCTTAAGATGTTAAGGACAGCAGTTCTGGTGAGAGGTGTTACTGCCAGGTCTGCACGCTGGAGTCCTCCATCCCTGGGGCAGGCAAAGCCGCCTTCCTCCGAGTGCATCCCAGAGCAAGGGAGGCTTCAGGACCAGCACCTCCTGCAATTGGCACATATTTATAACAGCGAGTGCTACAGTTATGGCCTGGCAAGTGTGGGACTGACACCCCAACCCTCCTCAACTCCAGAGCAGCTCTGACTGTAACAACTCGATGAGGGCTGCAGTGGAAATCAGCCAGGCTAAATTAGGACAGGAGAGATCAGAACGAGTGCGATGTCAGCTGAGGTGGGTAGATGAGTCCCTGAGCATGCCTGAAGGGAGCTCGATGGCTGCCAGCCTGAGGATTCAAGGAGCTGCAAATTCTCTCACAGGTGGTTTTGCACAGAGATGAGAGCCCCTAGCACCCTGCTGCCTCTCCCACCCTGCTCCTAACACCCGCAGGACTCTCCACTCCTCCGTGGCCCTTGCATCCCCCACAGGCTCCCCAGCACCCTGCACCCCCAAGAGCAACCCTCATGGACCCCGCACCCTTCCCTAATCCCCCAGGACCCTGCACCCTCCCATACCCCCCCGCCCTCCCCTAACGTAGGCCTCCAGCCAGCAGAGGGCGGCGGTTGTGGGCGGCGCCTCTCTAGCGCGGCACCCGCACGGCCTCTCTATGACGGGCGTCCGGTTCCGGCCCGCTCCCCTTTGTGCTGGAGAAGATGGCGGCGCGGGCGGGATTCCAGTCGGTGACTCCCAGCGGCGGCGGCGGTGGGGCCGCTGCCGGGGCCGGCGCGCTCGGACCGGGCACGCCGGGCGGGCCGGTGCGGATGGGCCCGGCTCCGGGACAGGGCCTGTACCGCTCGCCGCTGCCGGGAGCCGCCTACCCGGTGAGGCGGGGGAGGGGCCGGCGGGGGCGCACGGACCGGCGCTGCGCGGGGCGGGGCGGGGGGGGGGGGGGGGGACGGGGGGGGCCCCCTCCCGGGGGNCTCGATGGCTGCCAGCCTGAGGATTCAAGGAGCTGCAAATTCTCTCACAGGTGGTTTTGCACAGAGATGAGAGCCCCTAGCACCCTGCTGCCTCTCCCACCCTGCTCCTAACACCCGCAGGACTCTCCACTCCTCCGTGGCCCTTGCATCCCCCACAGGCTCCCCAGCACCCTGCACCCCCAAGAGCAACCCTCATGGACCCCGCACCCTTCCCTAATCCCCCAGGACCCTGCACCCTCCCGTATCCCCCCACGACCTTGCCCCAAGACCCTGCACCCTCCCATATGGCCCCAGAAACCCCCCGGGGGACCCTGCCCCAGCACTCCCAGGACCCTGCACCCTCCCATACCCCCATGGCCCCAGCACCCCCCAGGACTCGGCCCCAGCACCCCGAGGGACCCTGCACCCTCCCACACCCCCATGGCCCCAGGACCCNAGGGGCCGGCGGGGGCGCACGGACCGGCGCTGCGCGGGGCGGGGCGGGAGGGTGCGGGGGCGACGGGGACGGCCCCTCCCGGTGGGCACTGGACCGGTTTTCTTCTCTCCGCAGCGCCCTGGAATGTTACCGGGCAGCCGGCTGGCGCCACAGGGCCCTTCCATGGGGCCGCCCGGTTACGGCGGGAGCCCGGCGGTGCGGCCCGGGATGGCGCAGGCCAGCCTGGACCAGGCCCGCAAGAGGCCGGCGCCGCAGCAGCTCCAGCAGGTGCAACCGCAGGCCGTGCCCAACCGCAACCACAAGTAAGGGCCGGCATCCCCGGGCAGCGGAGTGACCCACGTCATCCCGGGTATTGGGGCATCCCCGGGCATCCCCGGGCAGCGGAGTGACCCAGGGCATCCCGGGTATTGGGGCGTCCCCGGGCAGCGGAGCGACCCAGGTCATCCCGGGTATTGGGGCGTCCCCAGGCAACGGGGCATCCCTGGGCGTCCCCGGGCAGTGGGGTGTCCCAGGTCATCCCGGGCATCGGGGCATCCCGGGCCATCCCGGTGCCTCAGGGCATCCCCAGGCCGGGGCACAGATGCGTTGGCTCTCTCCCCAAAGGCCCCACGGGGAGAGGCCAGGTTTGGGGGTGCAGGCAGGCACCCCCGAAATCAGAGAGCGAGCGGTGAGTCCTCGCTGAAGCGGGGACTGTGCCGGGCGCGGGGCAGCGGGACGCGTCGGTCACCGACTTGGTGGAATCGGCTGGCTGCGCTTAGCGGCACAAGGCTTTTCCGTCGCGCTGTGCAGGGCACTCCGCCTTCGTCCTGCGCTTGGGCTTCTCATGGCTTCTTTTTGGTGGGTGGCTGAAAGGGACGTCAGCCTTCTCGCGCAGCTCCTTCTCGAGAGGGGAGCTTCCAGCAGATAAAAGACTAACGTGCAGCTGCTAGACAGGAGCAAGTTTATGTAACGTTTCTGGCAGTATAGTGTGATTCCCCAGTAATACTGGTAATTCATCCCTTGATTTAAAATGCATCTCCTAGAAAAGTCAATCTAAAGCTAATTGAGGCTAGAGAGTCACTTGGATTAGGCATTATGTCAGTACGCCCTTTCCAACTTGATGTAACCCCGCTTTCTGAGCTCTCGTAGGGGATGTGAAATGTTCGGGTAATCAGTCACGCTGCTGCAGGGTTCGTCAGCTCTGCAGTGCTGGAGGCCTGGCAGGGGCTGTGGGGAATAAAGAGCCTGACTCTGCGTGCGCTGGCGGTAATGATAAGTGCTCTGAAAATGAGAGCCTGGGCCCGAGACTGCATCCAGGCTCAGAGCACTGCTAATGCCGCCGTGCTAAACCAGAGAATAAGCCGTCGTCTTGCTCCCTTCGTGAACGCCTACAGTTAATTTGCAGAAAGTGGTTGCCATTTTAATGTGTGTGCATCTCCTTCCTTAACAGCGCTAAAAAGAAGAAGATGGCTGACAAAATTCTACCTCAGAGGGTGAGCGGCACATGCAATTGCAGCCTGTGTTAATATGAAGTAGACTGGAAAAGTGCAGGCAATTTGCTGACAGTGATTTGCATTCTTGATTGGCTGTAGATTCGTGAACTTGTACCCGAGTCTCAGGCCTATATGGACTTGCTGGCCTTTGAAAGGAAATTGGACCAGACGATCATGAGGAAACGCTTGGATATCCAGGAGGCTTTGAAGCGACCCATTAAGGTAGGGGAGGGCTGCGTTCATGGTTATCCTAAGCAAGGTTTGGAGGCTCTTACTTTAGTTAAGACAGCAGGAGGGCACTGAAGCTTGGGTCGTGTCCCTGTAAGCGTGGCGTATTAGGAATCTTAATGCTCCAGACGTAACCAAGGAGTGGAACCAGAAATGCCTCTTTTCTTGTGTCTGCCTCAGGAGAGGGGGAATATGAGGCAGCTAAAAACATTAAAATTAGTTTTAGTAAAACATAAGCAAGATAAGTCAGCCCTTTATTTCAGAATTGATACTGAGCTGATGCTTTTCCTCCTAGCAAAAACGAAAGCTACGTATTTTTATCTCCAATACCTTCAATCCAGCCAAGTCGGATGCAGAGGATGGTGAAGGAACAGTCGCCTCCTGGGAGCTTCGGGTGGAAGGACGGCTGCTGGAAGATGTAAGTGTGAAATACCCAACCACAGAGGTGACTTTATGGATCTGGAATTGGCAATGAAACCAGTTTCCCAGTCTGAGAGCGTAGCTAGGGGCTTGATATCCTCCTTCATCTCTTTTCCAAGGAGTCTGATGGTGACAAGACCGAGAGCCCAAGTTGGAGACCGATGGGTATCCCCACTCTAGGACATGAGTTATACAAACTAGCTATGTTATAGCTATGAGAATTAATGGTGAGAGCAGATCAGTGGCACTTGTGTACCCTGGCTCTGAGAACCAGGGCACTTGCATTGTATGTAATTGCTGAGTGATTTAGTTCCTGCAAGCTCATCTTTAACTCCAGTCTTTCACTTTCTGACTTGGAACCTGATTTTCAAGCACATGTTGGTGAATTTAGGTGTTCAGAACTTAAAGGAACGCTGTCGTGCACGGTGGCTGTGCTTGAGTGCTGAGACTTGCTGTCCTAACACTTTTCCTTCCTGTGTTGCTTGCAGTCTGCTTTGTCCAAATACGATGCCACCAAGCAGAAAAGAAAGTTCTCATCCTTCTTTAAATCTCTGGTCATTGAACTTGATAAAGACCTGTATGGCCCTGACAATCACCTAGTAGAGGTGAGCTTCTTTTTGCGGTGTTACCTCTAAAAATGGGTGGTGTTTCAGCAGACAGGGTTTGCATATCACTTGTAACTGGAGAGGTGGGGATACTTAAGGCTTGAACAAGCGTCTGGGAGCCAGGAGCTCTTGAATTCCTATCTTAGCTTTTCCTCTGACTTGCTGGGGGTCTGAACAAATGTATTAACTCTTGTTTCAAGCTGTGAGTGGGAATAAGGTGAATTTCTCTAGGTGGGTGGGATGGTGGGATTTACTGGCAAGCTTACTGAGTGCCAAGCAGCAGGAGCAAAGGGAACCAAGTGTGAGGCTGCTTCTAAATGCCCTCTCCTGTTCCAGTGGCACAGGACTGCTACAACTCAGGAGACAGATGGCTTCCAGGTGAAAAGGCCGGGAGATGTAAATGTGCGCTGTACTGTCCTTCTGATGCTGGATTACCAGGTAAGATATTGGGAGTAACAGTGCTGGGCATGTACACCTGTGCCTGTGGCCATCTCACCTTTGTGCTTTTTGTTTCAGCCTCCCCAGTTCAAATTGGATCCCCGCTTGGCTCGTCTCTTGGGGATTCACACTCAGACCCGTCCAGTGATCATCCAGGCATTGTGGCAATATATCAAGACCCACAAGCTCCAGGACCCCCACGAACGGGAGTATGTCATCTGTGACAAATACCTCCAGCAGGTAACAGCGTGGCTGGAACAAGCGACTGTTTCAGCTTTTCTTTGTCAGCAGCCAGTGATCGCTGGCACTGAGCTCCCGTTCCTTTCCTTAGCCCTGTGTTTCTGTCACAGATATTTGAATCTCAGCGGATGAAGTTCTCTGAAATCCCTCAAAGACTTCATGCGTTGCTTATGCCCCCAGAACCGATCATCATTAATCATGTGATCAGGTGAGACTGGTGCACTTGACTTCATATTTCTGGGAAGAAGAATGGAAGGGATGGATGAGGCTGGCACAGGAAGATGATGTAATATGTTCGGATTTTCAGCAGCAGTTCCCATGTTGCCTGTCATTGTTTCTTTGTACAAGAACAGCCGCCTCTTTCGTTTACCACATCCCTCTTTTCCACAAGGCACTCCCACGTTCATGCTGTCCTTTGCATTACACTTTTGTAGATCGAAATCTGCTTGGAGCAATTACTTGGTCCTTGTGCTGCAAAGCCATCAGTAGAGCTTTGCTGCTTGGTGTTAGAGCTGAAGCTAACATTAGCGTGGCTTGTCCCTGCGTGGCAGTCCATATGCTGCGTCCATATCCTAGAGGAGCTACAATTTGGTGCTTTCTTGAGCTACTCACTTATTATGGCTTCTTTCTTGTGGATGCTCCTAGTGTTGACCCAAATGACCAGAAGAAAACAGCTTGCTATGACATTGATGTGGAGGTGGATGATACCTTGAAAACTCAGATGAATTCCTTTCTGCTATCCACAGCCAGTCAACAGGAAATTGCTGCTCTGGATAACAAGGTAGGACGAGCTCCTTCAGGTCTGCTCTCCTGATTGCTGGGTAGAATGTGGCTCTGGAGCAGCTGAGCCCTGAACAGGACAGGAGTTCAGCTTTGGTCTGTTGTGCATTTGGAAGCTGGAGTGGGGTCGGCCATGCTTACAATCAGGTGGCTTTACCTGGAAGCACAGTTTTAAAGCCCACTGAGATGGGAAAACTGGTAATATTTAGAGCAGGAAACTGGAAATTGAAAATCCTATCTGACGGGTATGAGTCAACCAGGGAGTATAAGAATTCGCCTTCAGGTGTTGGGTCTTTTGACATTTCTGTCTGACTTTTTCCCCTATTTAGCAGTTTAGTTGCTGTGCTTATCTCCTTCAGATTCATGAAACAATAGAGACGATTAACCAGCTGAAGACCCAGCGTGAGTTCATGCTGAGCTTTGCCCGAGATCCTCAGGGCTTCATCAATGACTGGCTACAGTCCCAGTGCCGGGATTTAAAGGTAAAAGCTTTGTCTTGTGTGGAAGGTGGATCCAGTCACACGCTTCCCTTGTTATAACCAACTCCCACAGAGAGAGACAATTTCCTGCTCAGAAAGCAAGACTTGGAGTCAAGTGTAAGGACCTGACCTGACCGTACTGAAATTTTTTGAGGAAAGGGGAGGGGGTGTGGGTTTGCTCAGCACAGCCAGAGCTTTTGCACTCCCTGAACTATTTTGTCCTTTGTGCTCTCCAGACAATGACTGATGTTGTTGGGAATCCTGAAGAGGAGCGTAGAGCTGAGTTCTACTTCCAGCCGTGGGCTCAGGAAGCCGTGTGCAGATACTTCTACTCCAAGGTGAGCGTCCCTGAGCAGGGGTCCCTCTCCATACCCAGTGGCTCAGAGTACCTGACACTCCTTGCTGACGGTGGAAGGTGGCAGGGCTAAGCTTCACTTGTAGACACTGCTGATGCATCTTGGTCCCAGTTTGAGTTCACCTTTTTCCAGCTGGGTCCTGTGTTACTCAGATGCTGTGGTGCTGCACCATCCAAGTATGTTAATGCTGTGATTCTGGCTTCTCTTGCAGGTGCAGCAAAGACGGCAGGAATTGGAGCAGGCCCTGGGAATCCGTAACACATAGGCTGCTCCACTCCTCCCCAACCAGAAGGCATCACAGCTATGTGTGGAGACAGAGAGCTGCAGAGTACGCTGTTAAGGCTCACATAATCCCACTCCGGCAGCGAGGCCCGCATCATTATTCATCCTGGTATTGTCCCTGCTGGGACAACTCCAGGACACCTGGGGTCTTCTGGGGTGCGGCAAGCAGACAGGCTCCAACAAGCACACATTTCTACCTGGTTTTCATCCTGACTGTTGCCTTGTCAGTCCCAAGGCTTCCGAGAGCCTCCCGTTGACTCCGCACTGCCTGTAGTGTCCCCAGTAGCCAGTATGACTGCTGACTTGGAGCCTTTCTCAAGTTCAGAAACCACAGCCCATTCCTCCCCAACTAGCATCTAGTTGTGGCACACGAGACCTGGATCTGGGAAGCCTGAAGCTGCTGTAAGGATGGAGTTCTGGGGCTAGGCTCTTCCCTGCCTCGTTTTATAGCAAGGTGCCAGGAGACGTAGTGGGCAGGATGCCGTGTGCTGACATACCTCCCTGCCCTTACTCCCTCGCTCAGAGGGTGCTGCTTCACTGGGCTGCCTCATAGGTCACTCTCCTCCTTGAGGAAGTTACTGGACTGTGTAGAGAATTGCTTCTTCCCTTGTTCCTTTTTCCCTGCCCTGTTCCCTTCATGTTGACAGACTTTGACAGACTGTCCCAGGCCGGGATCACAGGGGAGACGAGGCATTGGCTTACTGCAGGGATGTGGAAGCATTGGAGTGGTGCGACGTCTCTGCGCTTCAAAAGACCTACACTTGCAGTTCCAGCAAGCCATCTGGGTGCTCGTTTTCCCTGTAGCAGGGAGAGGGGATGCAGCAGCTGCCTGGTGGAATAGTGCAGGGGCGCAGTGTTGTAGGCTCATTCCTTTGGGACAGTTATCCTGTGTCATTTGCTGTGGGGACCAGAGGCTCCTTCGTGTGGATCTGAGGCTGTAACAAGACAGTCCTTGGGAATGGACGTAACTCCAAGCGTATGCGAGTTAGCAGGTGTTTCCATGCTGAAGCTCCTGTGGTTTTTAGTCAAGTTTTAGGTTCTGGGGCTGCCGTAAGACCCAGCATGGTTCAGGAATGTACAAGTACATTTTCTCTACTGTGGGGAGTAGCAGCCCAGATGCCTCTTCATGGAATGAATTACTAGTGAACTAGTGGTCAGGCGTAAGAGAATGGCTTCTCTTCACCCGGATCTCAGTATTTCTGCTCGGGACTGTAATGCAAATGGACTTGAAAGTTGGTCGTATTCTCTTGGAATAGCTGCAAAAACATGTTACTGACAAACCCCCTCATCCCCACACCCAGCTTTGGTGTGGTTGGGAAGGTTGCTATGAATTTGGGAGCCTGGGTGGCCCTACTCCTTGTGTCTGTGTTACTACATGTCTGTGAGTAATAGACTCTCGACTTCCCTTCTCCTTTGTCCCCTTATGAAATGGCTCCTCCGTGGTACTGGGGTGAAGGTCTTTGTGCTGATGAAGCAGCCCACTGACTCCTCAGGGTAATCACACATGAAGGATGCTGAGTACTGCGTAGGCAAACATAGCTGTTGCAGAATAACTGCTTTTCTTAACTGAATATTATGGTTTTTTCCATGGACCAAATTTTTTTTTTGTACTGTATCCTTGTAGACGTCACCCAGTTTTAATAAAAGCCTCCTGTGAAGGAAGCTGTCCTCCCTCCTTCTGTGCTGACAGCACGCTTTCTCTCAGCAGCTGCCTTGATGGATGACACTTCATGTACTTGCCTGGGAAGGGACAGGATTATCTCCACTTTTTTTTTTACTTTTTTTTTTTTTTTAAACAAAGCCAACTGGATTAAGAGACTGTAGAGAAAATGTTCCTCATATTTTGGCCTTTTATAGAGAGGCTTTCATGTAAGGATTTCCTGACTTGCAGAGTCTGCTAAACCTTTGCAAAGTGCTTTTGTGGTAAACAAAGTAACTTGAGCAAAACTGGAAATCCAGTGGCCAAGCTGCTGATAAAAGCTAGACAGCCCAGTTTCCACACTCTGCTGCCTTGCAGGATTGTGACAGCCTGTTACAAGCCCCATGGGAGTCGGGCATAATTTTGAGGAAACTGTATTAAAGTTTACATACAAGGGTTTAAAACTATGCAAAAGGAGCATTACTCTCTTCACCCTGCCTTGTTTATAAAAGTAGAAATGTAATGCTTTACCGAAAACTTGTAAGCCCTTGTTGCAAGAGAAAGAGATCCTCTGTGTATAGAAGAAAGAGCAGTTTGCCTAAGGTCAGGCAGTTAGTGATGCTGCATAAGGCTGTGAGATTAGGGCAGGAGTTGTGTCCTGGGCCTGCAACCAGATGGTTCGTATTTCTTACTTGAGGGGGAAAATAAAATGCTTTTATGCAGTTAAAGAGGGAGAGAGGCTTGGCAGTCACGACTCCCAGTTCTCCTGAGGTTTGGGATCTGAGCTATTTCACCTTTGCTTCGGGGGAGCGATTTGCACCTGCAGTGCAGCCCCGCATTGCCGCCCACCGGGCTGCCAGCGCCGGCTGTGCCTGGGCGAGCGGCCAGCGCTGCCACCCCGGGGCACGGGTGACCGGTTCCCCCGGGGTCGAGGCGGGGCCGGAGGCGGGACGGGGCCGCCCCTGTTCCGGCTGGCCTTGAAATAACAGCAGCGGGCTCAGCGCTGCGCAGTGCCCTGGCTCCCCGCACCATGGGTGGCAAGAGAGTCTGCATCGTGGGCTCTGGCAACTGGTGAGCACCTGCTGACTGGGCACCCGGGACCCCTCTGAGCACAGGGCGGTCCCCGTCCTCCCCGGTGCCCCACGGTACCCGGTGCAAGCCCTCCCCGTTTCACCAGGACCCCTAGTGCCCTGTGGTGCGCTGGGCTCCCTGGTGCCAGCCTACGGCTCTGCTCTGCCCACGCAGGGGCTCGGCCATCGCCAAGATCGCTGGCAGCAATGCGGCGCGGCTGAGCACCTTCGAGAACCGGGTGAACATGTGGGTGCTGGAGGAGGAGGTGGGCGGCCGGCGGCTCACCGATATCATCAACACGGAGCACGAAAATGTCAAGTACCTGCCAGGGCACAAGCTGCCCCCCAATGTGGTGAGTGTGGCCCGCCAGCAGCCCCTCTGCTGAGCGCAAGGTCCGGTGCTGACAGCCAGGC
This sequence comes from Pelecanoides urinatrix, assembly GCA_013400755.1. Classification (NCBI taxonomy): domain Eukaryota; kingdom Metazoa; phylum Chordata; class Aves; order Procellariiformes; family Procellariidae; genus Pelecanoides; species Pelecanoides urinatrix. The sequence continues at coordinate 6,995 of VZTQ01004616.1, read as the reverse complement.
TCTCTGGTGAGAGATCACGAATAGCTGTGCTGGGAGCTGCTGCAGCCCTGGTGTCCTGGACACTGGGTGTGCGAAGGTAGGGGATGCAGCGGGCTGCGCAGGACTCGGGTACACCCTCCCGGTGACCTTGATCTGTGCTTGGACGAGCTGCAGCCCTGGCTGCTTTTGCTGCCCACCTTTACCCCTGCGCTGGCATCTCACAGGTTGGGCTTGAGGCCGTGCGGCTGCCTCCGAGCTGGCATCGGCAGCGTGCAGAAAGCCCGCAGGGCCTGCTGCCCCACGGCTGCCCCTGCTGCCCCACGGCTGTACGCTCAGCCCCTCAGCAGGTTCCCAGAGCGGCCCCGGCTTTGCAGCACCCTTGTGCGACCTGCTCAGGCTGCTTTCGCCCTGCTCTGCTCCAGCCCCTCTGCCCTGCCAGCCCTGGAAGGGGACCTTGGGGCAGGGACTTTGTGCCCTTCCTTCCCTTACAGGGAAGCCCCCAGCAGTTGCTCTCAAGCCCCTGCTCCCCCTTGTCCTGCATTCAGGACACGCTCACTGCACAACTACAGACACAAGTCTGTAGTTTAGGACGAGAGGAAACAGCCTCAAGTTGTGCCAAGGGAGGTTTAGGTTGGACATGAGGAGAAATTTCTTTCCTGGAAGAGTGGTCAGGCCTTGGCACAGGCTGCCCAGAGCAGTGGTGGAGTCCCCATCCCTGGAGGGATTTAAAAGACGTGGAGATGAGGCGCTTGGGGACATGGTTTAGTGGGCATGGGGGGGTTGACAGTTGGACTTGATGATCTTAGAGGTCTTTTCCAACCTTAGTGATTCCAAGATTCTATGATTCTAAGTCCCTGGTGACAGTCATACTCTCTTCAGGTAGCAGAGCCAGACCTGCTGAAAGCCTGTGCTGGGGCTGACATCCTCCTGTTCGTGGTGCCCCATCAGTTTATCGGCAAAGTCTGTGACCAGCTCAAGGGCCACGTGAAGAAAGATGCTGTTGGGGTGTCGCTCATCAAGGTGTGAGCAGGGCGCTGGGCCAAGGGGGCTTAGCTGGAAGCAGCCCGGCTCAGAGAGGCTGCAAAGGGAATCCTGCGGTTTTGGAGCAGAAACTGGGCTCCAGGGTTATGGGGGGGTGTGGGGAGAGTGGGAAGTGGGGGCAGAGTCTTTGTGGGGATTTGGAGGTGTATCGGTGGAGGAGAAGGGTGAGGGCATGTGGGGGATTTGAAGCGGTGTGAGGAGTGGGGTGCAACTGAGCACTGGGGGGGCTGTTGGGATGAGAGTCGGAGCATTGCAGCACAGGGAATGACGGGATTGGGGCAGGTGGGGCCAGGTCTCTGGGGGGGGCAGATGCTCATCTCTGTCCCTGGTGGTGTCCCAGGGGGTGGATGAAGGACCAGATGGGCTGAGGCTGATCTCAGACATTATCCATGAAAAACTGGGAATAGAGATGAGCGTCCTCATGGGGGCCAACATTGCTAATGAAGTGGCAGAAGAGAAGTTCTGTGAAACAACCATCGGTAAGGAGCCAACATCCCTCCTTATTAACAGCTTTCATTTCTGACGAGCGGGAAGAGGCAAAGGGGTGAGCATGGGGCAGCTTAAACTCTGCTGCCTAGGGTGAGCCGGCCCTATTTTCCTGTGGAGGCAGTCAGACTCCATAGGAGCTGGATGAACTCATTCACAGGGTTTACAATGTGATTGCTCGCTTCATTAAAAACAGAGCTGTGTGTCTAAAAGTGTCCGCCAGCATGGACTCTGAGCATCAGGCAGTCTGCCTGGCACAAATTAAAGGGGTGGACACCTAGAGGCCCTTTAGACATGAGTTCCTACCTTCATTTCCTTGGGCTTCAAGGGACGCTCACCTGGATCTCTTGTTATTGCCAGCCAGGGCTGCTTGAAAGTTCATCTGGTGACTGTTCCTAACATCCTCCACACTGTTTGTGAATCACGCACAGCAGCCAAAACCAACAGAACAATTTGCTGGGTTAGAATTTATGGGATTCAAAGTGTCTGTATTTTAAACAAAAGCAAGCATGCTGTGCAGGAGACTGCCGAGACTGGAGAGGTATAAGCAGAGCTATCACTGCGAGCATGCAGAAATGCTCTCGCGCAGGACACTGCAGGAACAGGAGAACAGCAGTCTCCAAACCCAAATTTGCAACTTTTGAAGATGCCTTTAATCTACTGGGCATGTCATTTCTGTCTTGCTAGACACAGCAGTAGGGATCATCCCCATCTTCTGGGAATTCCAAAGTTGAACCTTGCTTATCTGCCAGGCAATGTGTGCTTGGCACTTTGTGGACCTGCAAATGTTTAGCAACGTCCATCAGTTGGGCAATAGGTTCCTCTCGCTGCGCTAGCTGCGAGGGCTGTGCTGCAGGAACGCACCACCGGGCAGAAGAGCAGCACAGTCCTACCTCAGGGTCTCCCCCATCATCTTTCTTCTTCTCTCTTTGTCTCATCAGGCTGCAAGAACATGCAGCATGGGCAGACGCTGAAGGAGCTGATGCAGACACCGAACTTCCGCGTGACGGTGGTGCAGGAAGCCGACACCGTAGAGATCTGCGGGGCTCTCAAGGTGGGTGAGCCGCTCACCGGGGTTTGCAGGTCTTGGTTAGCAGAGCCTGCGGTTCTCCAGGGCTCTGCAGGGAGCTCTGGGGAGGAGGCTGCCAGTTAAATGGACCCCACTGGATATTGCGCTGTGGCTCGCTGAGACCTTTGGGTCAAAGACTTCGGAGGGAACTGTGGATGTGTCCTGTTCAGCTGCTTGGAGGGGTGATGATCACTGGCACAGGCAGGAGCCTGCGCTTGGGATTACATAGGCAGTTTATGGACACAGCAAAACCCTGAGCTCCGCTGGGAACAGATCCCTCCACGCTGCTGCTGTTTTTCAGAATGTTGTGGCTGTAGGAGCTGGTTTCTGTGATGGGCTCGGCTATGGAGACAACACGAAGGCTGCCGTGATCCGTCTGGGACTGATGGAGATGATTGGCTTCGCCAAACTCTTCTGTAAAGGCTCCGTCACCTCCTCCACCTTCCTGCAGAGCTGCGGGGTGGCCGACCTCATCACTACCTGCTACGGTGGCCGCAACCGCAAAGTGGCTGAGGCTTTTGCCAAGACTGGGAAGGTAAGCAGAGCAGGGAGCGGGCAACATTGACATCTGCATCAACCTGCTGAGCTGGCAGCAGGATGGACCCAATTAGAACCATGGCAACCTGCCTTCGCTCCCTGAGCGCTGCAGCCTGGCTCCTGGGAAGGAACGTGCAGCAGCAGGTGGGGTTGCAGGGTCCAGCTCCCTCACTGTTGGGTTGTTTCAGTCTATTGAGCAGCTGGAGAAGGAGATGTTGAATGGGCAGAAGCTGCAGGGTCCCCAGACGTCTGCTGAGCTGCATCGCATCCTTAAAAGCAAGAACGTAGTGGAGAAGTGAGTGCTCTCATCTCCCTTTTTTGCTCTTTTGGGGTGGGGCTGGGATCTTTCCTGCAGCTGTGGGAGGGGAAACCCACCCGTAGTGTCTCTGCTGTTCAGGTGAATCTCTGCACTGCCCACATCAAACCAGCTGGTGACAGGGCAAGGGGTGACTTTGTTCGTCTGCCCACAGGTTCCCCCTCTTCACAGCTGTGTATCAGATCTGCTACGAGGGCAAACCTGTTACTAATGTCATCAAGTGTCTCCAGAACCACCCTGAGCACATGTGAGTGGGCTCTGCCTGCAAAACCACTGATCCTGCCGAGATGAGCGGAGAGCTCCTCCTGCACCAACTTGCTCTGCTGCCACAGCTTTGTAAGGAGTCCGGATTTCCTGGGAGCCTTTGCTGGAAGGGCAGAGATTCCCTTTCTCAGCCCTGGACACTGCCAGCCTGACCAGGTACCATCTGCACGGAGGTACCTGCTGATGTCCCTCTCTCTTTGAAGGGCTTGTTTAGCTTCTGCTGCTGTCTAGGGTCTTCCCTGAGCGGGGCTGAGCATCTTCTTCCTTTCATTTTCTCTTGTGGTGATGGATTCAGTTCTCGGAGGGACTCTGCCAGGTCATCTTGATCGATATGGGCTATGCAGGAGGCACTGCTTGGGAGGACAAGCTTTGCTATTAGCCCTGTGGGGCCACTTTGCATAATACCAGCCTTTTCCTGCTTGCTGCTGTTGCTTTTGTCTTAACTGTCTCGTGGAGAGGGCACAGTTCCCTGCCAGGCTCCACCAGGGCAAGTGAAGCTCCTAAGGACTTTCAAAGGGGCTGAGAATCACTCTTCTTTCTAAGAAGCACCAGCACAGAAAATAGCATTCTTTGCCACCCTGCCATGTGCTGCTTCCCCAGCCACCACCAGCTGCTCCTGCCCAACGGTCGCATGTGAGGGCAGCCCCAGGGTGAGACTTCAGAGCTTGTTTATTTAGATTTTTTGCTCTCGCAATCAAGCCTGGCCCCTGCACTCAGGGAACTCCCCTATTGTCACAGATTTGCCTGTGCTAATTCCATGCCCACTGACCGTCCCCAGACAGCCCTTTTTCCCTCGTATCAGTTTGTCCTCTGGCTGGCTTTGGCAATGCAGGGACCAACTGCCCCAAAGTCTTTCTGAGCAGCTGGCAGGCTGTGTAGCCCTTGGCAGTGTACCCGACAAAGCAGTTGGGTCATGTTGCTTTTGGATGAATGATCCACGGCAGCTTCCTGACTTCTCTCTGGCTTGCTGCAGTCTGTGCCTTAGCCTGCTCTTTGCTTCTACATGGCTTTATAGGAGCTAAGAAAGCAGGTTCCACACTTTCCCTGCTGCCCCTCCTGCGAGGGTGCTGGAAACTGCCCGCTAGTACAAGGGGCAGCAATGGACATGTGATCCACAAGAGGTACAGGGAGACCTCCAACATCACAGGAGAGGACAGAGGTCTCATGCCTCATGCTGTGCCTTTGAAACTTGCCCCTTGTCCGGCCGGGTGCCACGTGCCTCTCTGGTCCTCTGAAGATGGCTCACTCCGCTCGAGTTTGCTCAGGCCAGCGTGTCCAGCGGTTCACTGATCCCTGTCTGGGCTGGCAGGCCGGACCTCTGCAGGTCTCGCTGTCCACCCCCGTGCCGGGTCCTAGTGCCGCTGGGTCTCTGACTAGCAGTGTACTTTACGAAAGTTTAAAATAATAATAAACTTGAAGAGGAGAGGGGAGACACGCTTTTTCCTCTGTGGCTCCGGTGCATCATTGTCTTTGGGTTGGTGCCTGCTGGACTTGCTAAGAGTGCAGAACAGGGCACTGTCAGTTCCCTCCTGGCTCTGCACCCTTGTGTGCTGTCCCAGAAACAGCAAGAACGCCCCTGCAGGTCACTGTTCAGTCACAACATAAAACAGTGTCCCACTTGCTTTTTCTCAGCAGCGGTTCCAGTGTTAAAGTTTGACTGAAGAGGGTTGAGACTGAGCTGGGTACAGAATCCTAACTCTTCTACCCGGGGCCTGCAGGAGCTGGGCCAGGACCCTACTGTGCCCCATGTACCCCAGGCTTCCTCTTTGATGTCTTGGCTTCTTGGGACATGCTGTGTTGTTTTATTCATCTCTTCCCCACTGCTTTTCCTGAACTTGCCTTGTCCATCTTTCTTTGAAATGCATCTCGTACTGAGTGACCTTTCTAGGACTGTTAGCCCTGCACTCAGCCTCTTGCTAGGGGAATTTAATCTGCTGGCACTGCAGTTGTTTCTGTGCCTTTTATTAGACATGCTTTCTCAGTAGGCACCCTACGACCTTTAAATTCAACTAATTGTATGGAAAGTAGCCAGCATCGGCTTCCTTAATTGAGGAACTTTATTGAGGTTGGAGGGAGGATAAAGGAAGTCCAGCGTGTTCCTGCAGGGCTGGCACAACTTCTAGTCCCCTTTGTCTTGAAGTGCTTCAGGAATCCCAGCTCAAGTGTTTGGACATGAAGCTCATAGAGGAGAGGGGGTCTCTGAGCTCTCCTCCCTCAAGACATGGCGGTCTCTCACCTTGGCTTGCTAAGCTCTTGCCAGCACCTGCCTGGAGCTGCAGCAGGACCCGGAATTGTGTTTTGGACTTGCGTTCAGCTGTTAGCTCCTCAGCCGTGGAAGTGCTTTGTGCATCCCTCCTCATGTGGGGTTTTTTGACGCTATGTGCTGCTGGCAGAGCCAAGTCCCTGCAGCCCCTCCCAGCATTTGCTGAAGGTCCCAAGTCTCACCTGGGACACTGCACAAGGCTCTTGCTTTTAGCCACCCCACGCCTTGCACTAGTGCTGGAGCTCACGAGCTATAAAAAGTCTTCCCTTTGCCATTTGGAGTTATGTTCTGCAGCCTCAGCACATCCAGGCACTGCAGGACTCTGCAGCCTCGGGAGCTGCTGCTGTGCAGCGGCCTGGGGAAAGGACAAGGGGGAGGGGGGCAGCTCCAGTGCCTGCAGAGCAGAGCAGTGCTGTGACAGCAGTATTCAAATGCTAGCAAGGAGCTCCGTGAGGAGAGCACCGCTCGGTGCCAACAACTAGTGCTTTTGGAGGAGCACGGCCTCCTGAAGTCCTCCTGAAGGCGGCCCTCCGGCTGTGAGCGTAGGCTGGGCCCTCAGCGAGGGTGGCGAGGCCTCCGAGTGCCTCAGTGCTGGCGCGGGACTCGTGCGGCCTTTGCTCCATCCCGTGTGCAGCCGAGCACGGTCCCCTCGGGGCTGCTGGCGCCTCAGCCTGAGGCGGGGCAGCCTGTGGTGCGCCTGGCGGTGAAAGGCCAGCGGCGAGGGATGTGCTGAGGGGAGCGGGGTGCGTGCGGAGGCGGCGGCGGCCCGCGGCGGCCATGACCCGCCGGCCGCCATGGGCGCGAGCGCCTGAAGCGACGCCTGAGGTGGAAGAGCGGCGGCGCCGCCTCCCCCCGCGAGGGGGCGCCGCAGCTCCCGCGTGACCTTCCCGCCTCCAAGGACTACACGTCCCAGCAGGCAGCGCGGCGCCGCCGCCCCCCCCCGCGCCCCCACGTGATGGGGGAGGCGGGGCGCTGGCCGGAAGCGCAGAGCAGCGGAGCCGCGCGCTGGCGGTACCGGACCCCGAGGGCGCAGGTACGGG
>VZTQ01004615.1:98786-127721 GCA_013400755.1 Pelecanoides urinatrix | reverse complement strand
AGACAGTGTCAAAGGCTTTACTGAAGTCCAGGTAGACCACATCCACAGCCTTTCCCTCATCAACTAGGCGGGTCACCTGGTCATAGAAGGAGATCAGGTTGGTCAAGCAGGGCCTGCCTTCCATGAACCTGTGCTGGCTGGGCCTGATCCCCTGGTTGTCCCACACATGGCTTGTGAGGCCCTCAAGACAAACCGCTCCATAATCTTCCCTGGCACCGAGATCAGGCTGACATGTAGCGTGCATGCAGTTATATATATATTTATACACATATGAAACAGCTAACAAAGAAAAAATCCTTCATCCTTTCCATGTTTAAACATCAGAACAAAAAAGAACTCAATACCTGCCATGCTATGAATGTAGGAGGGCATGAGGAACCAGGAAAGCCTCTTCCACATGTGTTGTTTTGATGTGTCTAGCTGGATATTTATCTGTTTGTGTTAACTCAAGCAGCATAAACATTAATTTTCCAGTTTCTGCCAGTTGAACCTGAACACAGCACTTCCTCTGGTCTGAAAATCAGTGTTTAGGAAGGTGTAGTGTATTATCCTTTGGAAGCAATTCTCTTCCTACTGAGTATATAGGGGTCTAGATGACCATTTTAATCTAAAATATTTTTTCTTAAAGGAAACTGAGATTCTTCTGTGGTCTCAAGATCTGGAGCTTAAAGGAAACACTTTCTAATACTATGAGGCTCATGCTATCACTGAGAAATAGCAAAGCTGAACCTGTAGCTCTGACTATACTCAAGCCCCGATTCCCTTTGTGGAGCTCCCTCATATTAGTCATGATATGCAAGCAGAGCAGATAGTATGGGACATTCCTCAACAAGATTCTTCTAATAGAAATATTCATCTAGGTAAAAGGAGATGATGCTGTTGCCCCAACTTCAAATGGTATTTGATGCCCATTACAATTCTTTGCACTTGTTCTTTGGATATTTAATACAGCAGCTTCAGTAGCCTCACCTGGCTCTTGAGGCATCTAAGAAATCCAAGCCTGAATCCTAATGCAGTTTCAGGGCCAAATAGGAATGGACACATTGATGTGATTTGTGTGTACATACCCCCAAAATTGTGTCCAACAGACTACAGTGAGCTGTGATTTTTGAACTGCAACTGCAGCCTTCATCTGGCAAAGAGTGCCTGTAATCTTATGACTTACACTCCAGATCCTTTTCTTTCCTCTGCTGGGCACGTTGCCTGTAGTTCTCCAGGATTTGGTTAGATCTGAGATCTCCAACTTTCAAATTTATACCTCCATTAATGCTAAACTTGTTTTCTATCTGTAATAAATTTCCCATTAATTTAGCTAACACACATCACGCATTTAATTCTTATGAGGTCAAAACCACTAATTAGGCCTAAATAATAGTTAATATGTCCCTCCTAACTAGCTGTCTTCCAGAGCAAAAAGGGGCAGTTTCAACTTACACAGTCAAAAATTAAGCACGAAATCAGACACCACTGAAATGACCATAAATTGTTAAGATTCCTATTTTGATCTGACAAAGAAATCCTCCTTGAAAAACAGAACCTGTGAAGCTGCATCTGTCCTGCTGTCCTGGTTTAATCCTGGCCAGCAACTAAACACCACACAGCCGCTCACTCACACTCATCCCCCTCCCCTCCCTGGTAGGATGGGAGAGAGAATCAGGAGGGCACAAGTAGGAAAACTCGCAGGTTGAGATAAAAACAGTTTAATAATTGAAATAAAACAAAGTAGAACAGTAATAATAATAATGATAACAACAACAATTATAGAATGTATAAAGCAGGCGATGCACAACACAACTGCTCACCACCCGCTGACTGACGCCCAGCCCATTCCGAACCATGAGACCCCCGCTTCCTCAACCATGCCTCCTAATTATATACTGAGCATGACATCACATGGTATGGAATATCCCATTGACCAGCTGGGTCAACCACCCCAGCTACGCTCCGCCCGCCCCCGCTTCCCATGCACTTGCCAGAGCATGGGAGGCCAAAAAGTCTCTGGTGCAAGTGCCACTCAGCAACAACCAAAAAATCAATGGGCCATCAGCGGGCCATCAACGTTCCTCTCCCAAAACACAGCACCCCTCAGCTACTAGAAAGAAAGTTAACTCTATCCCAGCCAAAACAACGACACTTGCATGGTGTAATCCTTTGTGGGAGAATCAGAGGAACTTGGTATCAGCTCAGAGTAGGTACGTGCATACATGCATGTATGTAGAGTTATTCTAAATGAACGCTACTGTCTCTCTCTCAAAGGTAAAATGGGAATCAATTGAATAATTTGCTGTCAATTGAGTGATCTTCACATTTAACTCCTTCTCTACAAACTGACTGTGTTTAAAGCACGACAGAAATATTTTTTTCCTGAAGTGGTTTAAGAAAAAGTTGCTGAAAATTGCTGCTATATCCATTTTTTAATTATGTTAACAACATAATCGCTGCTAAACCTTCTCTTTGCCCCCATTCCCCCAAAATAAGTACATTTGAGGATACAAAATGTCATTGAAACACTGAGAAAAAATATTTCGAACTGCTCTGTTGCTAGCACAGTATGGCTATAGCAAAACACATACTAGTGAGTTGGAATCATATCATTGTGAGCATCTGCACTACTCCTCCTTGGAGAGTGCATACTAATCATCTCTCTTCATGGTCAGTAACCACATAAGGACAACACCAGACGATGCCAGTGGTTTTGGTCCTGTAGCATTTATATGCTTTCCTGCAAAGATAGTCATGCCAGATAATATTCGTCAACCTTGTCTTTGGTCTTCTCTCTTGATTGAGGCAGATGTTTATTTTCCATCTGCACTATATGTCAGTGCAACTGCAGCTTTCATCTGGCAAAGGGTGCCTGTAATATTATGAGGCCATCGCATAAGCTGCTGGAAAGATTACTCTTGTGAATAAAATCAGTTTATGGCTAAAAACATTTATTCTTCATTTTGATAAGCCCTTAACAAATGAAAATTTGCTTCCTTACACTTTTGCCAAGCATAGGACCATGTTTATTTCTAGCTATATGGGTCACGAAGGATTCCCAGCTGTTAGATAGAGTCAGTTGTGCATTGCTGCACTCAACAACATCTGTTTCACAAAAACAGTATCCAGCTTTTAGCGCTCAAATGGAGGTTATACCATATGCCAGCAGACCACTTAGTTTTTACCTTGGGAACCAACTTTACACTAGTCAAGGTAACAGAGGAAGTACTGAATATTTAAATGCTACCAGGCTTCAGTCACATCTTCATGTGCTCTTGTCATTTCCAACTATATATAGTAAAATTAGTTCCAAGCATATACTGCAAGCTGTTCCTCTGTTTAATTATTAACTGGAAGAAAGTTTGTTTGCAAAACAGTTAAAATGTTTTTTGTGATAGACTCTGATGTTGAAAGTGGTGCCATAAGATGCTTCTGCAAATACAGAACCTTGTTAAAATGTCAAATAATATCAGCTATCAACAAAGGCAGATCAGGTTGAATATCCTCTAACTACTGAGCAGGATGTTAAAAAGCCATACTACCGTGGAACTCTTCAGAGCCTCGCAAACCATTCAAAATGTCTGGCGGTGTTATACTACCAGGATGTTTTCCATTATGATTTATGTTGTTCTACCAACTGTCTTCTTTCCTCTCGTTTGGTTTTAATCACCTAATGGCTCTGTAGAAATAAAGTTTTAAAAATACATATCTTTGACAGCAACAGATAAATTAGATTAAAGGAAATGCCTCTGATGATAGGTGAATCATTCTCTAAGGAGAATACCAAAGAATTTTATGCCCTTACTGGTAGGAGGAGGACAGTTGTTGCTGGTAATATTGCATGGTATTATATTGCACTTAGTGATGTAGTAAAGTGGATTTGTTTGCCGATGATTCATTTCTGTCATAAATGTTTTGTTGCAAAATACATTCCTTAATGACCAGTAAGATGTTTTCAATACCACATGGATTAAATTTGGTGTGTACTTCAGAACAGCTACAGGATTCAAATTATACTTGATGCTACCAAATCGTGTCACTGAAAACGTGGATTATGCCAGTGAAGTGAATGAGTTAGATTCTGTTAACACAGACAAATTTTACTTGTATGTAATTCAATTGACTGTAGTGGAATTACTCTCCATTGAAATGATGCAAAAAGCCAGTCATGGTACTATAGACCAGTTTGCTCCAAATCCCATCCTCAGTTGGTGAAATTGAAGAACAAGATGAATCAAGTTGCACTATGTAACTGCTTATATCTGTTTCCTTGTCGTTACACAACCAAGTAAGTAACAGGTTCATATAACCAAAGAGATTCTGTCCTGCCAACTTCCAGGGGAGCAGTAATAAATTCACTTGGTCCATTGTAATTCTTCTGTGAGCATCACATGTACATAATACAAGTTGTGTCTGGCTTAGGCTGTCTCTCACTTTCCTTCTGGGTTGCACTATGGGCATGCCTCAGGCTCCTCTTGCTCTCTTCTACTGGCATGGGGACTACATCACCATGCCTCTTTCCTGGCTGTTCATGTTTTTCCTTTGGATGAAAATGATGTGGTGTTCACATGCTGATATGGAGTTCACATCTGGATATGGAGCAAGGTATAGACATAAAAGCATCCACCTCCAATAACAGATGCTCTCAGTTCCATATTACAGACATTGCCAGAGCCTTACAAAGCCGTGCTTTTGGGAAAGGTGTCAATAAACCTACCAAAAGACAAAACAAGATTCTAAGTATGCCGAGTCATAAATTATATTAAGAATTCAAGGGGTTTGTCCCCAAAAGGGATGCTGACAAGAACAAGGATTCCAGGGCAGATCAGAACATCAGAGGTGGCAAATTTCTGTACAGGATGATGTGACCTTATGGTTTAGTTTATGCATCCTTTTGCAGAAAACATATCTTGAAGCTTCAGATAAATAGGGATGGAAGAGAAATAAGATTGCCTGGTTTTTAAATTCAGGTTAGGTACTTGATAGATAGAAAGTCTTCCCAGATAGCTAGGTCCAAACTGGTTTAGCAAAACTAAAGTCAGAGGAGTTACATCCATTTATACTGCATCAGGACTTGGCCTCTAACTGTTTTTTTATTTTGCTCACGGTAGTCAGGTATGTAACTGAGCTATTCCTGCAACAACATTTACTCAAAACATGGGTGGAAATTTCAATTTTCAAACCTGTTTTTTGTTTTCAAATCTTTAAGAAATCATCAAGCTAGGAATGATCTACTCAAAGGGCAATATGGAATACTTCATGCATTGTAAAAACCCAACGAATCCTTCAAATTATCAGTTCTGTCTACTTATGATGCAAAAAACCCCTCTTTCCTTACATTTTGAATATTTTTTCTGTCTTCATCAACATTAAGTTCTTTGGGACATTGATGTCCTTCTGTAAGTGTGTATCATGCCTGTGTTTGGCTAATTCTGTATTACAAATAGTAACAGTTTAGTTTGTTCTTCCCTTAAAGGCTAAAATTACTGAAGTTTTAGGACTCCCATTTTTGTCACCAGCAATTATCTGAATAGTCATGCCCTCCACCAACTAAAACAGTTTTTTTATTTAAAAGTAAAGTAACCTTTGCAAAAATGAAATGTACACCATCACTTTATAGCTTTCATCTTAGAATGCATCTTATTTTCTAAAGAAGATGGGAAGTGTTAGTGTTTCTGTTTTTCAGTCTTCAGAAATTTATAAGTTGCTGGAAAATTTTCCCTTCTATTCATTATTGTTTGGCATCCACCTCAGTTTTGAAGTGTTGGCCCTTGCTCCGCTTGGGAAACATGAGGATTCATGGGAATGAAAATAATATTGAGGTGGCTAGGGTGTCGGGAATATTTGCTCTTCCAAATCAAGCAACAGCAAAAAATGTTCCCTCCTCAACACACAAACTTATCACAGAATCTTTTGCAATATTTCTGACCAAGCATATATATAACGGTAACTCTGCACATACAGTATTCAGAGGTTCTCCTGCTCCCATTGATTTGATAGGAAAGCTGTTAAGTACATTAGACTCATTCTGGACTGTGCTGGTTTTGACTGGGATAGAGTTAATTTTATCCATAGTAGGGAAAAAATAGTCCCATTGTATGGGACTATGTTTTGGATTTGTGCTGAAAACAGTGTTGATAACACAGGGATGTTTCAGTTACTGCTGAGCAGTGCTTACACAGAGTCAAGGCCTTTGCTGCTTCTCACCCCACCCCACCAGCGAGGAGGCTGGGGGGGCACAAGAAGTTGGGAGGGGACACAGCTGGGACAGCTGACCCCAGCTGACCAATGGGATATTCCATACCATATGACGTCATGCTCAGCATATAAAGCTGGGGGAAGAAGAAGGAAGGGGGGGACATTTGGAGTGATGGCGTTTGTCTTCCCAAGTGACCATTATGCATGATGGAGCCCTGCTTGCCTGGGGATGGCTGAACACCTGCCTGCCAGTGGGAAGTAGTGAATGAATTCCTTGTTCTGCTTTGCTTGTGTGTGTGGCTTTTGCTTTGCCTATTAAACTGTCTTTATCTCAACCCACGAGTTTTCTCACTTTTACCCTTCCGATTCTTTCCCCCATCCCACTGCGGGGGAGTGAGCAAGTGGCTGTGTGGGGTTTAGTTGCTGGCTGAGTTTAAACCACAACATGGACTTGGAAACTTTGCTCTTTCCTCCTAGTGAATCATTGCCAGGAACAAAGGACCTCTCGGTGCTCCTTTTCAGCCCCTTCATTTCTACCAGACATCTGTACAGTCTTGCTCCACATGAGAAGAATTGCATGAGTACTTCGAAAGCCCATCTTTGGCCCGGAGCATCTATGCTGCTGCTGCAAAGCCACAATGTCTCACGGCTATCAGCTAAAAAGAGCCTCTCTTCATTTGTCAGCAGCAGACAAAATGTCAATATTGAATCTGTGAATCTTACTGAACACCTAGCCCCAGACTGCCATTTTTCAGAGTCCAGCATTCTTCTTCATTGAGTCCCACAGCCTCAGCGGGTTAGCAGGAGGGTAGCAGGCGGGTGTCCTCTCCAGGGCAGAGGGGTCAGACAAATTCTTGTTCAACTTTTTGGTGGTTCCACTGTCATATTTTCCAATCTTTATACATTTCATCTACCAAATCAATAATGACTGGCACCATCTGCTTCTGACTCCCCATTAACTGTCATCAAGTCTTTTTATTATGATTTTGTGCTTCTGTTTCATGCCCCTTTCCCCTCTCCCCCATTTAAAATTCTCCACTGGCTTTATTTAAGCTCTCCCTAAGCCTACAAGTTTGGTGAGCTTTTCTGAACAAAATATATTAAAAACAAGCTGGTTTTCCAGGTGGGTTTTCCCAAGCTCTCACAGCTCTCATTAGAGTAAAGTTTTTACAGTTACATCTGTGCAAACAGTGAAAACAAATACAGTGTAATGGCACGGAGCTGAAGGAAGTTAAGTGCACCTCTCCACCTGCCAAGGCCCAGATGTGGGAAATAACATGGCACAAAGACCCCAAATATTGGGACACAGCAAAATTATTGCTACAGAAGGCTTTGGTACTACGTTAGTTTAATTTCTTGAAGCATAATGTTTTCTGCAACCGTTGTTTCCCTATGCCTGCTGCAAGCAGTTTTACTGCACTAAGCATGAAGTAAGATTTATAATGGCGCTACAATCAGGAATGAGCAAAATGTTTGTTTGCAATGAAGAATGCCCATCATTAAGAGAAACCATAAAGAGGGATGTTTGCGTCTATTACCAGAGATAGGTAAGACATGCAACTTACAGCAGGACTTACTGCCTTACAGAATTTGGATGCCTATTAACAGACCAAAAGAAAAGTCTGCTTTCTGAAATTTCTAAGATTTCCTAATCTCCCTCCAACCCCACAAATGAGGCCAGTAACACTCACACTGAATCTCTTTCTCTTCTTAAATCCCCTTATTTGTTCTCACCAAGTGATGCTATTTGGCACATAAAGACAGTGTTGTTTCTTAAAGTTCTTTCTTAAACAGAGAAACCCCCTGTTAGCGCTAGACACTTGTATCTGTCAGACAGGCACAAACTGACATTAACAAGAGATGGTGAAAGCCAGGAAAGCTTCTGAGATGTAGTCCACCGCACAACTGTTCATACTGGATCAGGCCACAGTTCCATTGTACCCAGTGTCTGATCTTTAATAACAAACAGGACAGTGCTAGAATATACGTAGCGCAACCCTCCCTCAAATACACTTTCTCCCATTTGTGCAGTCCTACGGACTTTACAGGCTGGACATGCCAGCCACATCTTTCCATTTAAACAGCCCTTTTTTTACATCCATGTATGTGTTCTATGATATCCTTTGGATATGAGCTTTACTACCATGTGAAAAAACAATGCGTTTTGTTTTGCTGTTTGATAAGGCAATTGGGTTCCTCTTCATTTTTGTATCAGAGAAACAATTACTAGTTGTTCCCAGGTCTCTGTCTCCATGCCGTTTGTGACTTTGCAGACTTGCCCTCAATTTTTCCTTTTCCAAATGGAGGGGATTTGAGTTTATTTAATCCCTGTTCATGAAGGAAGCCTTTCTCTGCTCTTCTGATCGCTGTTTTCACACTCTTCTTCCGCTGTGTCCTTCCTGGTACGGAGGGGACCAGAACATACAAAAGTACGGATGGGACACACCAGGGATCCACAAAGGCATAATGATCTTTCTGTTTTGTTTTTGATTCTTTTCCCAATAATTTCTAACAATCTATTTGGGTTTTTTTCTTGCCTCTGAGTTTTGAACTGACATTTTCATAGCCACAATGAGTCAAGATCTCTTTGCTGAGTGGTAGTAGCTAATTTAGAGCACATCACTGTATATCTATAGTTTACAATTGTTTTTCCCTATGTGCCTTATTTGGCACTTATGGATATTGAATTTGCTATATTATTCTTAGACATTTAATACTGTGAGATCCTTTTGTAAGTCTCTGTACACATTTACTACCATGAATAGTTTTGAATCATCTGCAACTTTGCCACCCCTCTTTCCAGATTATTTATAATTTGCATAGCAGAGGTTTCAGCCCACATCCCTTGCAAGACTCTCATGGTATCCTCCTCTTGTTATGACACCTGATCACTTCTCTCTACAACTTGTTCCCTGTAATAGAAAAATTCCTGAACAGGAACTTGAATGTCCTCCTCTAGAGCAACTATCAACACAGAGAATTCATCCCGCTTTTCTGCTATGGCTTTATGATCCTTGACTGCTCTTTTCACACTTGAGTCATTTCTTAGCCCTCAAAAGTTGTTTAACACAATTTCTTCTCTGCTATGAAAAACATTCTTGTTATTGTTTTTATGCTTTTATCGAATTATTTATCAATATTTTCTTTTGCTTTCTTTATTAGTGTTTACACTTACAGTTCTAGAATTTATGCTTTCATTTTCTTTTCCTTCTTTGGACACTTGACCAGAAGAGTGTTTCCTGCAACCTGAAGAAGGTCGTTTATTTCTCATTTCCTTTCCTATTCTGTTGAGGCTTCTCCCCCAATTCTTTTCCAGTCCTTCAAGATGACTTATGTCTTGGTGCACATAGGTTTGTTTCTAAGTTGACAATTACAATTATCTATACAATAATTCAGAAATGCAGGGAATCTGTAGAGCAATAGAAAAATAATTGTCTTGTAAAATTACAAAATTACAGCTGTAAGTAATACAAGACAGAATAAGAAGGTACTGTAACATACAATTTCCTTTTAAATGCTACCAACATCTGGAATAATTAGGATGAATGGAAAAGGGCAAATGAAAATATAAAAATGCCTTCTAGTATTTACCTTCTAACAACACAGACAGTCCACATCTCCCAAATCAGGATTGGTAAAGAGGCCAGGTGCCCTCGGATCTCTGCAGGGAAAGCTTTGTTTGTCTGAGTTGTGGGGGGTTTTTTTCCAAATACTTACTTTATCTGAAGCATTATCAAGGGGAAATAATTTGTTGGTCTAGACAGAGTGAAATCCCGTGCTTAATAGAAATGATAAAAGCCCAGATTCATCTTCCAACTCCTTACAGTAGTTGGAAGAATTGGACAAGAAGTGTGTTTAGATTTCAAGTGTAAGGATTTGCTTTCTGTCATGTTAAATCAGTCTTGGGATCTTTTTAAGAAGAGGTATTTATCAAGCTGTAATGTAGATTTCAATCATCTCTGTCAGTGGAGGGTAGTGGAAATAGATGAAATATGAACAGAAGTGTGGGAAAATATAGAAAAGACCTTCACATAGATACTGATGTGTCCAAGTTATTTGACTCTTCAATTTGCCCCAGCAGCTGACTTTTACTATAGTATTTTTCTGTTTGTTCCTAACCTCACCTGTGAAGCTTTTGTTCTTTCCACATGACTATAGTTTCATATATGATCAAATACTGTTGTTATTTATCAGCAAGAGATTAATAGCCACACAGACTTGACTAATAAGGACCATATTCCATGAATAACCAACTTATACAACAAAGGTTATTCAGAGAATAGGCTACCTCTAAATGTGTATTAAAATGTGGCCTTATATTAGTGGGTAATGTGCAACCAGGCAAGTGTTCTCCATTTGTATTTTTTAGAGCTGAGAAAAGGTTTGTATGCCTAAAAACTTGTAGCTTTCTCAATGACTTCAGCTGTTCTGATGACAGATATTACCTCTACCTGCAAACCATGACTTGTGTGTGTCCTTAAACCACTGTGGGTAGTGATCAGCAGTAATTCTGTCACTTGTTTTGATGGCAGCTTTGGAGGCTGTTGATCCTCTTACTGCAGAAAAGCTCAAGACTAATGATAGTTCAGTCTTGGTATTGCACACAGGATTAACTGCCACCAGCTAAACGGACCTGCAAAGAGCCTTTTTAGCTGGTGAAAACTTTCTGTTTGGGTTTTGTTGCCTAGTGTTTTCCTGACTCCTGTTTCCCTGAATATTAATGTATAAAAAATTTAGTTCTTGTTCTGACTTTCTCAGCACAGTTATAAGGGATGTATGATCTCAAAAATTTGGACATCTGCAGTGACTGATGGCTATATCTGAGATTGTCTCCTTAGGCTTCTTCAGTGGTCAACTGAGAGAGAGAATGTATCTGACCTGTTTTATATATCTGGTTTATGATGGGATGAATCACACTTTGGAAAAGTATGTCTCTCTGCTGCTGACACAGGGGTCAAGGTAAGTAACTCACATGTAGAATTTCCTCTGTAGATATCTTTATGTGGTTGAATGAATCCCACCCAGAGTGTGCTGTCACTTATTTTGAGTTTTAAAATTTCATTAACAAGAACGGTTGAAGGAGAACATAAAATACTTGAAAATCTGTTCTGTTACGTCTAGCTCACTGATTTGAATGCAGACTGAGAGTGCTCACAGTCTAACAGCTGTTCAGTGACCTATGTGACATGCTTTGAATCTTCAGATTTTGGTTTTGCAAAGTCCTAAAAATAACCTTCTTTTTGCCATCCACCTGCTTCGTTGCCACTGCCTGCACACTTGGGGTGTTTACTTAGGCATGTTAAATGTGCTTTTTTGTACCTCCTTGAAAACAAGCTCTTTAGGTAATTATTATGCCAAATGCAAGAATAAGGGGAAGAATACAGATTTACCTGATCTTGACAGCAAACTCTATTGTCTAGAGCTAGTATCAACCAGCAAAGTACCAGTCAGGATATCAGGAGTCAGGGACTTCCTAAATATGGATTTGCACTCAAGTCCTCTACTGCCTTGATATCATTTTTCAATGCCAACTAAGACTTTTGCCCTAATTTTGAAAATAATTCATGATTTAACCCCCAGTTGCATCAAATTTGCATCTATGAATCCTGCTGACAGCTAAGCTCTTCAGAGACTACACTGACCACAAAGCTAAGAGCAAAGCTGGGGACGTAGTGTTCTCTGTTCAGGGCATCTGGCTAAGGAACAACAGTCCAGAGGAAAACAGCTTTAGGAAATGTTGCAAAAGCCATGAGAAGGCCTTTCAGCCCCAGAAATTACAATGCACAATTTGAACACCTCTCTGTCTCTCCATCTCAAATTCTTGTCTGAGAAAGCCATACCCCAACAGAGTTTTGGCCTTAAACGTACTGGATATTCCCTGAATCCCTCGGTGTACTTTGCTATTCCAAATGCCTTCATACAGTGCCAAGACCCCCAGCAGCCGTATAAAACCCTGAGATGTACAGAAGAAATATTGTTGTGCTTCCCAGGACTAAAGCCATAGAGTGTGTGGGTGGTGCAATTGCAGCAGGACTGGTAGGTTGAAGTAGCCCACACTGCAGAGGTGAGCGAAGATGGAGGCAAGTGCCAGACAAGTTGGTCAGCTATTTTCGTTCCTTATGTCAAGGAACATGCCAGCGCCTGGTGCTTCAGGTTATTTGGGGAAGACAGTAGTCTCACTGCCTGTTGAAGAGGTTTACATTATCCTCTGTTCAATTTTCAGGGGAGGTTACTATGTGCCTGGCAGGACTAGAAGCCAGTAAAAGGATTAAAAATGCAACTTTCCTTAAAACATTCATGCAAAATCTGTATCTACCTAGTTGAATGCCTAAACTACTTTGACTTTCTGAGGATTATATAACTATACATTTTCCATATACAACACTATTTCAAGGAAATTACCTGAAAAGGCTGGCTATCCAGAGCCCACCACACAGAAGCATTGATATATTAATAGTATCTGTTGGTATAACTGGGAAACAAAGCTGTAGAGTTATTCAATCAAGTGGTACTAGACAAGTTAGAAAACGCTTGTGGTATCATTTTGAAATGCTTTGATTACCAAAGTGTTCGTAATGTAATGATGGTGCCATTAAATCCTGGGTACATGTTCATACCCCTCACACAGACGCCCTGGGGACCCCACGAGGGTTCAAGAGCTGTTTTCTGTATGCCGTGAGACTTCACAGGTACTCAGAATTACATCGGTTTTGGTGTCTCGAGAGTGCACCTGATTGCTAAGGAGAAGATAAAAGTCCCTTAAAACCCCCATTATTGGTGTTATCCCATTCACCAAAGGTTCCCAGCCCTTTTGGTAGCACAGAGACGCACAAGCAGTAGATGCAAAGTTTAACAGCTGCGGGGGTAGATCCCACAGAGCAAAGGTAGGAAGGAGGAGGTGGCTGGTGAAAGAAACTCCAGAAATCTATGTAATAAAAACATTTCCAGCCATAACCTTAAAATAATATGCTGTTCATCAGGCATTCTAGCCAATAGCTCATGCTCTGTCCCTTTGCATCATACACTTACATCCCACTGGTAATGACTTGTTCTTTGAATGGCAATTAACCTATTTAAGACCAATTAAGAAACAGATCTTGAATAGGCCTGCAGTATTACAGCTCAGTACTCACAGAAGATGACAATGATGTTTTAATTAAATATGGGAGCAAAAGGTCTCAAACTGAAGCTTACAGCTAACTAAGCAGCAGTCATTTGGTTACTGAACAGGCAAGGAGCTTTATGGTCTCCTTCCACATGGTTCAGCCTCCATAGCTCTCAAGTTTGCTTAAGGCTAAATAGCTTTCCTAATCTATTATTGCACAGAAGAAGTCCCTCCCGCCCCCATTTTCCAGATCGCAGTTTGGTATGTTTTAACAAACTACGATAATCCCTTGGTTTTTGCAGGGCAAGAGTATTGCTGATAAAGTGATTTCATTTAGGCAAATTAACTCTGTTAGTTACATGAAAGATTGAACACTGTTATCTTATGCCGGTATGTGCAAAGTCTCATAAGTGCAAAATACACATCAAGGGCCAATTTTACATGAAAAACTCCTGATAGTATAAGAGCTGGTTAATATTTCTGAATTATTAAGTCTGACAGCATAATCATGCTTTTTTGTTGTTTAGGCTGTTGATACCAGATGTTTAATGCACAGTAAAATGTGATAGTGTAATAGGAAGCATTTTAAGGAAGTGCAATTTTGGAAAATGAAGAAACTACTTGGGGTAATTTAAAGCATAAAAACAGATGCTGGAACTTGGAGTTGGTTTACTTTCAAACAAAGTGGAAGCCTTCCCTTAGAAACCTATGGATAGTCACCATCATCTGCTTTTCTTTCCTGGATGCAGACCTGGCTGGCATTGCTGTGGCCAGCTTTGGCCGTGAAGTTGTGTTGAAGTGTTGAGTCTCACTATCACGCGATGTTCAACACTCTGCCTTGGCTATAGCCGCAGCAAATGTGAAGGAGGGATCGCTCCCGCTGCGTTAGGGCTGATTGTTCTGCCTCTGCTGTTTATTTAGCACATGACGACCCCAGGACTGAATTAAATCTCGACTGCTACTCTCTTCCTGGTGTAGCATTGGATTCTAAGTCTTACAGGTATTGCAGGGACACCAGATTTAAACTGGGATATGTTACCAAGTTGGTTATATAAGTCGGCTGACTTTAGACCACATGATGCTTTTGTTAACTATTATAAATTGAGATTTAAAAAATACTGTACAACAGGATAAAACAGTATCTATGATTATACATCTATATTAAATATGTATTTGGTAAGATATATATACGTATAGTCAGTGAGTTGCACATTAAAGACTAGCTTCACATGGAAGCGACAGACAATAATGAGTGCTGATCAGTATTTTGGGACTGCT
Source organism: Pelecanoides urinatrix (assembly GCA_013400755.1). Classification (NCBI taxonomy): domain Eukaryota; kingdom Metazoa; phylum Chordata; class Aves; order Procellariiformes; family Procellariidae; genus Pelecanoides; species Pelecanoides urinatrix. The sequence continues at coordinate 113,158 of VZTQ01004615.1, read as the reverse complement.
GACTCCAATAACATAATCATGCTTCCATTCTCCTTGCTGCTTCTTTTGGCACCAGATGTTTAAAGCACAGTAAAATGGAACCTTAATGTTCTTTGTAATTAATGGGTGAAAGCACAGAAGTATATACAGGCCGGTTGCATTTCTATTAAGATGTTGTCATATAATTTATGAGAGAAAACAGATGTTCCTTTAAACAATTTTCACTTGGTGTGCCCAGAATTCCCCTTGAGAAAAGAAAAGTTGTGGGAATTTTCCATGACAAAAAGGAGTGAATTTCATACTTAAAAAATAATTGTTAGCATACAGAACTTCTGCGCAGCCGGAGACAGGAAATTTTGTCACAGCAAGAGCCATTCCAGTTTGATTATACATCTCTCTGCATGCTGCAAGAAGTCCAGATCTTAGGCAAGGACCTTACAGAGCTCAGCTGAAGGAGAGAGTTTACCTGCAGGAGATTAGGTCTCTCCTGATCTCTGACTATTCAACATGTTGATTTTCGGGGTTTTTTTTCTTTTTTCTTTTTTTTTTTTTTTTAGTTGCTGCTTTTCATTGCCTCAAGTAAGCTCTGTCAGATCCTCTTTGACACCCGTCTGAACACACCTGGTATTTTGCCTGTCTTCAGTGGCTCTGATGTTCAGAGAACAGCTGCTGAGAGCTTTCTAATGACTGGTCTTTTTTAAGGTGTTGCAACTCAATCACCCAAAAGAAAGCACCCAGATAGGTCTTAGTTCAAATGGGCTTTGCATCATTAACTTATGGCACAGTGAATTACCTCTTCAAAGCACCTTGCAAGTATTTTTTTAGCACAACTTCCCTCACAGGTGAAAAAATTATTTTCCACCCATGAAAAAGTGTGGCAGAAATGGAAGAACACAGTGAGAAGCTACACAGGTAGAAGCTCAAATTAGAACTCAGGGCTCAAATATTCAGTCAAATTCTTGCAGCTTTGATATTTATCTCACATCAGCTGAAGGGCAATGACCATCTGTGAATACAGGCTTAATCCATGGCAAAGGAAAGTTCAACTAGCCTACCTCAGTCCATGGTGAAAGAGGTGTAGTGGCTTAGACTGTGCACAGCAACATTCCTCTTGTCACTGGCCTCCAAATCCCATGCTTAGGCCTCTCAACCACAATTCGAAAAAATTCATAAATAGCTAATCACATTATTTCAGGGGCTATTATTTTCTAAATAGGGAGAAAATTTCCCTTGTTCAGACTTGTCTTCTGATCACTGGTTTTCCCAAACTTCAAATAGATGTGACCAAAGGCTGCTGCCATGTGGTCCAGCTTGATAGGACAGGCAGGACAATAGGAAGATACTGAACGTTACTTGCTCAGCACCATTTTCCAGAGCAAAACAAAGATTCAGGATCAGATCCTGGGTTTAAAATTGTCCCATTATCTAATTTCAAATTAAAATAAGCTTTCCTAATCTTTCATTCCACAATCTGCTAATATTTTTTGTAAACAGATGTGTAGTAGACAGCTGTTTTGTTTAACAACCAACTGAGAAAACCAGGCTCCTGCATGTAGTAAATAAACAGATGAAATGTTGGATTTAGAATTGCTTCTTACAGAAATACCAGCCTGAAAATACTGGCTGGGGCACAGCTACCCATGTCTCTTCTCCTTAGCAATTCACATTCCTCTTCTGGAAAACAGGGCAACTCCTCTGTTGCAGGCACACGTGAATGAAAAGCATAAGCCATTCACTCTCCAGTCCGTACATCGTTAGTTTAGCTCATACAAATAAGATTAAAAAAAAAAAATCAAATTTAGGGAGCTTTGGTGCAAAATTGCACTAATGGGCTACTTGTGAACATGAATTACAGTATGTCAAGGTTTAACCCTAGTCGGCAACTAAGCACCATCCAGCCACTTGCTCACCCCCTACACCCCTCAGTGGGATGGGGGGGGAGAATTGGAAGGGTAGAAGTAAGAAAACTCATGGGTTGGGATAAGAACAGTTTAATAATTGAAATAAAATAATAATAATAATAGTAATAATAATAATAGTAATAATAAATTGTAATGAAGAGGAAAACAGAGAGAGAGGGGGAAACAAAACCCAGGAAAAAAAAAAAGTGATGCAACTGCTCACCACCCGCTGACTGATGCCCAGCCAGTCCCCGAGCAGCGATCGTGCCCCCTGGCCAACTCCCCCCGGTTTATATACTAAGCATGACATCATATGGCATGGAATATCCCTTTGACCAGTTCGGATCAGCTGTCTTGGCTGTGCCTCCTCTCAGCTTCTTGTGCACCAGGCAGAGCATGGGAAGCTGAGAAGTTCTTGACTAGTGTAAACACTACTTAGCAACAACTAAAACATCAGTGTGTTATCAACATTCTTCTTGTACTAAATCCAAAACACAGCACTATACCAGCTACTAGGAAGAAAATCAACTCTATCCCAGCCAAAACCAGGACACAGCAGGAAGTACAAATAATACTATCCTCATCTGAACCAAGAACACCCACCCCTCAAAATCCTACTGACTCACCACAGGATTTTTTTCCTGCTTCCAGCCGCTTAGCACAGTCTTGTCAGAGCTTCTGAGAATTTTAGCTGATACATCTGGGAAATTCTCTTTTTGACCTTCTCTGGGGGGAAGAACTTAAAAGAAAAATCTATTTCTGTATGGTTCTGTGGATTTGACATTTGCTTCCCTCATCTTTAGTAATCCTGGATTGGTAGAATGTCTGAAACATCATTCCACTATGCTTCCATATGGCCAAGATTAAAAATGAATACAACTACAGCACATCTGTCAAAAGTAACTTACTATTTAATGAGGAATNTAAAAAAAAAAAATCAAATTTAGGGAGCTTTGGTGCAAAATTGCACTAATGGGCTACTTGTGAACATGAATTACAGTATGTCAAGGTTTAACCCTAGTCGGCAACTAAGCACCATCCAGCCACTTGCTCACCCCNTGAACCAAGAACACCCACCCCTCAAAATCCTACTGACTCACCACAGGATTTTTTTCCTGCTTCCAGCCGCTTAGCACAGTCTTGTCAGAGCTTCTGAGAATTTTAGCTGATACATCTGGGAAATTCTCTTTTTGACCTTCTCTGGGGGGAAGAACTTAAAAGAAAAATCTATTTCTGTATGGTTCTGTGGATTTGACATTTGCTTCCCTCATCTTTAGTAATCCTGGATTGGTAGAATGTCTGAAACATCATTCCACTATGCTTCCATATGGCCAAGATTAAAAATGAATACAACTACAGCACATCTGTCAAAAGTAACTTACTATTTAATGAGGAATCAGAACTCCAGCAGAAAAAAAAATCTTTGTTCCTTTTTTACAATACAGACTTATTTCTCCTGGCAGACTGATCCACTGGGTATTGTTCTCATTAAGTCATATGACTCCCAAAGTGTCAATGAATTATTTGAGATGCCCAAAACAGAGGAAATAAATATTTTCTGAGATTTGTACACATACATATATGTATATTTATTTGCATAACATAATAACTATTTAATATTATAAAGATTCCCACTTCAAAGTTCAGGATTGCTGGAAATAATTCATACAGGGTTACTGTATTAAGGAAAATTCTTGAAAAGCATGGATTTTTTTCAGAAATGTTTCTCTCTTTTTAAAGAAAAAATTAAAAAACCTCTATATCTCACAGTAGGCTCCATGCAAATCAATGGGTTATGGCAGAAACCACCCTCAGGAGGAAGGAATACTAAAAATACTTACCCTGAAACTGAAGTAATGGTGATTCCTTTGCTTGGAGAAGTACGTCAGTGTAACACAAGTGTTCTCTGCAGCTTCCCTAACCCCAGCTGTACTTTTCAAGGATACTTTTCAAGGATGGTAAGCCAGGCTGGCTTTACAGAGCACATTGTTCATTCCCCAAAAGATCTGCTGCTCGAGGACTTGGTGTCAAGATAACTTACCTTGCTCGGCTTGCTATGCCCCGGGAGACTGAAAGAACTCCTGCTCCCAAGAGATTTCATAAAAGATGTGTTTTTTAAAAGTCTGTTTAAAGTCAGGTGTTTTTGTCTGTTTCCCTGGGAGAGGACTGTTCCTGACAGTATTTATTTATTTCCAGAAGGTTTAGGTGAATATGGCTATTGTATTGATTATACAAGCAGATCCTGATCTCAGTTACGCTGGAGTAAAGTAAATGAAATCACTCCAGGTTTAAACCAGCGCAATAAAGCTCAGCATATAGCCTATAGTTTTGTTGTATGTGAGCTAGTTTTCTCATATTTGCTGAGAGAGATACATTTGGGGGAACCCGAGGGTTCTTCAGTGTTGTCATAATTTGCGCATTGCACACATGCTCTACTCTTTGGTTGCTTTACTGTTGCCGCACTGTTCATATACATACAGTCACAAACCACCATGGAGAAAAACTTGCAGAGAAATCAGGAGACGGATTAAGCTTCCACAGCTCCCATTGATTTTAAAGGCTTTTAAAAATTAGCATGCCTGAAGATCAAGCATGTTAAGAAGACTGTAGGCAGTGTTTGTTTAGAAATGGATAGCTAAAACACTAACCAGTCATGACAAATTCCCTTTTCTTTAACAGAACCTTTTCTTTAACAGAAAAACAAGCAAACAAACATGTTTGTATGTTAAATATGAAACTGAGGTGAGAGGATAAATTATTTGTGTCAAACTTAATGTCAGGAGGAGGAAGCCACGCTATCAGAGCAGCAGTTAAACCAGGTATGAACAAAGGTTGCAGTTAAAAAACAGACTTTGAATACATTGTCACAGAAGAAACCATGAGATGAGACAACAAAACAAGGAATTAAACAAGACATGTAGGAGCAAGGGGGGCAGAAAAACAACAGAAACTGAGTGGGAGTTTTGGGGAGAGAGAGAGTACTGCTGACAATTAGCCAGGGTGGGATTCAGCTCCATATTAAGACACCTTAAAATTAGGCTTCTTTCGTAGGTGTTTACATGTGCTTTAGGTGTCCAGCTCCCCTTGGTGTTCACTAAAGAGCTACACTGCGTGGAGCCCAGAGCTAATCACGGTAATGCCTGTCCATTTGAGGGTAACTGTCTGCATTGGCTGTAATGGGAGTTTAACTACCTACCCTATATGCAGACACCTAAGTATTCACATTTGCACATTAAAACACATCTAAGTGTCCTAATCTTGAACATAATAGGCTATGTTGAAATGGCAGGTAATGATGTGACAGGAGGCAAGCTTAGAGTCTGGCAGTGGAAGCCAGGCAAACATGACATTAACCAGAGGAAAGTGGTGCATGGAGAACCTTGAAACTCGCTGAAAACGTGTAGGAACTGTGCCTCCTTTTCTTCCTCCCCACCCCCAATAAATTGGGAGGAAAATCAGATGAGGTAGCCTACGCTAAGGAAACTGAAAGAGAGATCAAGATGTTCATTTAGTGTGGTTTCAATTTACAGATGCAGACATATTCCAGTTTATATACATATGGACAAGTTAACCCTTAGAAGTATTTGTGCTGCTAGATATTAGGGAAAAAAACCCAAATCTAATGTTATTAATATGGAACAAAAATATTAAAAAAAAATATGATGTGACTTTCAAATCTTAGTGCTATTCCTACTTGTTATTTCTCATTTGCAGCAGTGCCTGTGAGAATAAGGGAATGGTACACATTCAGAGGTTGATGATGAACACAGAGGATAGTCCTCGAGCTTCTTCATTAGTGAAGAACACATCACATTTCCAGATAGCACTTTTGCTGAACATGCTAGGCCATCTGCTCATGAGGCTTTTGGTTTCATTTCAGACACAACTGGCTTCAGCCCATCTCTAGCAGTCAATAAAAAGAAAGTTTCTAAAAAATGAATTACCGTCCCAAAACACAAATCACTTTTTGCAAACGTTGTGATAAAGTTTCCAAGCAATGCAAAGTGGGCTACCATATGTGCAAACCTCTGTGGGCTGGTGAGGAAGGAGACGTTCCCATTGTAGCTCTCTGAGGCCATGTATATTTTCATTTTAATATACCAGCATTAAAATCTATATTCATTCTCCTTTTTTGTTAGTCACTACTGAAAAAAGCTTTTGTTTAGTTTAAATATCCAGGTTTAACAATTGTTTTTCTTATTCAAAGCAGAATGTTAATGTCAGTAATCCTAAGAATGCAGCAAAAAGGGCAAATATGTCATGCTGATTGGAAGGAATTTATGGACATTTTCTAGTGCAGCCTCTCACTTGAAACAGGACTATCACCAACTTGAGATCAGGTCAGGTGCAACTTTTTCCAGCCAGCTGCTGAAAATCTCCAAGGGTGGGCTAAACCCTAATTTCTCTGGGTAACCTCTTCAACTGCTACAGTACTTTCCTGGCGACAAATTGTTTCCTAATGACCAACCTGAGCCTCCCAAGCCACAGTCTGAGTTTACTGTTTGTTTTCAATAAAACAGTATAATGTAGACAGCCAGCAAAGGATGTACAAACCATTTAAGTATCAGATAAACTTGATAAACAAAAGTCAGGCAGAACCTAAGGGAACACAGGTACTGTCTGCCCATTGGCACTAAAATCCAAGTCTTCTGAATACAGTGCTTTATTATTAATCCTGTGTCCACAAGCATTTCCAACTTGCAGGCAATATCAGAAGGGATCATCAGAGGCAATCAACTATTTGCATTTGATCTGGTGTTAGTTACTACTTTTCAAAATGCCACACATAAAAAGAGAGACTGATGGAGACCATAGAGGTGTTAGGGATGAATACCCTGCTTGTCACAGGAAGGACAGCAAGGAACCGCTGGGTCTGTTGCTGCTGAGTATTATCAGTAACTTGTTTTAAAAGGCAGGTTTCCTGCACGCTTTGGTGGTCTAAGCACTCACTGTTTTATAAGCTTACACCAAAAATTTGATATAGGTGATTTAAACTTCCCATATAGTAATCTGTACATAATTAAAAATGGCATTTGTGGTTCATCAGTGGCCTTCTGACACTGGAAGAGCAGGTGTTTTGTTGACATTTTTAGATCTGGATGGTCTTTGAATTTGAAATTCTCTTTCAGTGCAATAACCTGCTGACTGCCAAGTTCCAGCACTGAGAGCCTTTCAGCAAGGGAGGGGTACAGCAGAGGCTGGGCTTTGGAAAGACACTTGACTTGGTTTGATTTTTTTGGCTAGTCTGGAATCTAGTGCCATGTTTTATTGAACCTCTATTACCTTTTAGTCAAAATAAGCACTGTCTGGGCTAGGCAGCTGTTTATGGAGGTATAATGTCAAATAAATTAGTAGACTGCTCAGTCTAAGCTGAAAAATTGAGGCTCTCCACTCCTTGGATCAAGCTGAATGACCTCATGGCTGAAGCACCTTCTCAGGGCTGACATGGTTACTTCTGTACAGCACTGTTTTGCTAAGATGTGTGATAAATCTTGCATTCATATTGCCCGTGTTGTTGCCATTTTGTGAATATATAGAAGACTTCAGCCTTGAGGGCCACTGGTCTGGCACCTTTCAAAAGCACAATGCTTAGAACATGTCAAATGAGCCAGACGCAAAGATTTAAGGTGGAGCTGAGGCAGCTCTGTGCCAAGATATTGGAGCCAGAATATGGGATCACTTTGGACTCACATGCCTAAAGCTAAATATGAGTACAAAACCTTTCAAGATTAAGTCTGAAGGACAAGTGTTTAGCAGGATCAGACATTTCTAAAAATAATCATCAGGTATTATACATGAGCAAGATCTACAAATGCATATGGGGGTGGATATTAATAGGGTAATAATAATAACAACTATGTCCATAGTTACAATACTAAATATTACAGTAAAATCTATATGGGGTGTTTAGGAAGGACTTCACCTTCTCATCCCAAGCAGAAGCAAAACTTCCTCGGAATTAGGAGACTTATCCTTTATACAAACTATTCTCTAACCAATTTCTGCAAGGACCTTGTAGCTTACACTACTGCCTTTGATGCAAACTACTGTCTAGAAAAAAAAGAGTAGGCCACTTGTGATGGCCAGTATGATGATACCTGCTTTCCAGAGCTCTGGGTCACATTCCCAGTTGATGTAACCTGGCATAGCTATATTGGAGACACGAGAGACACATTCATTGGTATCAGATCATGAATGACCTGATTGTTGCTGCACTCCATTTGCTGTCATTTAGAGCAGGAATATTAACCAGGAAAGGGAAAAGTTATTTTGCAAACACTTTGAACACAATTCCTTATTTTCATAATTGCAATAACTAACATTAACTGTTAAACAGTGAATGAGTGAGAGGTACCAGAGTTGTTCAAATTTTCTGGGTGTAGTTTAAGAATCTCTTTTCTCTAGATAGTGCCAGAAGACAAGCAGCTCACTTGGAACTCAACATGTTGCATTGCCAATAAATCACAATGCAAAATGCTTTGGTTTACTGTCAATTAAAATTCTCTTTAAAATAAAAATGAATCATGACATTTGAATTGTATTTAGTAGTTTGTCACTAATATAATTCCCTGAGTTTTTGCTTAGAAAAACACTCTGTGGGAAGATGGATACCATTGTAGTGGAGAAAATATTTCCCTAATATTTGACTTTCTGTAAACTTCTAAGGACAAAATTTTATGATTCAGAAAAGAAAAAAATACTTAACAATTCCTGCACATATTTTACTGCTTTCAAAGTTGTTGAGACAGAAACTTGTAAAGGTATCAATTTTATTTTAATAGGTGATAGGATAATATGCCATCTTCCAGCAGATGAATAATTACACTATTACACTTCTCTGCTTCATGAAGATTCCCCTGACTTTGGTAGGAGTTCTAAATGTGAAAGTCTTACAGGCTCAAGTCCTTGGTGTTGGTTTCAGAGCTGAAATAGTATCTGTTATAAGCGCAAAATTTCCAGCAGCTGCTTCTCAATATGTTATTGAACTTCTTAAGTAGTCTCTCAGTTTGAGTTCAATGAGACTGTTCAGGCTTTTAAAGCTAAGCATGTGCTTAAGTGATATACTGGATGAAGAACAACTTTTTTCTAAAATATATATAATGAAAAATATAACTTAAAGTTTTATAGAATGAAATGATCGATAGGGATACTTAAGCAAGTAACCTGATATAAACAGATTCTTCAGGCAAACTAATTTTTATTCTCCTCTAAAGTCCAAGCATTGGGTTAGAAATCTAAATGCAAATAGAAGTAAACTTTAATTTTGAGAGAAGATCAATAAGCACAAAATTTCTCAGGAATTTGGTACTGCTAAATAGGTATTTCTTTTACTTTTTTAAATGTTTATTGTAATTCCCTAGAAAAAAATGCATGGAATTCTAGGGATAACTCCAATGTAGTATCACAGAAACGTAATGAGGTATAACAGAAATGAATACAGAATTCAACATAAAATGATCATGCTATGGTTATGTTTTCAACCAGTCTATTCCATGTAATATAAAATTGTGTCTGAGACAATAGAGAATTCTATAAGGTATCACAAAAAATACAATAGGAAAGACTTGTTTTTCAATTAAATGGGACCTTTTCCAAAATAAGGAAGGAAATAGGATAATTTATATGCTGAATATATACAACTTTGAAATTTACAGGGGCCTGTTAAATACATATATCACCATTTAGTGCTTGTGAATATAATACAAGAGCATAATGGATGTTGGGATGACACATCTTTGAAGCTGATGGAACTGGTTACTGACCTTCACAAGTTCTCCTACAAACGTAGGAGCACTGATGCTTCTACCTGGAGTAAGGGGAATGAAATGAAGCCAAAGCCCAAAACACAGCTTACCCAGCAACTGAAACTGGGGAAACTGGGTAGGAGGGTACTGTCAGGTGGAAATACCTGCCTGTTTCTGGAAGCAGAAGCTACCTGTGATGTGCAAAAGAGAAACAGTTGAAAACATCAAGCGGAGAGCAAAAGCAGGAAGCAGTGGACCTGGCAGAAGAAAAAAAGTAATGGCTAGAGGAAGGCTTGGAAATGCGAACAAAGGAAACACCTCGTTTTAGTCCAAGCTGGAAATCAGGCCTTTGCTCTCTGTAGAGAAATGGTGTTGCATCAAGGAAATGTCCAATTCCACCCACCATCAATTTTTCCTCCTGGAAGAAAAAAAATGACAAGATGATGAATGTTTTTCAAGGTAAACAATTATTTTCCATTTTTAAATACTTCCTTTCTGGTTTAGGAGTTTCTTGATGTGTTCTCACGTGCTTACATTTGCAGTAGCCATTTGTTTGGTGTTTCTGAACTCTATCTTGGCCCACTTTTGCATGCTTATGTGTGATATGACCAGGAGACTCTGCTGCTTTGGCTAAACCACTAACATCTACACCTGATAATATATTATTTTAGTCCCTCCAGTGTTTGAAGAGTATAACTCAAACTATAAAGCAATCTTTTGAATTTGAATTAAAATGAGGATGAGTCCACAAATTCAAATAGAATCATAGAATCATAGAATCATTAAGGTTGGAAAAGACCTCTAAGGTCATCGAGTCCAACCATCAACCCAACACCCCCTATGCCTACTAAACCATGTCCTTGAGCACCTCATCTATACGTCTTTTAAATACCTCCAGGGATGGTGATTCCACCACTTCCCTGGGCAGCCTGTTCCAAGGCCTGACCACTCTTTCAGTAAAGAATTTTTTCCTAACGTCCAGCCTAAACCTCCCTTGGCGCAACTTGAGGCCATTTCCTCTCGTCCTATCGCTGGTTACTTGGGAGAAGAGACCAACCCCCACCTCACTACAACCTCCCTTCAGATAGTTGTAGAGCGCGATGAGGTCTCCCCTCAGCCTCCTCTTCTCCAGACTAAACAATCCCAGCTCCCTCAGCCGCTCCTCATAAGGCTTGTTCTCCAGGCCCTTCACCAGCTTTGTTGCCCTTCTCTGGACACGCTCCAGCACCTCAATGTCCTTCTTGTAGTGAGGGGCCCAAAACTGAACACAGTACTCAAGGTGCGGCCTCACCAGCGCCGAGTACAGGGGCACGATCACCTCCCTGCTCCTGCTGGCCACACTATTCCTGATACAGGCCAGGATGCCGTTGGCCTTCTTGGCCACCTGGGCACACTGCCGGCTCATGTTCAGCCGGCTGTCAACCAGCACCCCCAGGTCCTTCTCCTCTGGGCAGCTTTCCAGCCACTCTTCCCCAAGCCTGTAGCGTTGCCTGGGGTTGTTGTGGCCGAAGTGCAGGACCCGGCACTTGGCCTTGTTGAACCTCATGCAGTTGGCCTCGGCCCAACGATCCAGCCTGTCCAGGTCCCTCTGCAGAGCCTTCCTGCCCTCCAGCAGATCAACACTCCCGCCCAGCTTGGTGTCATCTGCAAACTTACTGAGGGAGCACTCGATCCCCTCATCCAGATCGTTGATAAAGATATTGAACAGGACTGGCCCCACATTCCCCCCACAGGCACAACACTACACACTTTGCAGTTTTTAACCAGGCCTTGAGTATTGGGCCAGAAGCATGCTTATAGAGAATATTTTTAAAACCAAAACACTTCTCAAAGACAAGGCTTTCTAAGTGCAGCCATTTTTACCTGATTTTAGAAAGTCTGTGTTACCAGAGCAAAAGATACATAGCAATAACCAGTGAGAGTAACTTTCAAGTGTTCTTTTCATTGTTTCAACACTATAATCAGCTCAAACTTCACCACTTAATTTCAGTTACAGCACGAGTGTCCGTACACAAATGAACCCCTGAAAGGCTGATTCTGAGTGGCTTTATCTATCCAAGAGGGTATAAACACCTCCATCTACTGCTGCCTTCCTTTCATCAGCTACTTACTGTGATGGCCCATAGACTGCATTACACGCTGATATGTGGAGTTTTTTTAAGAGCTTGTGTAGTCAGCAGGTAGGTGACCAAAATGCTGCTTTTACAGTCTCACTTACAAGTGTGTACGTGCTAAACCACAAATCCTAATTGTTTTAGCTCTTGGAGCCAACTCAGTATTTCTGCTTACGAATTACAACATGTTCTCTCCTATTTTGAAAGCCCAGTGCTTGAATTCATAGGGCTGCATCTACTTTTCTATTCCTCTTTCTATTCCTACATCTTCTTAGCGGCATCAGTTCTGCCTGTGGAGATGACACCCAGGAAAGTACCACCTCCCTCCTCATACTCTGGAGGCCAACCTGAGTACATGCGTAGAGGGGAACTCCAGTGCCTTCTAATATCATAATAAAGCACACACGGCCTCAGTTTCAACTTAGCCTGTGACAAACCTGGAAGGTAACCCTGGGTGTATGCTGGCTGCATACATATTTCCCGCTTCCCCTTCTAAAGGATCTCTGCTTGCTCCACTCTTTACTTTAGGGAGAAATAACTTCTGAGGTCTGATTCTAGACCTGCCTGAGCTTAGTCTCTATCCACCCACAGAAGATTTAATGGAGCAAAAGTATCTATTTAGGATGGAGTCCAAAGTACAGACTCTACCCTACCATGCCCAATTCCTTTAAGCAAAACACCTCCCATAGGGGTACACTATGCACAGCAAGGCACACATGTAGCAACCGCGATAGCTTTATGGGCCAAATTCAGGCTTTGACAGATTTGCAGCACAAGATTAAAATCAGCTGACTAGCGTAATGATGGGCCATTAGTGTCTGCGTCAGCCTTGCTGTGAGGTCTATGGGGCAAGAACGTACCTGTCCCGGTGAATGAGATGAGTGTTGCTCGTTAAATGACAAAGGACTAATTTAGATTTGGTTTACTCTGATATGAGCAACTGAAAACTGAGGGATCAGGAGCTGATTCATGGGCAAATCAAATGTCTTCACCTCAAGAATGGGAGCATTGCTCAGAGAGAGTCACAGATAGGTGGAAGAGAACAGCTCCAGATTTTAATCCGCTGATGCACTGCTGTCAAAACCTACACTTTGAGATTCAAAACACATTGGCTTCAAATCAAGAGATTCCCAAGGAGAAGAAACAGTAAAGGTAATAAACCCAGAGACTAATGGAAAAGAAAGAAGCAGTGTACAAGTAATCCTGAAGAACATCTATCTGTTTTTTTAAAAGTCAATCATAAAAAGTGCTGAGTAATCTCAAGTGCCTCTGACTTAACCGATTGCACATTAACTCTGAACAACTGGCTGCTAACCCAATTTTTGGACTCTCCATACATTGTTCGAATTCACAGTGCTATGATGTTTGCTTTTTGTTTTTCACAGGCTTAATTCAAATTATTAAGTACAATAAAATATAAACCTGAATTCTTTAATTAATATCTTAATCATGACATGATTAATCAGCAAGACCACTAATACAAAGTAATATCAGATGAACAGGTGATGCAGTAAGTTAACAAAACCCAAAGAACACAAATTTATCACATTTAAAGTCATGGTTTAAAAGATCCGTCGCACTAATGTATTGATAAATTGTGGTCCAGAAGTGGCTAATAAGAAAGAAAAACTGATTGTGCAGGAGTATCATTCATACTTTGGGAATCACTGTCAGCTTTAGTCTGAGATATCAGGATTTAGAAATCTTGTGACTGAGTCATGTTATTCAAATCACATTTCAGGTCTATATGAGCTTTTTCTCCTTGAAACCTTATTTGTTAACTGCATTTCTTTCCAGTGTGAATGCGAACACACAAGCATGCATTCGGAACTTGTGTATATCTCCACTTTTTGACATAAAATGTGATTTTAGTTGTTAATTATCCCATGTTTTATTGCTAATTAACTTCCAGGCATGTAGTAACTCTTAGTATTGCTCTTTAAAAAATGTCTTCTGCACTTTGATCTGTTCAGCACTGCTCTGCCTTGCCCTTGCCAAGACAGCTCACAAGCTGTTGAGTGCATTACTGATTTGATTTCAGTTTAGGAGGTATACTCTCCTTTTTAAATACTTTCTTCTTTTTTTTTAAATGTATCTGCTATATGTATTTGCCCTGGTTTACAACAGTTAGCATTCCTGACGTAAATGTTTAATCATTTTAGGACGATACCCCAGCCAGTGATTTTCTTTTGTTTGTGATCATATATTTCCTGCATTTCCCTATGTGGTGTTTCAGAAATGTCTGTGGGTGGATTCCCAGTTGCATTGAACCCAGTAGTATTGTCATCCTTGATGACAAACCTGTCTGGATTTTACAGTCTCCCTTTCCACTGCTTCTACTGTCTAACCGTTTGGCTCATATAATATTCATACATCACAGTCCATCAATAATACACTTGCTCATAGTTTTAGGATTTTTCATCTGCAATCTTCACTCATTAGTTCTTTTCACTTGGGTAACTGTGTAGTCTTAAGACTTTCTCTTGAACTGTTTCTGTTTGCAAATCAGGATATTTCATCCTATTGCTGATTCATCCTTATAATGGACAGGACTGTGAGAGCTGAATTTTTTACGTTCCCTTCCCCTCTCCTCTCCTCTCCTCTCCTCTCCTCTCCCCCCCCCCCCCCCCCCC
>VZTQ01004615.1:11521-85880 GCA_013400755.1 Pelecanoides urinatrix | reverse complement strand
GAAGTGCTTATTTTTGCTTTCTTCTGTTCATTATACTTTGGAGGAAAAAAAAATTCAAGGGTGAGAATTAAAGGGAATTGCTTTCAGCTCTTTTTATTATTCCAGTGCAACATGAAGCATGGAGCATCCATCTATAGCACTGTACACAACTGCACATAACTTACAGAAAGCACTGAATGATTGACTTTTCTGCTCCTCCAAGTTGGTAGTCCTAAAGGTACAAATGAAGAAAAGCCAAGCAAATACAGACTGCTTCAAAAATGAGATTCATGCTTACTACTATATTTAGAGGAGGAAAGCACGCTAGCTGGCAAATCTTAGCTGAAACGTTACATATAAAGGCTGGTGTGAAGGAAGACACAAAGGGGCAAATCTTAATCCTGGTATCCTCCTACAGGAGATGTTAACTACTTCTCCTTGAAGCATGATGGTGAAATTTGCCACCTGCTGTGTTTTAATCGTTGGTGATACAACTAGAGAGCTGCATTGTCAGGCAGCCACAGGACGGACTGGCATCCCGACCCACAGAGCTACCTGGGCCTCCCAGCGAGGAGTGACTTCAGTGGGATGCAGGGACCTGGATCCTTCCCCAGGTTGCAGTCTTGCTTGCAGACTCTGCCTCAGCTCCTCCTGCTGTAAATTGGAGGTCAATGTGGTCTCCTCTTGATTGACGGATAATGCAGCCGAATGCTTCACAGGGCACTCTGATAGTTGCCAGGGAAGATGAAAAAAATTATTCTATGGTATAAACACCTCAACATGTGCTGAGGAACCGTTGCCTGCCCATTTCCTTTCTCCTGTATGCTGAAGTACAAGTTCTAGTTACTGTTTCCAGTCAGAAATGCCACTTTGTTCGCAGTATTCAGCTAAGCTGTTGGATCATGTTAGCCGCTTTAGTGTTTTGCTCAGTTATGAGAATTATGGTCCCATATAAAATTGTTTGGTTTTTTTTTCAGTCAAGTATTTTGATTAAGAAGTTGGGCAGAGCTTGTTTTAATACAGTAATATAACTATTCTCAGTACTCCATCTAGTCACTTATTTAACTTAGTGCATCGTAATGCCGGGGAGTGGGGGAAATATAGAAGCTAAAAGCAACAGCATAAGTGCAATGTTAATACACTATATGAACTTAAGGGAAATCTCACAGTTAAGTTGGCAGTCTTTTTCTCTTTTATCCAAGTTTTATAGAGCTACTTGGTAGTGGAGCCAGGGTTGGAACTATTTTTCCTGACTTCTAGTTTTGTGCTTTAGCTTGCTGCCTTTCCTTTCCAACACGCTTACCATATATGACATTATAGCTGTCTGGTAAACTAACTTTTTCAACCATGAGGCAGATTTTTAATTCTGATTTAAAACTTCAGTAGTGTTCCTTTTCTTTCCCCACCATTTACTGATCCTTCTACAAGATGCATGTAGGTTTTTAGGCTAATATCCATTTGCATGCCGTCTGGGAGAATTTTGGCTGACTGAGAGTCCCATAAAACAAAAGTTTCCTCTTTACAAACCACATGGAGCTTGGCTGTAGATATTCAGTTCCTTTCTCCACAAACTGTTTTTAATGGTGCCAGATTCTTCTGTTTCTTCTTCTTGTTTGGCACATGTCAGGAAAAAAAATCTTGGCTCTTGTATAGAACATATCTTGTTTCCTCTTAACTGCTCGTACTTTCTATTCGTAATTCAAATCAGCAGAAAAATGCTATGGTTGTTCTTCTCGTGATTTAATCTTGTAGTTTCCTAAGCAATATTCTAATGTTCTTAAAAAAATGTTCTCCCTCATACTGCAGGCCTGACGGTAGGAGGTTCTAGCTGAATGCAATGGGTGCGTCCCTGTTGATCTGGGAGAGTATTGCAGAGTGGCCTGACAGGGTGGCCTGCTCAAGCCCTGAGGAGGCACATGAAGGAAGAACAGACAAGCAAAATGAAGCTAAAATGGGATGTTAGAGGAGTGTCCTCTCTGTCACACAGCTGTCCCTTTCTGACGCTGCAGTGGAAACCCATATTGCAACGCTGCACGTTGCAGGCTCACGTCCATAGCGGGAAGTTGAAGAAGCATCTCCTTCCTGGTCCATGGCATCCCTGTCAGGGAGCCCGTGCATGTTTGTCACAAGCTACTGGTGTTGCTTGCTGACAACCTCACTCTGCACCCATAGAGTTCTTGTTTGTATGCGTCAATCCGCAACTGATGGCTACAACAGAGTGTGGCACTGCTAAGTGTGGGTGCCTATCTGATTTCTTGTGGCTCCCGAGAAAAATCAGCAAACCACTTAGTGGCTTGCCCTTTCCTCACCCCAATTCCTTGTTTCTCAGAAGGCTCTTCCCCAGATTTTTCCCAAGTGGTCATTACAAATTCTTGTGTCACTTGCCTCACCTAAAAGGATTGAACAAAATGTGAAATTTTTGGAATGATATGTTGAAGAAATTATCATAGAAAATTGCCACATTTTCATTACTTTTTAAAGTGAGTAGTATTTAGAAAAAATGGTGGTCTCTTTTCCGCACTGTGTGAGAATGCAGAAGTTTTGCAATTGTTAGCTCTGGCAGTAATTACTTTAAAAAAACCCAATAAACAAAACCAAAAGGAACCTGTATATTCCTTAACAAAAGAAACTACTGCTGTTAAAGCACAGTAGACAGAATTTATGGCGAATTGGTGATTAAAATGAAGTTCCTGAGAAGTCAGTATTTCAGTCTCTTTGTACGCACTCTTTCCCTTTGCACGCATGCCAGCAGAAGGGTGGATTTGCCCCTTTGTCACGGTGTGATACTGTGGTCTCTGAAGCTTCAGAGGGATGGTCTCCAACTTTCTAATAGGGCCACAAGGAAAATCAAAGTATTTGCAGATACTCTCACTTAATCTGGTTAACAAAAGCAGGATGCTTACCGAAGGAAGGACAGTTGCTGGTATCTCTTCGGAGAGAATTTGAGTGACTTCCACTGCCAGTCCACTCCACTGATGCTGCCGTAGTGTTTGGTCATCGCTTCCCTAGCTGGGAAGTACTGCTCCATGTTTTCCTCTTCAGTGCTGGCATGGTTTTTTAGGTTACAGCAGCTCCTCTTCAGAGCTTCTGGTGTGTGATAGATCATAGCCGTACTAATTCTCTGCAGCTGTTTTTTCAGCATGAGAAGCTTTGGGAGTCAGATTTGGGAAGCTTCTCTGAAAATAGCTCAGACAGTGGATTGACAAAAAGGTATAATTTTTTCCTTCAGTTGTTCAGGAATTGATCTGTGATATTTACTCATCTCAGATACTACATTAAGACAGAAAAAGCCTTTCTGGAAGGTTTGCTGTTGTTTTGGTAGGTACCAGTTTTGTAAAATGTTTTCAGTGGACTATGTGTTTCTTCCTTATCCCTTTCAAAAACTTCTGTTATTTTGTTGGATGGGATTTTTTCAAATTTTTTAAAAGATTTTCAGATGTCTAGGTTACTTTTCAGCACGATAACTGTTTTGCTTAAATAGCAAATTTCCAAGCCCTACAGCTGAGGGTGAGGCATGTTGCCAGAGCCCGCACTGCCATGCTCGTGCGCGATTCCAGTTTGAAAAGGAGCAGCTGTGTAGCCGTATGAGAAGTGACAATGTCTCTCAGTTCAGGAGTCATCCAAGGACCAATTGTAAAACACGATGAACCCACAGAATTGATATTCAGGCAAAACAGGGAGGAAAAATGAAAGTACTGGGGGGGCAGGCTTGTCCATGGTGGTCTTTCTAACCCCAAACACATGCCTGAAAGATTCTGATTCAACAGCAGTAGGACTTCGATGTGTGTATCTGATGATGAAATTAAGCTTACAGTACACAAAAGATGCTTGGGCTTTTTAATAACAGTTGCCATCAGAGCATACATGACTGATGGAGGTTCATTTCCAGGCCCTGGAACAATTGCAACAGCCAGGTTCAGAGCCTGGGCTCCTTCTGAGGACCAAATGAGGGAAATTTGAAGTTTGTGTCCTAGCGGCTTGCACATAATATTCTTTAAAGCCAGGTTAAATTATCTGTCACTGCTAAGGAGAATTGTTCACAGCAGGACTGGAGAGGTTCCCCATATATGTCAGTGTTCAGTGGCGTGGGAAACAGCTGCTTGCGCAGTGTCTGGTTTGTGGCTGAACAGACAGCTGAATTTCTGGCATTACTGCTTTAAGATTCAAAAATGATAATTAAGCTTCAAAGAAATCTTGCATATGTGAATGAGTTAGAATTATTTTTTTCTGTTAGCTGTTTAGTTGCTTGCAACCTGTGTAGTGAAAACGCTGCTAGATCCTACTTGATATTACCACATTACAAGTGAAGGGATTTTTTTCATAACCTGTGGACTTCCTCAGATAGAACCACATCAGATATAATAAATTCGGAGCCTTAAGAACCTGTTGCTATTAAGACTTTAAAATAAAACTGTGCATACCACTCCTGTTGGCTCTGCAGTGGTAAGAAGCTAAAATAGACAATGCTGAGATCTGTTGGGCTCAAAAGAAAGCTCAGGCTTCCTGGCTTTGTGATCTCATTTGCAGAAGTAGGACATACCTTCATGTTTCGCCCTCCCAAACAGATGTCAAATAAAGCAGAGTTGTGACCTGTCCAGTCTTATCTCCTGCATAGACGAGGCCATTGCAGTGTCTCCTGCATCAACGACATTAAATTGTGGTTGAACACATTAGTGCTTGAAATTGTACATAGAAAGATGTCCTGCCTTTGGTTTATTTTTTCCTTTGAGTGATGAGTAGTCCGGTGCTTATCCTGTAGGTTGTTCTGTCTTCACTTTAAGAAAGGGGGATGAATTCAGTCTTATTAGTGGATGCGTATATCCTTTTAACATTGAAAAAATGTAATTAAAAGTGATGAAAGATAGCCTAAGATGGCATCCAAAACTAACAAACAAGGCCATCTCCTGTTCAAAGTATTGATACTGCTGTTGCAAATAAATACCTGCAAATAAATAGCTACAGATTCAGCCCTGCTGTATCAGATGCTTCTTTTGACTTTTTGTGGCAAATATCAAATCATCCCCTTAAAGGAAGCAAGGTAGTAGAAAGTCTATCCTGCTCATGGCAGTCAGTTAATTTCTCAAGATTGTGAAAAGGTCAGATCAGTTAATTGTCTGCTGATGTATGAATTTTACTGCAAATCAGTACAGAATATGGACATCTCTCATTTTCCAAGGTTGGGCTGGTCAAAGCAGCCTCAATAAACATGACTTTGCATGCTAAGTTTCTCAAAACTGTTCTGTGTATGGAAAGCAACCAGCACAGTTGGATTCTGTAATATAAATAAGGTTCTCGGGCCCTACTGCAATTCTGCTGATAATCATTATAACCTGACTGCAGAGTTTAGCTGTTGGGTAATGCTAGATTTATGTCAGTAAAGGATAAAGTCTGTATTTATCACTTTTTTTTGCTCTTTCATCAGGCTTTACATTTTGTATCATCCCTTTTTTTCTGCTAGGTATTAGAGTGCTTTTTTTTCCGATTTCTCAATTTGTTTTTTTACTGTTCACAAAATTCACTGTGCTGTATAGGAACTGTCCTCGTGAATTCCCATTGCTCTGCTCAGGGGGGGAGCTAGGCTAATGAGACCCTTCTTTGTTTCATTTGAGTGGGTTTTGCTAATTGCTTTTATCACACTGGAACCTGTAAGGGGATTTTCCGTAGACAAAATGACAATAAAAAAATGAAGCGCTTTTGTTGGTAAGTCACCTGGCAATTCCGCCTGGATCCTCAACATAGCTGTCAGCAGATGTGAGTGACTCCTTAATGTCCAGTGCCTCTAATTGCCCTTTATTTCCCCTCTGTTCTCCTTGCGTGGGATTTATTTCTCAATTGATGGGATGAAACCGGAAAGCAGGTTGTGATGAAGTGCATCTCCAGTCAGCAGTAGGGAGAATGAAGGAGCAAATGAGGACGGTCAACGTGCAGCAGGAAGAGAAATTTCATCCTGCCTCCTGCCCTGTCCGTGGTTGCGGCTGGTCTCTCCCCATCCCACTTCATCCTCCTATCATCACTTCCTTACAGCTCAGCTCATGCTGGGAGCGTGACACTTCTGCAGACCTAAGGGGCAGGGACTTGAACACTTTGTCCCTCCCAAAGGCTCATGGCAGCTCCCTCAGTTACCCACTTGTATCCATCTTCTTCCCCAAATCTTGCTCAGTATATTGGTCATCAACCTACACACTCACCTTTCCCCAGGATATCATTATTTTCAGCATGAGAATATTATTAGGTTTTGTGAACTTCCTAAGAAAATATGATTGAATAATAAATTTCAAGCTCCAAGAATGAGATGGCAGCTGTTAGTTGAACATACTTAGCCATCAGTCCCAGGTAGACCTGTGCTCTGGCTTTTTAAGAGAGTTTACGTTGAATCCTAATGGAGCTTACTGAACCATTGAATTTGTAATTATTGATGTTTATGAATTTCACTAGCTTTATGTTAAATCAAGATATACCGGGATTTTTTTTTTTTGTCTAGCTTGAAACTTTCCCCTTGAGCTACGCTGTAGTCCCTTCTTATCTTCAACTTGGTCAAGAGTAGCTTGAAAGCTTCTTGCCTTTCCTGCAACACCTGCCTTCTGCAGGACTCCTTCCTTCAGCCAGGGAAAGGATTAGAGCCGTCACTATTCTCTTCATTTATATAATTCTGTCATTGCCCTGACACCAGCGTAATTTTCTTGACTGGCTGATCAAACTGATTTTCAACAGTTTTAGACAAAGTAAAAAATTAATGCATTTAAGTCTTCCTTGATTTTTCTGGCAGTTTCTCTGTCATTCAGTCTAGCATTTTCTTTCTTTATCTCAAGTCCCTTTTGGTTTTTACTGTGCTTGTCTCCTCCCTATAAAATATCTATTACAGCTGGCGTTTTCTAACCTTTAGGCCTCTAATTCTCCTAATCTCATGTTAAAGCAGTTAAGGAGTGATAACAGACCCTTATCAGAATTTGTATTATTGCAGTGTTCGACGTGACTTTTTGACCTTACTTTAGAGAGTTGAAGTTTTCCATTAATTTCAGCAAGCCCAGGATTTTACCTTAGATATTTTCTCACACCATAGAGCTTCTGCAGTGGCTGCAGCTTATCATATAGCCAGATGAAATAATCTTTTCTGTAAGTTGTGTGTGTAGATTGAGCGATTTTGTGATTCATAACACATCAGTAACAACTGAAATACTTTTGCGTAAGAAAAAGTATTCAAAATCACAGCAAACCCTGGTTTGCTTTGGGCTTTTGAAGAGGGAACAGAGCTCTGGTTTGTGGTCCTGTTTCTACCAAGAAATGGTTTTGGATTTTGTAGTAGAGAGAGATTTGCATTTTCACTCTGCAGGATGAAAATACGCAGCAGTTAAGGGTGCTTTTGGGAGAGTCACAGACACTGAATTTCTCAGTGACATTTTAAACACCATCAAAGTTTTGCCGACCTGGCCGCTCTGTTAGACAGGGTTGTGAATCGTCCCTCTTCTCACCAATGCAGCTGTGCCTGCAGAAGCCCTCCGGCAGTAGCAGCAGTACTTGGGGGCAGGGGAGATTGCCGTGGGAGCTCTTCCTGGTTGAGGAAAGTGTCTTTTCGAGGTGTGTTTGCTCACATGGCATTTACTGACGAGTAGGGGAGACCAGGCTATATGAGAAGGAGTGTAAATGTTGATGCTAAAGACGTGCAGCCTGACCATGCACGAGTTCTTTGCTTCTGCTGGACCTTGCCTTCACCATCTCACCATCTTTACATGGTGACTTACCTCACCATCTAAGGGATAATACTTGAAAGTTTAGTTAGGGTTCGTAAGAGTTCCCTTATGTTGTGATTCAGTGAATTGCTGAAACAATGACTCTCTTTAAAGCCTTTGAATACCTTCTGATTTCAGTGGGACTTGAGCTTCTAAGTTGAGCAGAAGCTCAAGTTTTTGACAGATCAGCACTTTCTTGCCGAGACAAATGTGAATTTCTGGTTTGATGGTGTGATACAGAATATACAGTAGTATTTCCTCACCTTAGTGCTATTAATTCCTGGGGGGAAAAATGTGGTACTAATTTTATACTTTGAATAGAATTTCAAAGCTCAGTTTTGATACAGTTAAAATGCCTTTATTCATCAGTTCTTGAAGAGTTTACAATTCAGTATCTGGAATACAATTTTAATTGCCTAAAAGTTTGTGGAGGATGAGGTCACTTCTTGTTGGTAACTGAGGTTGTTTAAAAATAGAACTTTCACTTCCATCCGAATACACAGGCTGGTTGACAGTTTAAAAGGCTGGTGATGATTCGAGGTTTCCTTTCATATGCAATATTACATATATTTGAATTGTATGGATTGCAAAAAATATAATGGCCACATGGCCCTGATCATGAGGCAAACTTTTTTTCACATGTTTCTAACCCTGTGAAGCAGTGACTTGTCTCTCAAACTTCTGTCTGGGTCTGTAATGCTAGCAGCTGCGTGTGGCTAACCAGAATTGGCACACTCACTGTCCTCTGCTAAACCCCCCCCTTATTTTTCTTTTCATAAACTGGCACGCTTGTGCTTAACCACATCTGCTGACGAGTCTGATCCGGTGTTTTCCACTGGGATACTAACCTTTTAAAAGCAATCTAAAGCTTATTCTCCTTTCATAAAAAAGGTGGGGAGGTGTAATTCTATTGACTTATACAAAGCAAAAGTACTGGTTGAGAAGGCTGAAGCCTTTAGAGCCTATTTTCATTTGTAAGCAGTAAGATGCAGAACAGTCGAGGACTTCTGTCTTCCAGCTGTGGACCACATAGGATGTGAGTTTTCTGTAATCGTGATGACAAAACCAATCACATAGTCGCTAAAAGTGGCGAAGTGGCTTTTGAGCCACAAAGATTTTGTGGTTTTTGTTTGGTTTGGGCATCTGGAAGCTGAGATAGTACTTCTTTAACAAAATCCATCCCGAGTTTGTGAGCGAGCTGTCCTGTGAGAAGCTCCTCTGGTAGCCTTCAGCTGCACAGAGCTGGCTCCAGTTTGTTATCACTGAATTTTTGAGAATTTCTTCTGGTCACTTTAGTACAATATAGTTCCTTCCAGTATGAAAAAAAATGCGTTGTGGCTAGTAAAAATAATGGGCTTTTTCTGTTGTGAAATGTGCATGTGTTCCTTCCCACAGAAACCAGCTGTGAGGGGAGAAGGAAGGGAGGCTGAGGGAAATCCCAGCGTGCGCTCAGGGTGGGTGACAGGACCCAGTACCTGGGAAGTGATCCTTGTCCTACCCCGCAGACAGAGCCACACTGAGCTTAATTAATTTTTTTTTCAAAAGACAGGACATTTGCCTCATCAGCTATCATATTCATGCCATTGCAGTCACAAAGAGTGTAAGTCCTCTCCGCTGTTTTTTCCTTGCCATCCGAAGTATCACTTCTCCTAATCCTGATGCTCAATCCTGAATTGGCAGCTTCTCTTTCAACTTTAAAATCGTTTCTTTTTTAGCTAGGTGGTTTTTCGTAAATTAATGAGGACTGTAGGCAAATGGGAAGATAACTCCCGGGTGTATGATGAAAAGGTGTAGGGTAGGTAATTTAATTGGGGTAGAATAGGTGGTAAAACTTTTGGAAACAAAGAGAGCTCGTAAGAAGAGAATGGTAGACTGAAAACCCCAACCATCCTTTGATTAGTACCAGATTCAAACTTTCCTGCAATCTTAGCATACTAATCAACCACAACTGATACATTATGGATGTTTATAAATAAGTAATTTTCCTTTAACTCTGGTTTAACTCCAAAGATACTATTTTAGGTGCTTATTTTGATGTAAGCTTTACATTCATTTAGCTGTACTGTTTGGTATCAAAAATTAAATTTAGCTAAATTGAGAAATGTTTCATGACACATATCTTTTAAATAATATCAACACTAGGTCTTGTCAGCCTACAGCTTTATGACAATCGATAACTTTTAAAAGAAAAAGATCTCTTTATTCCCTTAAAACTGATTTATATTGGTTGCCATTTTCTTTAGCGTCAATTACCATTTATCACCAATTCAGGCACTTGGAGATCTTTGGTGAAACTCCATCTCCTATGAAGTGAGCTTGTTTCTTATTAATGTGTTGGAATTAATGTGTTTTCTGAGTTCGCATATGATCTTCTGAGCTTGCATTTTTCCCTTTCTCTTTTTTAAAAAAAAAAAAAAAAAAGTGTTAGGGGAACCAAACTGTTACCAGTCTTTGGCGTTCTTTAGATTTGTGGTGTGACTCCCCAGCGTGACTCCTGCTGCTGCAGCTATGGCAGTGCCGGAAGCCTGCTGTATGTGTGCTGTATTGATGGTCTCTAAATCATGTCATCTGTGGTTGAGTGTGCTGCTGCTTGGTACCAGTAGGTCGTCTTTACTCTGTGCCTGCAGTGATGGAGCCACATTGGGGCTCAAATCACTGTTATTTCAACAAGACCTCACAGAAATAAAAATGCTGAGTGTTCACCACTAAAGTTTGTGGAAAAATTCAGTTTATTATTGCACAGTCATATATTGTTGTCAGAAACTTTAACCTCTTTTTACAGGCTGGTTAGTCAAGAGTTCAGCAAGGAGTTAGTCCGTACTTGGGATTCCTGGTCTAGGTCATCTGCCATGTTTCTCTACTTTGTGCATGTGGCATATGCTTCTCCGTAGAAAGCATAGCTAGTTCCTCACCCTCGTGCTACTGCCAGGCGTGCTGTGATGATCCAGCCTGGTTTTTATGCCCTTTGCAGTGTTTTTGGACTGATGGACTTTGCTGACTTCCCTGAAGTCCCCCATTTACAGCAGGGATTCGGATGATGCCCGGTGTATCTGGCTCCTGCGGAGCAGGCAGCATCCTATTATACAAGGAGGCTCTGTCCATTTCTTCTGAGTAATTAGAAAGTTATCTGGGTGGAACCCATGTACAATTAGGTAGGATCACTTGGATTTTCTCATGGATGAAAAGTAAAGGTTCTCCCATAAGCAGGAGTAACAGAAGACGGTTGATGTGGTATTAAGAATACAGTCATTTTATCTTGGCTTATTAGAAGTGGTAACTATTAATAATAAATACATTTTTAAAGTAGGAAAGAATATGGAACAAAGACATTCAGACAACTTCTTTGTAATTGCCCTAAATGTACTCTGCCTCACAAAAATTACTGCAAGAAGTTGGTAAGTCTTTTTTGCTCCATAAAATCAAAACGAAATTGCTTTCCAGTTTTCAATCTGGTGCTTCTGCCAGATTTGTTATGTTGGGAACATGATGTGGTGTAAAAGGCATCTGTAACCTCAGGCTCTCAAGAAAAGGCCCATGTTTTATACATTATTCTCTTCTCTTCGATGGGTACCTTCTAGGAAATGTCTTTGTTAGTTGTTCTTTTTTTCCAGTGCAGAAATACTGCTTCAACATGTTCTGTGCTGAAATGTCAGCGTTGTGCTGTTGTGTAGGTGGTAGTATGTATTATACACAGTTTTCAAAACCTGAATAATCAGTGATGTGCATGACTTTGCCAGGGAAAACAAATGGCTGTGTCATTTTGATTTCGGTATATCAAGAAGATGTAACCTATAAAAGTTAATTAGCATTCTTCCAGAAGGTGGTTGTTTAACTAACGTCTTTGTTTCCATGTTTTCAGTTTTGTCAGAAGTTGGAGGGGAGTGTTTTATTCTGTTGCTAATATATACCCATAGATTTGCAGAGTATTTCACAAAGTTTTAGCTACCATGCATCTGTCCTTCGTTTCAGCGAACAGCTAGATTTTCCACTCACTTGAACAACCGCTTAGATACACTGAAAATTTTTATTCTGGTTTTCATGTAATTTTTTACATAGTTTTTATAAATAAAATTCCTTGAGCCTGACAATGTTCCTGTTATCTATCAAAGTGAGGTTTTGCCAGTGATTTTAACAGGAGGAATCCTGTCGTCGTCATTGAAATCCTGACCATCTGCATCACTGGTCGCTGCGGGGAATTGATGGAGCTCCACCTCTCATGGGTTGGGTTCTCTGGTAGGCTCAGTTCTTCCCATTCAATCTGGATATTACTGACATTTGGCTATATCGGATGCACAAAAGTTTCTGGTCTAAAACAAAACTCAAGTTTGAGCACCCATAATACTGAATTAAGTAATCTCACTTAATTTTTCTGTATAACTCTACAATTCATTAGCCTTCCTCCACCACTTTAGAAACTAACTGATAAAAGACGTAGCTGTTTGCACACCAGCATTACTTAACTGTGCTAAGTTATGAAAATTAGAGAACAGGCTTCTCATGCACTAACTGGTTTGATAAACTCTGTCTAGACTGAGGTCTTCCCAAGGTTGAAAAATCAAAGATGAATTGTCTTTTCATAGTAAAATTATATTGGTAGCTTTACAAATATTCTAGAAGTAGAGATGAGGTTTTATTCTGGTTATTACTTCTAGATGTTAATATTTACAGAAAGTGTTCAAGAAAAAGCAGTCAGTAGAGAAGTCTAGTTTTTATTTTAATGAGGCCCTTATAGAGAAGGTAATCCATAGAGGCCAGATTTTCAAGCCTGCTAAGCCTGCTGAGATGCACTTGCTGTGTACCAAATCCTTCCTTAAATACCGAAGTTCAGATGGTCTTAAGGATAACTTGGCTTCTTTTCCACTGCTCTGTAAATGCACGCTTGAGACTTTGATTTGTGAGTCAGCTTTGGTATTGTGTTACTAAGCTGTATATTGAAATGCTTGGTGTCCTTTAATGCAGACCCTGGGTGGTGGCTAGAACTTTTTCAGACTTCAGCATCGTAACTGCCTGTGAAACCGCCTCTCCTCCTTACTTAACCAAACTGCAGGGACTTGGAGGCCTATGGAGCTGGGTGACAGAGTCATCAGGAGCAAATATTTGAAAGATAATGGGACTTATTAGTCACAGTGAGGGAGAACTGAACAAATTGTGGGTCCATGGCAGGGAGAGGGACTCGGAGCAAAGTAATTTGAGAATTAATGGTAGATAAAGAGCTGTTGTTTCTGAATTACTGTTGTTGAGAAGATGTTTCTGTTCTGCCTCATTATGCTTAGGCCTGTTCTGAGCACTATCTGTTTGATTTTATCATCTCTTTGATTATAAATCCAAGAGCCTGTGAGAGCATCTACTCTGACTCTTTGCTTGAACTGGTCTTTAGTGTTTCACTTGGGGATGCCATGCCAACATGTCTTTGGAGAGTATGCATCTCCCAGACCAGCCCCCTGGCTTTCCTGGTAGCCGGTTCCTTTTGTTCCTCATCCTTGTGTTTAAAATACCACATTTATAACCAGGATTTGTCGTTTCCTCATCACTGGTGGTTGCTATGTGTTTTTCCTCTAAGATGAAAGCCTGCTAAGACTTAAGCCTTTGTTTAAGACTTAACTGAGTTTTTGCAAGCTTCTTCATTTAACTGCATGGTGGTTGATTCCCTTCCCACTTTAGAGACGGTGTCTTCGTAAGAGGTTTTTTGGGCTAAAGCCCTGTTTGACAGCTGGAATTCAACCCCTGCCAGGCTGATTACTAATATCCTTGCCCATATTTCCAAGCCAATATGCTTTCTTACAAAGTTAAGTTCTCTCCTTTTCATGATTTCCACTGTTTCTAACATGCTTGTTCTCTCCTGTCATCATTAGTCCTACCAACCACATTACCATGTTTTGAATTTTTCCCTGTGAGGGCTCCAATTGCCCTTACTCATTTGTAGCAAACTAACTGCCTACAGACTGGGGGGTTGAGAGAGGTCATTGTAGACGATTATTAAAACCAAAAGAGAATACCCATTAGAAGTAAAGGGTGGAAATTATAATCCCTAAGGTAAGACTATTTTTTCTCCCTTATATCCATAGGATATGCCTTTCTGTCCTTAGTTTTTATTAGTAAATGAGTAAATGTTGCCTTCAGTTCTTTACTGACCCAAGTTGTATAGTTTTCCAAACTTTGGTACTTTGGCTAATAGAAATCTAAGTAATCTTGAGGAATTTTAAATCACATTCACATTTTCTTTTTCTATTTTTTCCCTCCCAAGTTACAATTACTAGGCTTTCCCGTAGCATTTGGAAACTGTGTTCTTTAAAGCTGTTGACTTTGGAACTGTCCACATTGGAAATAATCCAGGGCATGATTACTGATTACTGCAATAGCAGCTTTCAGTCCAAAGATTTATTTTGTCTATGTATGTCTGTATAGTTACTCTGCCTTGAACAAGGTATCTCTCGTGCTGATAAGAGGTAGAAACTCTAATGGTGTTTTCTGGCTGTCTGCCTGGCACCCAAAGAGAGGCCCCTCACAGCAAAAGAATTTTATTTCATGTACTGGATAGGTGTATGAGAATAAGTGCATCCCTAAAGTGTGAGAAGAGCTTTAATAACGATGCACAGTTTCCTTCTTATCACCCCTTCATCCCCAAACCACTTGAGTGCAGAGCTGTAGCTATGAAACTACAAGGAAATTGGGCAATACTGTAGCTTTGTTGGGCCACAGGGTCTGCAAACCATACACTGCCATGGGCCTCCACCCCCCGTGCTTCTGAAGCAGGGTCCATCATGAAGAGCTGAGGCTTGGGAAACCAGCTGGGCTGCTGGTTTAATGTATGTCATTCAACCACTTATTTCAAGCTCTTTCGAACTTTCAACTCTAGGGAGTAGGTGACATTGTAAAAATACTCAAAATGGATCACTAAGAGTTGGGTTTTTTCCCTCTGCTGTCTTCATACTGTACTATGCTAATGCCAGATATACTATAATAGGAACAATTATAAGGCAAACTCAGTAATTTCATTTAAGATGTTAAATGATGTGGAGATTTGGTGAGGAAGAGAGTGAAAGACTGTTTTCAAGGTCTGGAACTAGGAAAAGTTTTTCCTACCGAGAACAGCGAGACTGGGTGGGAGGATGGGGAGCCTGCCAGTGCCAGGACAGACAGGCAGGAGGAGAGTGTGGTGCAGTGTGTGGGATGGGCCAGCACCAATTCTTTGTAGGCATGGATGGATTAGTAAAGATTTGAACAGTAGCAAAGTTGAAAAATACTGTCCCATAAGCACAAGCATCTTGTGGAGGTGGGGTAGACTTTTGTGCATGGTCCTGGGAGAAGGGGGAGGATCTGGAGGTGGGAGGAAGAGGAACACTTCATCCTTGGGGTCAGGCTTCCTACAGGCTTGGATTGTCCAAAAGTGCTTTGGAAAAGCCCTAACACAGACAAGTGTTTGTGTGGTCAAGGCACAGGAAATGGACATGAAGATGTCCTCAAACGCTTAAGAAGATTTGTGTTCGGTTTAGTAGCCTATTCCTGAAATGGTGAATTATGAAGGAAAAAAGCACAGTAGCAGATGACTAAAAGGAGATCATGGGGGTTTGGTTGCATTTGTATTAGTGTAGAATATGTTTAAACTTTCTGTTTCTTTAGACACATTTTCACATTCTCGTTTATTGTCATGTCAGAGGATAATATGAGATCTTGCTGTATTTGAGTTTGAACCAAGAATTATCAAGAAGATTTCACAGAGGAAAAGAAAAGAGGATTTTCAATAAAATAGTGAACACTTTTCCGGGCTAAATGTTCCATCTTACCTAGTTAGTAACCTCACCTAAAAAACCCCAAAAGTTCACATTTCCTTTGCCAAATAGAAAAAATTATGATCTCTACCTAAATAAAAATTCAGTACAGTATTTTGTACAATTCATTCATAATGTCATTTTACCTCAAATAATGATGAAAAATGAAGAGACAATATGTATGTATATTAATGCCAAATGACATGAGCTTCCCTTTAAAAAGTTTTCTTGGAAAAAACAGCAGACTTCATCCCTTCCAGTACTGACAGAACTGGAGCTATTGCTCTATATAAAAATTATAAGTGACTATAAAATATGTCTCTCTGAATTAACTGCAAGAAATTAATTCCAAGAGAAAGGGTTAATATGTCATTATTACAATAATTACAAGTCTTGGAAAAAGAAACATTACTAAGTGAGAAAATAAGTGTTGCATTCCGTTCATGCTCTCTTTGAGGGGTTGCATTTCTTTTTCTGAAACTATTCTATGCTTTACTTCTGTAGTTCTTACTTCTGTATTTTCGTGTGAGGACAAAAAACAATACCTTCCACAATGAGCCCCTACTCTAATAAGAATTACAGAAATGTGCAATAGTGTCTTTATACTTCTATAGAAGTGTAACATTTATTTTTATCTACCTATATATATATAATATTTAAAACCAGTCCTTTCTCTCTTGTCAGTGTGCTGTGCCATATGGTGCCGAGCAACATGCCAGATGATAAAAATATTCCTAGAACATATGATATCATCAGTCAATTCAAGAGGGGTGAAACTTCTTGACCAAAGCATTTGTGGCTTTGATACATTTTCCTAGGTGTAAAGTGTGTATTTTGAAATGATGAAGTGTGTCCAAGAGGTCTCCTTTTATGCAAATTCTGAAATACCAGCTTAGAACATTTTGCTTGTTAAAAAAGGCTGAAACTAAAGAAATTTTGTTTTAACAAAGGAATTCATGGCAAAATAGCAGTTCTTTTCATAGCAAGAAATGATTCACCTACTTCCTTTCAATATATATCGCTGATAGCTGCTCTGGTGTTGGAACTGCGCCACGAGGAATGGCATGTCTCCATCTCTCTTTTCCACTCACAGAGAAGATGGAATATAGTGCTCGGTCAGAGGATGTTCATGTTTAGTGCATACAGCTATCTGTACATGCTTGGGAAAAGACCGCTTGTGCCCAGAAAAAAAGAAGAAAAAAAAAAAAAGACAATATTAAGTATTATGGTGTTAACACTGGGTTTTTCTTGCTTTATGTTGAGCTTGTTTCTTGTTTCTATCTGTTTGCACCACACACCAAAAAACAGAAAATGAAGTGTTTTCTCTTGGCAGGGTGACTCGTGGTCAAGTGGCCTGCTCCGGGCAAACCGTGGGTGTTTCTTCAGAAAATATCACAAGGATGCTACAAAGCAGATAGAAGAGGGACATTATAAGCTGTCGGGACAACACTGGAGCGAAAGTGGCCTTTGTGATGGGGTTAGCGATATACACTGTAAATAACAAACTTACACGCTAGAAGTGCCTACACAGCCGGTGTCTTTAGCTGCCTGCCAGTTCTATGTTCATTTGTGTCTTTGTCATGGGAGAAATATTAAGGAGAAAAGCCTCGACTTTGAGTTAGGACCTCAAAATTGTGCTAGTTGATTCAACAAGATCATCTTCATGTCACCGGACTCTTTCTTCCTGCTTGTCTTCCTCAATGTGTTTCCTTACAGCGTTCGTGTTTTACCTGAGAGTCTCCTTAGTGTCAGGTCTGGCGTTCCTGGGTCGGTGTTATTTAGACTCACCTTAAAACTCAAGTGCGTATTGCAGCATTGTCGTTCTGTATTCACAGATTTCAAGTCCTTAAGTCATCCTTGCTTCCCCTCCCATCAAATATCTGTTAGGCCTTCGACTTATTTATTTGTAGTCAAAAATTGCCTTACAGGAATTCTTGAATATTCCGGGACAGAGACCTCAGCTATACAAGACATAGCTTAAAAGATAGTGTCTGGTCTGATTGTTATGATCTGATTTATAGAATGAATGAATTAACTGGACCTGAATGAAAAGTAACATTCAGAAGTGTGGTTAAAAATCTTTTTTTGACATTGCTCAGACTTGGACCTCTGATGTTACAGTCTCACTAATTCTCCAGTCATCCATTAAGTTCCCAAAGAGATATGATGTGTATTTATAACTAAAAACATGAAAAAATGAATATGATGTGAGCCAAAAAAATGAAGGGGTTTTTTTTGCACAATGTGAAAAGGGAAAAAGGAGTGCAAAGTAAAATTTATAAAACAGGGAGCAAAGTGTAAATACTGTCATAATTAGTATCTTTATACTAGCATGAATGCTGTTGATGTAATGGAAAAAATACAGTCCTAACTTCCAGTTTATACTTTCCGCCATTGTTTCCCTTTCCTTCTCTTTCTTATTTAATGATTCTCCATAACAATCTCTTTCAACCCATGAACCATCAGCAATTTGTTTTTACAGGTTAATATACTTACAAATGATTTTATAACAGAATATTCTCATCAGAGGGCAGATTTATGAACAATCCTCCTCCCCTGCCCTCCAGTTTTTTCTTTGAAACTCAACTACATACCTAATTTACTGCTTTTATGGTAACCGATTAGTTTGGTGAGGAGTGCTTTGCCTTGTGATTGAACTCTTAACCTCTTGAGAGTCTCTGGAGGTACATCACACCACAGGCATTTTAATGACTCATGCACTCATTTGGGTTTTGTATGTTTAATGCAGAACTAAATGGGGTCAAGACCAAGAACCCCTTAGATTATATCACCTTTTAGGATTTGGGGTTCTCTTCTGTAGGGCTGTATTTACCACGCCTGCTGCCACTCATGGCTGGGCTCTTCCCAGAATCAGACTTGCTTGTGCTCATCATTTTGCCATGTATGTATTTGATAATATAATAATCTACTAATTCAAATTTTGACAATGCAGCCATCCTGCTTGTACCTCTTCTTCCCCAAACCAAGATCAGACCTACAAGTCCTGTCTAACCCTATGGTTCAAATACGGAGATGAACTTGCCCTTTTCCTGAAACTTTTGAGTAGCACTGCTGAGATCTTCTAAACCAAGGTGATCAAAATGCTGTTAAGTGGGCAGGGACAAAATTGTTTTGAAAATATGATCCACTGCTTTCAGGAAGACAGAAGTAGCTGTCTGTATTTAAAAGCAGAAGGCCTAAAAATTATTTCTTAGTGGGGTTCTGGTGCCTAAAAATATTCTTTGTTGCTAACTTTAGGCTGCAGTAGGCCAATATGCCATAGCAAACGACATGGATGTGATTAAAGGCTGAAATGACCTATACTTCATCTACTTCAAAAAAGAATAAAGCGGTACTTGGTAATGTTACACGATCATCTTTCACCTTCTCTCTGATGATCTTGTCATTACAGTAATTTGGGGCTAGAGAGCATTATTGTCCATACCCTGCTGATGAGGGGACTGAGGCACAGATACAGACTTTAAAGATGCTGTTAAACAGAGTTACTGGGTTCTGGTCTGGCATGGGGCTGGGCTGGGCTGTGCAGCCAGAGTTAGGTGCCATGGGAACTGTGTCTGATCCCGTGGCAAGGGCATCTCCCATGCATTGGATTGGATAATGGGCACTGGCCACCGCAACTGAACGTTTATTAATTTGCTGTCTTAATATTGTAGCCTGCAGACCTTCTCAATTAATTTGCAATCAAGAAGAAACAACGCAGTGGGAACAGAAACACTATCTAAACAAGTAGGAGCTAGCGAGGCTGTGCGGTGCTCCCCACCGCTCCGTGGTGCCTGTAAAGCATCTCAGTAGGTGCCTTACAGCACACGCCACGCTGGTGTAGCCTCGGCTAGGCTGCTTCTGGGCTGCAGCTTGCTTGTTTGCCATATAGCGTACCTAAAGAAAGCAAATCAGACACAGTTTGCTGTGTTATTTTTTAGTATTTATGGAGTTCATAAACCTTATCAACCTTAGCTAACCACACTGTAAATGTTTTCAATGGGGCTCTACACTCTCCTAAGTGGTGAAGAGTAACTAGAGACAGCAAACCTCAGAAGTTACAGGCAGTGGTGAAAGGGATTTGTAGGCTTTTATAACCCTGAATATTCATTCTCATAGGAGATCACGTTTTCAGAAGGTAAAGAAACAACAATTATGTGCACAAAAATATGCATGCTTGTATGGATGAGTGCAGTTGGTTCCCTACACAAGCAAATGCATATTTCAGCACCCAATTACCCCTTCAGAAGTGTAGTTATGCAATGTATCCACCCACTTGCTATAAACCTGAATGAAGATGTAAGCTGCATATAGGTTGTTTACATTGCAAATCTCTGCCTCTTTTAGAAAATCCAACTTATACTCGCTTCATATGAGCAGCTCACAGGCTTTTAAGAACTCATCTTAACAGAAAGCAGATGGTTTCAGAAAGCTGAAATGAAGAAAGAAAAGGAAGAAATTGAAGATCAGAACTAAAAGGTATAACATTAAGTGAAAGCTACCATGATGGATTTTTCTTTTTTAAAGACGGGATTGCAACAATTAGTCTTGTATCCTGGCATGGAGGAAGAAAGATGTTTTTAAAGAGGCAACTTTATTTTGTTTATCTGGGAAGTGTTCAACAACAAATTACAGGGCACAGATTAGCTTTCCTTCTTTCATTTTCTGTCTGGTTAGGAGGTAGTGTCTGTTGGCGATACCTAACTCTTCCTGAGGACCTCCGCTTGCAAAAACACACATTTCCTCACTGTGCAAGACCCTAGGGACTCTTGTCTCAGTGCTAGGGTGAAAGAGGACATCACCTCCGAGACGAGGGAACGCAAACTTCTCCGGTGTCTGCAAGAGAGCCGCATCTTTCTGCTCTGCTCAGCCTCTGTCTCCAAAGATACTTCCTGCCTGTCCAAGGCTCTGTGGATTAGGGGAACCTCAAAAGGGCATTTAACAGTCCTACTGCAAAAATCAACAGCCTGTTTTAAATTAGTAGGAAGAGTAATTTCCTCTTGCAGTACCAATATTTCCTTATTAAAATGAGAGAACAAGATATAAATATAGCATAAAACTTCCAATAATGTGTAGTATTTCTTGGAGGACTGTGTTTGCTATGTTTATTTGCCTCAGGGGTAACACTTTTTTATGTACATTGTGAGGCTCAATAGTCTGGAAGCGGCAGCGCTCAGAGCTGCTTTTCTTGATACCGTGCATCTGTCTCTGTTGTGATGGTATCTATAGCAAAGTTGATAGGAGAGAAATAGATAGTGAAGATGTCTCTGGACTCAGTTTTTCAGTGTTGCTGTAGTTAGGTTTTCCAAAAGATTGTGATTAACTTTAGTGAAAGGTAGAATGAATGCTAACCTTTTTTGCGCCTGGCTATTCTTAAGCAGAGTGATGAAAAATTCCCAGAGGAAATTTTGCTGTAAATACTGTGAGGATTAATTTCTGCTTATTGTCTCCCCACGGATACATAATCCTTTTGGGTTTGTGTGAGAAGGCTCATGTGCACTGTTATTAATGATCAGTATTTGGTCAACATAACCTTTTTTATTACATTTATTATTTGGTCTTATCATAGGAACCGGAGGCAATCAACATGAATATAATCTGTATTGTTCATATTTAATAATTCATCTTTATTAATTCATATTAATAATTCCACTAGATCACCACTGTCATTATAGTTTTTTTGTACTGGAAGTTCATCTTTAAATGGCTGATATAAGAATGCTTCGTAGATCTTCTCCTTTCCACCTTCATTTCTACAGGGACTGATTTCCAGTGATAACGTGATGCTGGTGTTTCTGCCATGTGGACTTCCAGAGCAGAGCCTCAGCTTCCCAATAGAGGAATTTTTCAAAACAAGACTCTATAAATTGCAGTGATGGGAGAATATTCAAATGGCCAGATAGGTGGAGAGTTGATTATAAAAGTTTTTGCTTTTCAAACTTCACTCATGAGCATGTGATTCCATTTTAAAAATACTCGATTCCAGAGATTTTTCTTTTTATTCATCCCCAGAAAGTTGCTGTTTGCAAACCGTGTTTGGTTCTCAGTAGTAGACATGCATTAGGCAGCTGTCTAGCAGTGGTAGCAGAAGCATCATTATTGCATGTCTGCATAAAGATGTAGATATTTATTATTTTTATTGTGGAAATATATATTTCTACATATTCTCTGTATCTTTGTATACCATATATAGAGAGATATATTCAGAAAAGGGCAAGCTATCCACATGGCTTATTAAAACATACAACTTCTGTTGCTTGTCTTCTTCTCAGGTTATTTACATAGCACAGTTTGGGATATACATAGGAAAAGAAAATTTTTTCCTCAATGGAATTTTTTGTTCAAATTCTCCACTAATCTACCCCAGTACTATTCATACGCCTGTTCAGAGTTTTGTGCCTATATCCATTCTATGGTTTCTGAAGATACCAACTCACTTCCAAAGCCTGTTGAAAATATGGACTGGAATAGATCCACTTGCTGGTGAATATAGAAAGTCATAGCATTAATATAGAAAGTAAAGCATAGTATATTGGTCCTGCATTAGTACAGGACTACACTTAGTGAATAACTATGGATTTTCAATGTCAAGAGCAATGGATTAATTATATGTTATGTCTTTGGCTTTTGGTAGCACTTAGGAGTTATTCTGGGTCGGTTCTTACTGAAATCACTGCTAAAATCAGTCTCAGGGTTGGAGAGCCTGACACTGAGGTCCTCTTTGTGTCATCGGGTGGTTAACTTCTGCTCTGGATGCTTTTTTGTCCTTGAGTACCCACATGGAGAACTGGTCAGGAATAATCGGTCTGTTTGGAGTTGATAGCCTAACTTGTTCATATTGATGGTGCACAGGCAAGTTCTGAAAGCTTTTGAAAACAGCAGCAGTTAGCACTGTCTTGTGCTGGAGGCAGTACTGGTCCTACCTAGCCCGAAAGAAATAGTGGTAAGATCATTATCTGGAATGCCATTCATCCCTAGAGACCAAGGGTAAAATCCTCACTGGACTAAACTCTTCCTTCTTGTGCTTTGAAGCAGCTTGTGTCCTTGGATTTGCTAGGAGAGGAGCATTTCCTTTGTTCCTGTTACTCCTCAGCGTGGGTTACGTTTGCTTGTGGTTAGTGTAAATATTAATGCAGAGTGCCTTGCTGGAGGTTCATCTGACTGCATGTACGTTTGGGGGGAGGGAGCACTTCTAAAGCATGGTTCATCTCATTTTAAATAAGTCTAAAACGGATTAGACAAATTGCAACTCAAAAGGAGATGGCTAATCCAGATGTGTCCGTGTGTGTCTCTGCCAGCACTGGCCACATACATCTAGCCAGGACTTTGTTTTTCTTATTACTCTTAAAAACTGGTCATTCTGATAGCACATGTGCACAGCGTTTCAAACTGGATTAAAAATATCCTGGAAATTTGGTATCCAATGAATTTTGCAAACACTTTTCTATTTTTCTAAGCTCTCCTGAGGATAAAACTCGTTCTGTGTGAATGTCCAAAGTACAATTGCTTCTTGATTTGTAACAGCTGCTGCAAAAAAAGGAGTCTTTTACATTAACAATTCTGGGCAGACAGTCAGATTTTAAACTCTGGGCTACTCCATTCTCTCTCCCTGATTTTCTCAGGAGACCAGTGAATTAAAAAAAAAAAAAAAAAAAAGATTTGGATACATATAACATGTTGTGCAAACCAACAGGCTTTGAGCTTTCTGGAGGGATGCAACAAGTATATGAAGACTGGAAATCTAATTTGGAGATGTGACGTTATGAGGCAGTTCAAATGAGGAAAGAAATTAAATTTAAAATTTGATTAAAAATTTTACCGGTGAAAATATTGTTTTAAAAAAAAAAGAGTTTCTTAGATGGTCAGTAGAGGGCAGGCATATTTTATTTCTGAAGAACCTTTGCCCACTACTGTGTGCAAAGAATATTTGTTCTATCTTCAGATTTGAGGAGTATAAGTCTACTTTGTCATATTACAGTGATATAAATCAGCAGTTATAATTTAAAAAGACATTGTCAACCCCTTTGAGGAGCTAAATGTCCATTTTAAAGCAATTGGAGGATATGAGTTATGACTACAGGCATTTAATTTCTGTGTTTAGATTGTAAAAACCATGGCATAAAAAACCTGAAATATTGCTGCTACCGAGTACTAGAGAAGAATCATTTCTCTGCTGAATTCCGTAAAATGCAGTAGTTCTTTCTGATGTGAACTACTATATCACTAATGGGGTGGAAACACACTCTTGAAAATCACGATTGTTTAAATCTTCAGCTCAGTAACAGAGATTCTTCTTGAAGATCTGACTAGCCAAGCGACTTTAAACCTAAAGGAGCAATGCCTCTTTTAATTTCTACCTGCCTTCCTCTGTAATTGAAACAGTGTTTGTATTTCAGCTGGACAGAATACCTAACAGGTTCTGAATACAGGATAAAATCAGTGTCATATCTGATTAACTCAACAGAAAAAATTAAAGCGGATTTAAAGAAGCATTTATTCTGAATGAGCCTATTCTTCCCCAGATACATTCTAGCCCTGAAACAAAATGTAGACGGAGTCTTTTCAGGAAACACATTAATATAAACACATCTCTAATATTGTTATGGTATACAATTTTCAAAGTCTTGTAATAAGATTTATTTTTAAAAACAATGAACGATAAAAACACACACGTTGATGCTGTAAAAGACTAGAAATTTTTGCTAACCTGTGTGTAAGTGTGCATACGCATGTATGAACGCTTATGATCAAACTTCTTACAGCACAGGTAACATGAGACAAGGGTTATGTCATCTACCATTTCTTTCTATGGCTTGACAGTTCCATTTTTTTCTGGCAAGGTTGATGTTCACATAGACGGCTTTAATTAGGATCAAAAATGGTTTGAAGATTTGTCCCAAAATATGCAGTTCGCACTCACTTTGTCCTCTCTGTATCCATGAAGAGAAAGTCTTCATTACATTTCAGAACTATTCCAGTTAGAAGAAGTGAATGCTCTGAAAGATGTTGGCCATCAGCTCCAACTTCATAGGCTTTGGACTTCTTACTTTGGGTGCCACGTTGCCTTCATTACAAGGGTGGCTTAGCCATGTGTGACTGAGGTACAGAGGTCCTCAAATTACACTTGTAACCGAAAATGAAACCAAGTTTGTGCGATTACTTTTGTTCTTTTTAAAGAAGTGTTGCGGCCTTACAAGCAAGGAGCTGAATTTTTATGCTACTCATGCCTTCCAGATGGTCTCGGGGATTAGTTTCAATTTTTTGTTCTAAGAAATTAATGGAGGTCCATATTTTCATGCAATCCAGCTAGATACTGAGATGATCCATCTCTGTAAGAAGTGAAAGCTGATTGAGGAGATGCAAATGTTAGAACCTTCAAATGATTTCAATCAAAATTGGACTTGCTATCATGTGGGTACATGTTACTAAATTAACTGCAATTTTATCTACTTGTATCTTTGTCGTAGTCATCTAGGCAGATGGAAGCACTGTCCATATGCAGCCTATATCATATACAAAATTTACAGAATATACTTTATTCTAATCTTGTGCTTAACTTCTGAATTATCTAGTGTTATGTTTCCTATGAAATGCTAAGTATAAAACCTGAACTTACTGCTTAATGCTTTTAGGTGACCGGATTTCACAGCACTGAGACTGGATAGAAAATCTAAAACTTTATCATGTATTGTGCTGTTATGATGATGACACTGCAGCAAAATATTTGTAGCCATATGGGTCTTAATAAAGAAAATGGTATTTCTGTCAATAATGCAATAACTTTTTTCAAGCCAGCAAATAACTTTCAAAGTTCTAATGCATAAGCTTTCAAAGAGGGCTTTTTCCTTTAAAATCTCTGCCTTTGACTTGAGGTAGTGAAACTGCTCTAGTGTAAATTTCAAGATTACTTGCACTGACAACATCAACTTGAAACCTAGTCATTTCATACAAAAAGAGCTAGTGGTTTCAGGAAGTGTTTCTATTTCTATGTTATCTTGCCAGTTTCTGTAATTCTACTGTTATATTTTCCTCTTTAATGGGTTCTATCTCCTGTGTTGGACTGCAAGGCTGTCACAAAAGCAGGGGAAAATCCATTTATGAAGAGTAAAAATGAAACAGACTTTAAACAAAATGATACTTTTTAACACAAATTCGTGTGAATTTTTTACACAAATTCTATTTTCACAAAGTAAACAGAGATTAGAGAATCTAATTATGTTATTAGCATTGCTTCTAAATGCAGACCTATTTATTATTACATTACTGCTGCGCATGGTAAAAGCTGGAAATAATTTCTCCTTTAAGAAATTGCATCTTGAAAACAAGACAAACAGATGGGCATAGAGGAAACAGAGATGAACTGGAATGGCCTGCTCTATAGTAGGTCAAAGATTTTTATCGAGAAATACTGGAACAAGGTCTTACTGAATGTCTTCAGTACCACCTGATCAGAACTGCTGTTTTAGCTTATCTGTTTTTTTTAAGACTTAGGACCCTGGTGCATGTAGGCTGCCATGTAGCATATGCTAGCTGTCTACCATAGCCTCTTTAGAAACCTAGGGTCTCCAGCAGTTGCAAAACCACTCATCTAAATAAAGCTGAGGATCAGCCGTGTCCACAGTCGAGTGTGAGTTGTCCTTCAGGACTGTATCTTTCTGGTGAAGCCACGTTCTGTGCTGTGGATTCTTGTGCTCAGTCTTCTCCATCTACGCTTGCTTGTCTTCAGAGATGCTGAAATAGCTACTTCCATGGCCCTTCTCGTGCTATTTCTCTTCAATGCTCTGTAACCTCCCTGATGCGAAGGGTGAGATGTAGGAGATGTGAATGGAAACAACAGTATCGGAAGCTGAATTGAGGTAACCCAGATGTGACTGCAAGATGATGTTCAACACTTAGTTCAATACCTGTACAAAAGCCTGTATGGTTAAGAAGACTTGGAAGAGAACTAAGAAACAGTTCCTATGTAGTAGGATAGAAGAAAATGCATGACAGAGGGTGAGAGATGAGTCTGTGGGGGAGGATGAATGTGTTGGAGCCTCAGAGGGGTAAAAAAGGAAAAAAAGTAAGGGGAAGCCTGAGAAGAAGTGATAGAAAGGAGGAAGAAAAGAATCTCTGTTTGTCTCATGCATAAAAGCTTGTGCCTGAAGAAGAGCTCACTTGAACCTTAGCAAAATAAAAAGAACCAGGAAGGCTGACCAGGGAAACATTAAACTGGAAGCAAAACAGAGAGGGAAAGGGCTTGCCTTTTTTTTTTTTTTTGGCAGCAGAATGCTTCCAGATTGCTGTTGTTTTTTTTTTTTCCTTTTTTTGTTCTGGCTAGAAATCTCCT
Organism: Pelecanoides urinatrix; assembly: GCA_013400755.1. Taxonomy (NCBI): domain Eukaryota; kingdom Metazoa; phylum Chordata; class Aves; order Procellariiformes; family Procellariidae; genus Pelecanoides; species Pelecanoides urinatrix. The sequence goes on along the minus strand of VZTQ01004615.1, from coordinate 59,076 downwards.
GATTTCCCAAGTTCTTCTCATTCTGTAAACTGAGATGGGATTTACAACTTTTCCATATTTATTATTGTCGTTGCAGTACCACCCAAAGTCTCAAACAAGGTCAGGGCCTTTCTGGGAGAGAGGCTATGAAAACAAACAAAGATGATAAATTTTGTGTCCTGAAGCCTGGTGCAAAGGCTGTTACAAGCAGTGTGAAGACTCCCATTAATGTAAATAAATGGTTAACATTTTAAATGTGCTAGAAAACTAAGCATGTGTCTGCATACTGCAATAACGTGTCATTAGGAGATGTAAAGCCAGCTCTGAACCTGTGAACGGCAGAAGTCAGAGGTAATTCATCCCAAGATGCAAGACCGAAGTCCTGGCCTCATTGGAGAAAATGGGAATAGGATTTTAGCCGTATGGCTTCTGGGAGAGGAATTAGCTTGAGTGTTTCTAAATGGTTCTTGCACTGTAGCAATGTGGTGCAGCTAGAGTGGTTAACCGCAAGGTGGTCCTACCATAGAAGGTGGCCAGGTTTTGTTGGTTTGATCTTAAAGCATAGGCTATGTTTAATGGAAACAGAAGCAGCCTGGCAGGGCTGTAGAAAGTCAGGCTTAGGACTTGTCACTAATTCCCTGGGTACTCCTTTTTCCAGTTGCCAAGTCCAGTTTGGCCCTGGTTTGATCCCCCAGAGAGATGTTAGAACAATTCATAATCACCTAAGCAATAATCAGGTGATAAAAAACAGCCAGCATGAATTTGTCAAGAACAAATTGTGTCAAACCAATCTCATTTCCTTCTTTGACAGGGTAACTGGCCTAGTGGATAACAGAAGAGTAGGAGATGTGATGTATCCTGACTTAAGTGAGGCTTTTGACACTGTCCAACATGACATTCTTATAAGCAAGCTTGAAAAATACGGCCTAGATGAAATCGCCATAAGTGGCTGCAAAGCAGTTGAAAAAAGTGTTCTCAAAGAGAAGTTAGCGGTGCTGCTCTTTCCAGCTGCAGCAGGCGCAGCTCACCTAGCATCACTTGCCGGTCTCTTCCACGGACAGTTCTGCTCTCTGGTCCATCATTCAAAATGCTAATGAGAAAATACACTTTCTTTTCTTACAGGGACAATGGGTCGGGGGGGAGATTTGCAACACTTGGGAGGAATTAATCAGTTCAGAAGGATCTATCTAAAAAACAACCAGGTGAAATTTGGTAAAGAAGTGCAAAATACCGCCCTTGGAAAAGATACAGTAAATGCACAAAGACAAAAGGCAGAAGTAATTGGAAGGCAGAAAGTGTCTGTGGTTTTAGGAGATCACAAGTGAAAAATAACTCACAAAGGACATGCTATTGCAAATAAAGCACCTCTTTTTTCGGGATTCTTTAACAGGAGTGTCATGTGTAAGACATGGGAAGTAATTATTTTGCACCATATGGTGCTGGTGAGGCCTCAGCTGGAGTATTGAATCCAGTTTTGGGGACTGCATATAAAGAAAGATGTAGATAAACTGGAGAGTTTCCAAAAGAAATCATGAGGAAATGAAGAATTTTAAAAGCATGATTTAAAAGGAAAGGTTGAAGGAGTTAGGTTTGCCTAGACTATTTATTCCCCTTACCCCATTTATGCAGCAGGAGGGTCTAGACAGTCTCCTGAGGTCTCTGAGAGCCCTATATTTTTGTAGTCCTAACTGTAATATTGGCTATCTGAATAACATACTCACCTCAGTCACCATTAGTTGATATCATAGCAGAGGCATCTTTAGAGGTGTCGTAGAAGAGGCATCGGAAAAGATCTGAAAGAGGAAGCAGATACTTGGAGTGGCTTCAGAGGGTCTCTCTGTGCAAGTACAGCAGTAAGGAAGATGAGTTTATTGGGGAAATAGAGAAGCCAGTGTTCAAAATTGACATTGTCAATAGTATTGTGGAGAAAAAGTGCTTTATACATGATGATTACTTTTGTGTGTGGCCACATGGATTTAAGTATCGTCATTTTGACAAGTTGGTACCATCCTTCAATACTCAGGGTTTCCTTCTGTAAAGTGTTCTTCACTGGAGATTTCTGATTGGATCCAGAATATTTTTTTCCTCAATTGAAATGCAATAGAGTGAGAACGATGTTTTTAGAAAGTAAAAATTTTTAAGAAGGAAATAAGTCCACATGTACAGTATATGGTCAGATTTTTCTTTCTTTCTTTTTTATGTTTATTTTTCAATTCCATGATACATCTGCTGAATTGTATCATTTAGACATTGAGGTATTGGCAAAAATGATTAGTGGCCTTTGCTTTCTGCTTCTCTGCTTTTCTTTAGAGCTGTATGACACATACTTACGTACACCTACCAAGAAGTTCCCAGCATTTGCAGGATTCAGTCCCGTGTGCTCTACTGAAAGGCAGAGGTAGAGTAAGCACGTCTAGATTAACTGTGGAGCAGCTCAGCTCAGTGGACGAATGCAGTGCCAGGTATCTTTGCTGCGGAAAGTTCATACAGTCACTGACAAAATATTAGTAGATGAATAGATAATGAATCTTTGTAATCTGTTAAGTGCGGAATAATAAATATAACTCCTTTTTTTCCTAGAAGGCAAATCTCCCTATTTTGCCTCAAGAAGAGTTAGACTTTCCAATGTGCTTTGAGGGAGTTTAAGCTTCCCCAAAGCTGTAGGGATTTGTGGAGCAAGTGGCAGTAATCTTGCATCCTGTGAAGGATAATACTGCCCAGACATCCCAGAAGGATAATACTGCCCATTTGTCATCCCTAGGTCAGGCTTTGTGGCCGGCGGAGCTGAGGAGCCATGGCTGCACTTCAGCCTGTCCTTCACGTCCTTCCAGACCAAGGTGTGGCACAGTGTGTTCAAGGGAGCAGAGAGCCTTGGCTTTGTAGTACCGCAGCCTCTCTGCCTTGGAGGCTGCTAATACTTGTGACTTGGGTGGAAATCATGCGATTGTCCATAGGTATAAGCAGACTCATCCTGTGCCTTTCCCAATACAATGCCTCGAAAGCATTTGTGTTCACCTGAAAAAAACAAGCAAAAAATATCTCTGTCTCTTAGATACACACAAACTTAAAAAAAAAAGCAGGACCTGGTTTAATCCACAGCAAACCCCAGGCAGCTCAAAGTTAAACTTCCCATTCAATTACTAATTCATTGCTTTTGTTTGTGGGTATTGCAGTATATGTGGTCTGTGAGATTACCCGCTGATTGTCATTTTTCATAGCGATGCGGCTATCCCACAGAAGGGATTAAGAGTGAAGCTTCCTTTTGCGCTTGCACTTTGCAGTGTTACAGGGCATGGGGAAGTTGTTTTGCGTGTGTGCGAGGGGAGCTGTACGTGGGTGCGAATTAATAGAGTTTTTAAATGTATTTTTAATTTTTATTTCCAAGCAATGCTCTATTATCAGCTAGATGATAAAATGTCTTGAATAGTTGACTCTAGGGCTTTCACAAACTGCCCATGAATGCTGAAACCATCTGTTTTTCTGGACGTTTGTCAGGGTGAGTGTGGCAGAGGCAGCTGTTTGAAAAGGGACGCTTTGGATGATGAACCAGCCCATTGTTTCTGAGCGATTCGCTTGCATTCAGAGGCTCTACCCAAGCGTACTATAGAGCAATCAAAATCAAACTATTGTTTGTCCCAATCATATTGATCTGAAAAGAAGGTGGTGGGATGACCGCATTGTAGATGCAAATACTTGTTTAGAGCAGCTGTATGCTGGCCAATATGTACCACAGTAGGAAACCCACATGGAAGCTAGAGGGCTCCCCGCACCCTACTGGGGAAAGAGAAAAGATGATGCCAGATTGAACTCCAGTCTACAGCAAAAAGGAAGGCTCTGGACTGTTGGTATTGCTAGTAATTTGCTTCTTACAGCAATGGTTGACATTAACCCTGTAGTGCCTTAGTAATAAAAGTCAATTGTTTGGGTTTTTTCCTGCAAGCCCGTTGCGAAGAGAGTTTATCAAGAAGATAATTACCTAAAGCTACTGCAGTGAAATATAGGAGCGATTGGATTGCTTGGATGTCAACTATCAATTTTCTCTTCTATAAAAATTAATTGCACTTTTGTTGTTGTTTTCTGTGCGGAATCATTCATGCACTGTTTAAAGTTTTCATAATTTATTTATGATGATGAAAATATAGCAGCTGAATCGAAACATATTGTGGTGTTCGTTTCTGTGTTAAATATAGCTGTCTTATCTCTGCAGAAAGCAGGGGAAAAGATGATCTTTAGTGCATGTAATGAAGATTATAGCTTTTAGTTTGGAGTAACTGAGAAAGCTGCACTTCATCCATTAACATTTTAAGCTTTTTAGTTGTCCTTGTCACTTCATTGCATGCATGCTAATATCTCCTCATATAAAATTTAATCTGTCGAACTAAATGAAGGAATTAGTATCTGAAAGACATCTTTCATTAAGCAATTAACGAATCTTTCTAACAAATCTACAAAAGCATATGTGTTTATATTTAATAAGTATTTGTATGATCAGCCAATTACAATACATAGATACATCTTTTTTGTTTATTTGTGATATTACAAAATTTAAACTTACAATCAAGTTGTAATTACGCTTTAGCAAACGTATTGTAATTATCAACAACTGTGCTTAGGGGACTACTATCTTTCAAAATCATCACAGTCACGTAAAGCTTAGTATCTATTTCTTTGTGTAAGGCTCTTTTTTCCTATCTCTTCATGATTCAGAGATGGAAAGAGTAGTAGTAAAGAATCTGCACAGGGAATACATTCAAGGATATGTTTTTTTTAAATTAACAACCATGTATATGTGCATGTAGGAGGGAAGCAAACAAGAACAGGATAGCAGCCTGGATGAAAAGATGATCACCTGCACCAGCTGCAACACGTTTCCTTTCACAGCTTTAGAGCAGCTTTTCAAATGTATTCTCTTTTCAGGCTGCTTGCCTAATTTTATGAAGGGACACCCCACACCATTACTAAGCCAGTGTCAGCCTCTGTGTAAAAAGTGAAAAATATAAGTAAAAATAGTGACATTTTCCTTTTGCCTCTGCACCATTATTAACTTGTTCGGGAGTCATCTTCTTAGTAGGATATATGATTCCTTCTTCCTTCTTGGGCTTCCTTCTTGTCTGAATTATTTTAGTCTTCAGAATGCTCCATCTGATGTATACATGTCCAGTCGCTGCAGCAGAATGAATTGTCAATTGACTAATAACTCTGTCATATGAAGAAAATGTGCTACTTGATTTCCTTGAATAAGGTGGTGCTCAGGTACTAGTTGCTCTCTGATTCAGCCTGCTTTTATAGAACTTTTTAAAATTACATCTTCACTTGGATGTAGTTGTTTGGAGAAAAAGACTATGGTAAAGCAGATGAGCAACAAATCGTACTAGCTGCAAGTAATGGCCACTTTCTTGAGTGAGAAGCAAATTCTGTGTTAAAAAATGGTTCATTTTTGAGCACATACAGTGTATACAACTGTTCTAAGCATTTCCTTCTCCTAAATAATAAAGAATTATATTCTTCAGAAACTTTTACCTTCTGAGTGCATGTGGGTCCATCTATATGAAAAACTCTGGGCAGTTGGCAAGAAAACTCCACAGAGGAAAGTTGGAGGTGGGTAGGAGGAATAAACCCCCAAGTAGTTAAAGAACACCGTACCTCAGTTCTCTCCCTGGAGATGAGGGTGAGCCCCAGGGGGGAGATGTGGGTCAGGTCAGTTAATGAATTACAGGAAGGCACTTGGGTGTTATAAAAATGAATTTGGCCAGTAGAAAGACTTGTTTTTCCTCCCAGACATACCGAGCAACATGAAGAGAGACATGTAGCATGCTTGATTTGACTCATTTGCTTATCCTTTTCATTAGCAGTTTGCTACCTGACTGTTTCAGAGCCAGCTCTCCAAGTGTTAAAATAACTCAACAGCCTGACAGCTATCATATACGTCTGGCAGTATTAGCAAAGTGCAATCCTTGCCATAAAGTTTAAAAAAAATGATTCAGACACCTACTCGCTGGTTGCCACAGGACCAAACCTCTGAGCAGGAGAGAGAGAGAGAGTGGGAGATGCTGCACCACCAACGAAGTTCAGGGAGGGTGAGGAGCCAAGACACCTGCTATCTTCGCCTCCTGGAAAGGGTGGGGTGGAGGAATCCTGGAAATCTTCGTTCACTCTTGGGTACTTCTCTGTGGTGTCTGTGAAAGTCTGCTCAAAGTTTCACCCTTTGCGTCAGACGCGGGGTCGTGTTTGTCTCATCTGTGTTGTGGTGGAGGCCAAAGTCATCTGCTCAAGGATGCTTTCAGCTGTGTGCAGTGCACAGCACAAAATACTGATACGACCCATTCCCATCCTGAAAGAGCCCTGGCTGCTCTCAAGCATTAGCAGCTTCCTTCTTCTTTTAATCTTTTGTTTGCTCTCACACAGCTTTCTGGACATAGGCTTTTATTACATTCCTTTTTTTATATGCCTTCAGCGATTGATTCCAGTGCCTACTTCCAATGCTATTCAAATATTGGCGGCGTGAAATTATCATTTAGTTAAATCCAGAGATTATACCAAGTGCAATTCCTGGATCTGCTTTACTTCAAATGGAATTACTCAAACAGGAGCTACAGAATATCAATGTTTGGTTATAGTCCTTCTGATGAAGAGCAGTATAAATACTTAGATAGACAGAAATCAGTGCCTTGGAAAAATAATACATCACTAGTGTATTGCACTTTAACCTTTTCCCATGACCACTTTTTATCAGAAAAATTGTGGAGATGCACTTGGGTATAGGTATAGGGTTGTGGTTTTATGCTGCAGTTATCTGAGGGAATCATTTGCCTATGATCTCCGGCTGAATTAGACTCTGCTTTGGTCAGCCCAGTGTCCCCACGTCTGCCATGCATTTCCCAGTCCAGACATGGGTTGTAAAAGAGGTGGATGCAAATAATAAAGCGGAACTATTAGTACTGTGTGTCTGTGTATTAACAGTATTTAGCTGGGTTTTTATTAGGGAAAAAAAAAGTGGGAGTTTCTTTTTTAGAGCGATGGAAGACACTGATCTTTAAATCCTAACGGACACAGGGAAATTATAGTCTGATATAAATAATGTTTCTTTGGGGTCGGCACACAGAAATAAAGGCTGTTTTGCTTTGTTTCCTTTAGGATTTTAGTCAGTATAAAAATGGATACATCAGAGTCCACCTTTTTTCTTTCTGCATTTTTTTTGTTTTAACACGTGTTGTTACAATTCCCTAAAAAGATTTTTTATAAGCAGTCTCCTTTTCCTGGCAAAAATTTTCTTCCCAAAGAAGCATTTTGACAATGATACTGATTAACATCCTTTCACAAGGTGAATAATATGTTAGGCAAAAATGTAGTAGAGTTAGAGAATTTGGCACAAAATTGGAATAAGGACAAAATGTTGTCAGAATTGGGTGCTGGAAGCCATATGCTTCTTTTTTGAAGGTGGGTCACGTTTTTAGCTGTCAAATTGCTAAGAATCCTCACATCACCCGTGGACTTAAGGCAGAGACAGGTTTTCACCAGGGTGGAAGGCAGGCCTGCCTGCTACTCCCAATTTGGCACATGAATTCGAGACTTGTATGACAAGGCATCTAATTTATCAAGCCTAATTTGTGACGTGGAAGGACTTCTCTTACAGAGATTTGATTTCCAGACTTCCTGTGGCAAAATGTCATTTTACTGCGAGTTTCAGAAAATGAGGAAGATTGGGTTTGTCATCTTATGTCTTTCTCTAAAGGATTCGACTTGTGAAGTTAAGTGCTTGAATAGGAATTTCATCTTTACAAGAACACAAACAAGTTTTGTGACTTGTGGTCCCATGCATCGTTCTTCTGTTTGAGAGAACAGAGAGTGAAAGAGGGAAAAAGCTAACAAAAAAAAAAAAAAAATTAGACTTCTCTTCTCAACCCCAAATGAGCTTATAGGTAATTTGCACCCAGACTTTTGTGCCCACACTTTTGTATTAGCTTGAATAAAGCTGCTGGTTTCACCTTCTGCTTCTTCCCAGTCTATTTTTAGGAAGCCTTAATTTTACTATGCTAAATAAGTATATCTCCCTGTCCAAAGAACTGGTCTCACTCCTGTACCATATAAATTAATTTTTCTTTTTTTTTTAATTTTGTTTTTTTGATTGTCCACTAAATTTGAAAATCCAGATGAGGTTTCATCTGAGATTTTTTGGGGGTGATACAAATATTTCTGTTGACAATATGTGGATTGACAGTACTATTGTGTTTCTGCATCTCTTTACTAGAAGAAATGAATAGCTCTTGGTCCTTGGCCTCCTCTGTGTTTTCAGTTGTGGAACCCCAGCACGCAGCAGAAATTCTTGTCTCTGTCTTGAAGCACAGGACCTCTCAGCTGAGGCTAACAGATCTTCCATTACTGGTGTCCCACATTTCTCATTTGTGTTTTCTCGTCCTTCTTTTTGTTGCTGGTGAGTCCTGACTTCATGTTCTTATTAACATCTTTATATGTGATATTTTGTTGGTGAAAGTATTAAACCAAACTAGTCTTGAAGCCAGTCCCTGAAGTACTTCACTAGTAGTGTCCATCTCATATGAATCATCCTTTTTTCTGTGTAAACCACTGGCGTCCCAGTTCTCCATTTGAACTGGTTGTGACAACTGGAGGTGCTCTCCTGAGCTCCAGATGGCTTAAGAATTCCTGATTTTGTTGGTTCAGTTTTTAAGCTAAAATAGTGGTTCTCCTACAAAAGAAAGATTTAATGTCTAGCTGTCTCCTTTCAAAAATTGTTTCAAAACCTCAGTATCTCTGAAGGTGTGTAGTACCCTAGGACCGCTTTTCTACAGTACTGCCGTTAGAAGGAAATGGGCATAATCATACTGTTCAACTCCTGATTTGTTTGAAGAGTGTATTTATTTCAACAAAAATTAGCAGAGTGATCTTTTCAAAGTAGACTATTCTTGAATGTTAATCTTTTTTCAGTGTTCGGAAATGAAGTTCAGTTGCACTTCTACCTCGTGACCGGCTGCCAACTGGATTTAACTCCATTCACCACAACTCTTTGGACCCGGCCATCGAGCCAGTTTTTTACCCAGCGAAGAGTGTACCTGTCTAAGCTGTGAGCCGCCAGCTTCTCTAGGAGAATGCTGTGGGAGACAGTGTCAAAGGCTTTACTGAAGTCCAGGTAGAAGTGCTGCCCGGGGAAGTGGTGGAGTCACCATCCCTGGAAGTATTTAAAAGACGTGTAGATGAGGCACTTAGGGACATGGTTTAGTGGGCATGGGGGTGTTGGGTTGATGGTTGGACTCAATGATCTTAGCGGTCTTTTCCAACCATAATGATTCTATGATTCTGTGATTCATGGATGTTGTATGTCACAAGAAGGAGTTTTATGCAGCAATTTAGCATGCAGAATTTCCGTTTCTGAATGGTTTTTAATCAGAAACTTGTTGGTCCTGAAAGGTGTCTTTCCAGCTTTCCAAGTATAAGCCAACAGATACAGACCCATTCACACAGAGAGAAAAATTATCCTACTTTCTTTCAAATGAGTTTTAAAAAAGGAGACTGCTTATGGTTATTAGAGATCCCATAGCAGTCTTTGTCCCAGTGTGCTCATCCAGTTCTGCTTACCAAGTCATCTCAGAAAGTACCTTCCACCTACTATTATTTGCTTGAGGTTTGATTTTATATTGCACTCTTTATTTTATATCTTCAGCTGTCTGTGGTTTAATTCCAAAAGGGTAAAAGCAGCTTCTGAGGGGCTGCACTGCTGTAGCTCTCGTGTATCTGAGTGGGTTCAGCCCTTAAAATAGAGCCGGTCACCAGCAAAAATAGAAGTTATTTGTGTTTTCCTCAAGTGAGGGTGGATCTCAGGTAGCTTTCTCATCTTTTATTAGGAAGAGTAGCTGACCTTTCAGTTCCTATGTGAATTTTATATTTGGGAAAGTGGGTGATGTGGCATTTCTGAAGACACAGAAACTTTTGTGTACAGTTTTATCGAACAAATTTGATATTCAGTACTCACTGCAGACAAATACCGCACATTCAGTCCTTGATATGCATGCATAATAGTAATCAGTATTAAATGAGGAATGTGTACTCAGCCTTCAACTTGAAGTAAAGGCGTTCTTCTTAAACGGCATGTTAACTCTCATTCCAGCAATGAGTCAATCAAAGTTTAATGATAGTAATGAGGCTAAATTAACGGAGTTTATGCATGAAATAAATATGAAAGGTTATAAATATCAATTTAGTTCCAGAATCTTAAATATTTTCGGTCAAAAGCCTTCTGCTACCATCACTTTGTTTTTAACTGATGGATATTTACCTTCATTTCTATTTTAAAGCCAGTTTCTTTCCTGCACTGAACACACAAGAAATATAATATAAAATATTGATGGAAAATGCTGTGTAATAACATAGCACAGTGATGGTTCAAATACAATGATAACCAATGGATGGCAATTATAATAAAATAAATATTTGGCATAATTTAAAAAAAAAAAAAAGAAAACAAAACCAAAAGTTTTGTTTAGCCTCTTTCAAAAAGGCTTAGCAGTAAAATTTACTTTTTTCTTAATTTTATGAGCTATTTCACTAAGGGTTAATCAGGTTGATTTACATTGCCACTGTAGGAAAAAGATTAAAAGAGTTTACCTTAAGGCTCCCCATACCCAGCTGAACTGAGGTATACTTTTTGATCAGACTGGATAATTTACCTTTAGGGGAATCGCCACGTTATGGCATATATTAAGGGAGAGGTAGAAATGGTTGCCACAGTTGCAGTAGCTTTTGCTAAAATGGGTGTTGACATTGTTTACATATTGTCAGAAAACAAGTCAAAGTGTTTGCTTTATTAAAGCATAAATTCAGTGCTGACATGTGAGGGAAGTGGGAGTGCTCATCTGCTCCAGACAGTCTATATGTGATGTCCAGTTTTCAGCATGGTTCCTACCTGGGGCTTGGTGGGATGCATGCACAGACCCCTTATTTGAGTGCAGCGGTATTTGTATCTCAGTGTGTTTAACCCTTTGAGCCTCTGGAGAGTGCAAATGGGCATTCAGAGCAGTTCCAGTGTGATTTTGTACTGGTTTTGTTATCTCCCTGGTCACCTCTCCTGAGATGCTGCTCATGGTTTTGTAGAAAACATTTATACTAGTGCTGTAATGAAGACATAAAGGGCACCATTCATTCTCCTAAACAGCGATGTCTGTCCTGTGTGGCCTCCAGTTGTGTGTCCAGAAGGATGCAATGGTCTCTCCGTGGCAGTGTCAGACCTACCAACTCTGTGTGAATGTGGAATAAATACGGTGGAGCATCTCATGGTACTAGATAGACCCCTGTCTTGAGCAGCTGAATTGAGCCCTGCTTGGTTACTTCAGGTGAAATAAATCAGGTCGCTGTTGGGGGGCAGGGGGGCAGGGAACGTAGATAGAGCATTTTTAGATACCTACATTCAGGTACCTAAATTTAATCTGCAGCCAAATCCCATGCACACAGCCAAAAGCAGGGTACTTACTGTCATCTTTGGTATACGGGATACAGGCTGGAGTGGCATGCCACTTTCCACCAACCTAAAACCATCATGGTGCATAGTCATCTTTAAATAAAATGTGAAATTCTGGTAAGTGAAGTGTAAGATACATTAATTGGTCCTAAGTTTGTGCACCTGACCTGTTTAAGTGAAGACTGTAGCTGTCCCTCTGCAGTCAAGGGGGGTAAGACGGATATCTCTGCAAAGGAATTCGGCTCTTAAGCACCTGAATTGGCGTTAGGAATGATACTTTCCATCAGCTGTATAGGATATGCGGGGCAATTAGGATCCTTACTGGTTGCTTTTGTTTAAGGGAAATTAATTTGACTTAAATTGTTTCATGTTGCAGCTTCAGAGAAAGCCCCCAAAATGTAAAGGAAGTATAATCAGCAGAGTCTGCCAGGAGTGTGGAGTGATACCCCAGTGATGTTGGGGAGACATGCAAATAGTAAACAGATTTGGTGGTTGGCTGACTCAGGTGTTGGGCTGAGTGTTGAATTTGGGTTAGGAATTATTTTCTTACTCGTCTTCTTTAAAAGCATGGCCTGTTGATTTTGTGTCACGGATGGGATTAGCAATGACTTACTCCAACTGTCACCATGACCACCAGTCTATATCTTCTCCATGGTGAATTCATGAAAGAACAATGGCAGACTGTTGGGATTGTTCCGGTGGGAAGGAAGGGGAAACCACTGATTAATTCCCAGGAATAGTGACCTGTCCTTAGAATAAATTAATGTTCTTTAGTAGCAATTCCTGGTAATTCTTTCTGTCCTCCAACCATGGTTTCTGTTCATGGGACAAAGCTCTATCCTTCATTTTCTTATCTTCTCTCTGGAAAGCGCAAAGAGTTCTTCTAGGAAATAAAACAAGGCAGCCAAAAAGAGAGAAGCCTAGCTGTCCCATTCCACCTCAAGAGCATCCCCGCTGTGCAGAGGTCCTCATGCAGAAACCCCAGCCCCAAAATTCTGTCCAGCTTGCACTCACCTGGATCTGCAGAAGAGCTGCACAAGAAGGAATAACTCTTGCAGAGATGTGGCTCTGCTCACAGAGTCAACTTCAGGCTGAAGGGACTTTCTTCCACTGTATTTCCAACCCTGTCACAGTGAGTTGCCCACTTAATTACGATGGTGCTGAGTGTTTTTCAAGATAAAGAATCAAATCTGAAAGGTGGGGTGTGTGTGTGGATTGTCCAAATATGAAGTACTGGCATCTGTACTACCCTGCATCTCTCAGTGAGGGGGCATTAAATGGCCTGAGGCTTTGCTGATGGTGGCAGAGAGGCTGCAACCTCCTGTCTGCCAACAGCAACCTCCTATCTCAGCAGCTTTAGTTATTACCAGTGATGATCTTGAGGGAAAGTCAATGTAAAAGTGCCTGTCTGAGCTAGATTAACTTGTACCCATGTTTTGAGGTGGAAACACCCTTGTTTAGGTTTCTGAACAAGATGATATGGGATGAATACCTGCGGGCCACTCAACTTCATGACTTGGGGGGTTTCTTCCAGCCTTGTGCTCACTTGTCGTTTGAGTTGCTGTAATCTTAATTAAGGTTGCCTTCTTACAGTATTTTTTTAAAATATGTTCTTGGAAATGTTGGACTGCTTGTGAATTTAAAGCAAATTAACAATACTTCTTTTTTTTCCCCCTGTAAAAGCTGTTTTACAATATGTCTCTTGTAAACTTGCAGCTTTCTAAGTTTCTGTATCAGAATGTGAATTGATTATGGGGTTTGACGGATCGTATCCCATTAGCTCTTTGGCTTGTAGGAAACAGCCCTTGACCTATTTTTTTAAGCTTTATTTCATAAATGTTTTCAAAACTGTCTGAAGATCAAAAAAGCAGGGTCATTCATTTAAATTTACTTTAAAGACCAGTGGTTCATGGCTAATGAATGTATGGTTTATTAATCAAATGTGTGTAGCTGAAAGAAGCCAACTACAATTCACTTACAATTGCGATTTTACCCTATTTTAACGTTATTTTAATGAGCTACAGATTTGAATGTGGGCTTTGTTCATCTGTTGCTTCCACTCAATTGCAGTTTCACCCTAAGAAGACACAAGACAGATTGATCAGGCTTCCAGTCATTGTGAGACTTAAATGAAGTGAACAGGGCCTTATGTTTCAAAACCAAGTGAGAGGATTAAAGCAACAAAAAAAAAAAATCTCCTATGTTATCTGTCTGCTGTTCTTAAATTTGATTAAGCTACTTGCCACTAAGCACTTTTGGTTTTACTGTAAATACAGCCTAGAAATAAATTTTCATGGCCGCAGGCACCAATCAGCAAGTGATACCATGAATAATTAGCACTTAGAAACACTTGTTCATGTTAGAATATTTCTTTGATTGCCATTTCCAAAAACACACTCAGATAATAGGACAGTACATTTCTTTAAGGTCTAATTGGGATAGAGCTCCATGCCAGCAGTTACAATAGCAGTATAAGCAAAGTTTTCCTTTTTTTTTTTTTTTTTGGGGGGGGTGTATGTAGTGCAAGTTTGTGTTTTGTAAGAACAGGAAAAAAAGAATAGTCTCAAGTTAAAATGTAATAATTTGATGTATCCATATTTTATTTTTTAAACTACATCATTCCTTTTTGGACTATGAGAGGCACTTTTGAACCCGAATATGACCATATCTAATATTCTCTTCGTAAAACATAAGCAGATTGCAACCACTATGTAAAATAATTAAATGGCCTGTGAAGACAGTGTAAGCAAGACTTCTGTATCCTACTTTATTCTTAAAAGCTCTCCAGTTGGCTTGAGAATGTCTGATGGGGAGTAACAATCCCTGTGAGTTATACTGAACATAAACTGTAGGAGCAGCAATGTAGAAGCATAGCTCAGTTTTATAGACTTTTGCTGTGGTTTGTGTGTTTAACTTTTGACATAAGTGTGTTTGAACTGTGAAGTCCATCAGGAAATACTGTGAAAATATTCATCACACTAGTAATAATGCTGTATTTTTCACATATATTTAATTTACCTATTTTATAATTGGTTTTGATGCCAATTATGCATTTCTATATTTTATATACACCTTTTTTGTTCTAAATTGCCTTTTGAATTTTGCATGAAAAATGTTAAGTAGCAAAGCAATCTAACATATCTGTACTTGATCCCATGTTTCTTGTGTACCCAAACTCCCACCCTACTCTAGAGTGACTTTCTGTGCAGAAAAACCCTGCCTGCAGATTCTGGTGGCCTGAGTAGTGTGGTGGTGTTATCTCAGATGACTTTTTACCTTGAGATTTTAAATGAGAAATACAGGAAATCAATTTTGCTAATGCTGAGACAATTTGCAGGGTTTATAAATGCTTTTAGTGTTGGAAAACAGCTATAGAATCCCTTAAAAGAAAAGTTTTTGAAAACTGATCTTTATGTAATGCTTTGACTACATTAAGTACAAGCACTAACCGATTAGTGCAGTATCATCTCCATGGAGCAGGCTAGGTTTACAACTGGTGAAACTGAGGCAGAAAAGGAAAAAATGGACTTTCTGGTGTGCTTAATCATATCTTAAGTGATCAGCATCACTACACAGCAAATGAACCGCAGGCTGCCATAACCGTGCTGCTTTTAATCTAGCTAGAGTGAGAGCAATGAAGGGTAGGGGAGCTGTGGCAGCACAGTGGTCAGCACAGAAATTTGGGGGGCAGCCTAGGTATATCTTCACTGATGTTGTCTGTAGTACCAAGATGAAAGCTAACTGGGGTTTGCCTAGCTAGACTGTGAACTGTACCTTCGTTCAATATCCTAAGGACAAATGCAATATAGAAATCGTAAGATTATGATCAGATTTGGGAGTCCCAGACTCCCAGATTTGCATGGCTTTCTCTTGAGCATGCAGACTCTCCTTGTCTTGTCTAAGTGTTAGACTAATGTCTATCGGCCTCAGGAATTAAATGTGTGAGAATGAACACATTGATAAGAAAAACTAATTTATAATCAACGCTGAGTCTTTATGCAAAAATTTAGAATAATGCAGGTCTTAAATCTGTCTGATTCCCACACATTGTTTGTTTTTAAATAATGTGCTGCATGAAGTACATTTTTTTTGTTCTAGGGAAATGATTGTTAATAGACCTTTGTGTTTTCTCAGCCTTTGTGTGGCCATATGTAAACCTGAGGAACCGAGTTCTATTGTGTGCATCTGTGTCTAGCTGAAATCAAAGGTGATTTGATTTTTTTCACCTCAGACCAGAATTTAGCTGAAAAAAATATTGGTGGTGAATTTGAAGCACAAACATATATTCATCTTCTGTATGTTAATTTTTGTGCAAGTTGTGTGCTTTTATTTAAGAAGAAAACTTTAAGAAATATTTACATGTATTTTTAATAGATTTGGATTACTTTATGTTTCATAAAAGTATATATGAAGACAAAAGCACGTAGTGTGATGAAATTTTGTAAAGCATTTGTGGGCTTATTTTCTGCAGTGCAGGGTGTTTGGTAGCACAGTCAGTGAATATTTCTGTATAGCTTCGCAGCGTTAAACAAATTTCTCTTGACATTCAGTATATGTAAGTAACTGAGAATATAGTTCATTTCATTTAGTGTTCAGTCATCTAAAATCAAAGCATTTCGGATATTATTACTTAGTTTTGATATAAATGAGTAATCTACCATGTATTAAGCTTGCTCTGTTTAAACTGAAGTTTCCAGATAGCACAGGTTACCATCTGTGTTTTTTCTTGTTATTATTGCCCTCATAATAAGTTCAAGGTGAGGTTTCCAGGCAGTAAGCTGCAAGTCAGTTTGCATACAAACATTTTAAAAAAGCTATCCTGACATCAGCAGCTTATGCAGTCTCCCATCTATAATGTAAATGACTACACCTGCATTATTTTTATTTCTTCATTATTTTGTGGCCGCTCATTTAAAAATGTTTAAAGCGTTAAAAACGTCTCTGCAAATACGTGTGAAAGGAGACAATTGTTCTTGTAGCAAAGGCCAGGAAAACACACAAAAGAGGCCACAGCGAGACGATAAACATAAAGGTCTGGGAGGTATTATGATGAGGTTCACAGATACTGTGTTCCAATCAAGCTCAATAAGCTCTGAATTCCTATTATGTTTCTCAAGCCTCCAAAAAGACATGGGAAGAAACCAAAAGTTTAAGTCAAATAAAAAGCACTTAAGCCAAGAGCACATGAATGTATAGCTGGGTAATGGAGCTTTCATCTCCGAAATAAAAACAGTTCAATTCAATTGGAACTGAAGTTTCTTCCCCCTTTGAAAAAGTTTATTTTAATGAGTTTCCATTTTATGCGTGGGCTGTTCTTTAATCGATGCTGCTCCATTGAAGTTTTACCCAATGAAGACACAAGACAGATTGTCCAAGCTTGCGGCTATTGTTGGGAGTTGATGAAGTGTATGGGCCCTTATGGTTGATAACAGAAGTAGATGGTCAGAGCCAATAAATAAAACTTTAACTCTGATTGTTGGGTGCTTTATGCTGAAAAGCTTTCTATTACCATGAATCTTCGGTTTTGAAGGACTTGTGAACCCAAAGGCAGCTCGTAGCTCTGTCACACAGACTAAGTCGGTCAGACAAGCAGCAATCTGTCCTATCCGATAAACCCAGTTTTGTCTTTTAAATTCTAGACTTCTCTTCGCGAATCAACATTGTTAAAATCTTGACAGACCATTAACTTCATAATACATATATCTGCTGCCCTGTTGATTTATCATAAAAATTTGATGTTTGCGGAAGTTAAATTATGCTGTCCTTGATTATGTTTTTACAAAGCAAATATCAGAAAGAACAATTTTAACAACTGGAAGCCTGTACTAATGTTTGAGGAAATGAGTAAAATATTTTTGTGACAGCGCTGAGAGTCACAAGTGCAAAAGAACCATAAAAATACTCATATTCAGTATAGTAAGAAATCAGAATATTAACCTAGGGTTTTGAGTTTTTTCAATGAGAAATGAGATTTATTTTGCAGATAGAGCAGTCCTAGAGCCGCATTTGTTTGTCGCTTGGTCCGAAGAGATCTCAGTGAACAGAAGAGCAAATACAAATTCCATTAAAATATTCTGCATATTTACTGAAGAAATGTCATTCATTTCAATTTTAAGGAGAAAACTTGTTAAATATTTGTGTTATAACTGGTTTTGTCTGAGCAGCAATACTTGGAGTGTGGCAGCTAGTGGCTGTCTCACTTGGAGGTGTCACACAGATACAGTGTAAGATATTTGGCCTTAGGCATGCATCGTGTATCCTGGAGTTTCCCGATTCTTGGGGCAAGAGGGAAAGAGAGGAGGTGAAGAACGCTGACCAGCTGGAAAAATGCAGGGAGTGCAGGTGTGGGTACCCTTGGGATGGATGGCAGGAGGGAGAGGGTAAGGTTGCGGGGGAAAAGGACAGAGGTTTCTCTGGGAATGTCTGTTGTCTACTTGCATGAAGGTCACTTAAGATCTGTCCCTTCTAATCTTCTGAGGTTCTTACTCTTCTTCAACATCTAAGTATCAGCACATCTTTCAGTGGCGCGTGAAGTGGCATGGCTACCGTTTGTCACATTTGGCCTGTTCTCTGTTATTGCTTACATCCGAACACAAGAAAACACTTTTTTACTGTGAGGGTGGTCAAACATTGGAACAGGTTGCTCAGACAGATTATGGAGTCTCCCATCTTGTCCTGGACAACCAGCTGTAAATGACCCTGCTTGAGCGGGTGGGTTGGACTATATGATCTTAAAAGGTCCCTCCCAACCTAAACAATGGCAAGTTTTTGTGTACTGTGTAGTATTTTATTCTGGTAGGCATGTTGCTTGGGTTCTAATACTCCATGTTGTTGGCACGTGTTTCAGGAAAGAGAGGAGAGAAAGGTGCAGCTTGCATATGGAATAGGAGGTCATTCTCAGATTGGCTGCCAAAAAACTCCTCTCCTGTAATGATGAGCTTTTAATCCGCAATGATAATCTAAGCAATATCAGCTCATATAGACTACATGGGGAGGGTGGGCAAATCTTTTTGATGCATGCTTATTATGCCTGAAAAAAATCTCTATTTAGCCGTAATATTTGATAAAATTCTTTACTAACTGGCGCTGCACTGAACACTGTTGATCATTCTTCACTCATGCATTTGATAGGGATGAAAATACTTTTTATTTTCTTCATTTGAAGACCTGCATTTTCTCCATCTTCTAGAACAAGTTGGGCTTGTGAGAAGAGGTGGCACAGAAAGAGGAAATAATATACAAGGTCTGGGAGGTCAAATGGATGCATTTAGCGTATACTGAACAAACCTGGACTGTAGCTATGGTGCCTCTAAACCATGCACCATAGGATGAAGTATAGAAGCCCTTTATTGTACATGCAATACAGTAGCTACTCCTGCAATGCAATATGCCAACCCTAGTCTTCACAGCTATAAAGATCTCATATCTTTCATGTGCTAAATATGCTGATATTACCATACTCTTGCAAACCATGCTTTAACTCAAAGTGTGTTAGATGTTGTAATGGAATAAAACGTTGTGTGTATGACTCTGTTGGGATGTGGGTAGGTGGAAAGGCTGAATTTAGAGTAAGAAGCTTTGAATACTTGGAAGAAAGCCAGTTACTAAAATCTCTGTGAAGAGTGGACACAGATGAAGCCAGTTCCGTGGCAAATTAAAGGTCAGGCTAATTTAGTGTTGACAAAGTTGTTTAGTACCCAAGATAAGTTGCTCAGGCACTTGTGAGAGCGCTAATTGCAGCCTCAGTCCAAATCAGAAAGAACTTAACCATCACTTGTACTGTGCAGCATCTCTTTCGGTTCTCTCAAGTAGATAAGCCACTAACTGAAAGGATTCAAAGTCTTGATTCCATCCTACTCCAACTGATGACACTTCCATCCTTATTACATTTATCTGTCTGTTGCTGTTGAAGAACACTGTGTTCAAGGAACTAGTGATAGATAGCATGACCTGTTATTAAAGCAGGGATCATATATTTCCATGAACCAGATCTTCTTACTGGTTCCTGCCTCTCTTTTGTAACATGCTTAGAGATTTGAACAGGAGTAATGATACAAAACTCTGGATATTATTGTATTATGTTATTGTATTATGTTATGCCGAGTGGCTTTGTGCAAGCAAATCTCCTTGCTGGGGAATACGTAATGTGAGCTCTTGCAGATGAGATTCATTCCCTTGCCAATGCCCGTCCTTGCACAGAAGCTTCACTGCCAGCTCTTTCCCAGAGAGGGCTTGTGGCTGTACAGACATCCTAAATAGCAGCAGGCTGTACACCCCAAAGTGCCCAGTGAGAAAGGGAGAGTCACAACCAGCAAACAAAGCAATTCAGAGACTCACTTCGCCATTCACTGTTAGCATGGAGGGAATTCTCTGGGAAGATTCAGATTCACCGAGCAGGGAGAGCAATGCTCCTTCCTGAGGCATATAATTATGAGTCTGTTCCTGGGTATTACCTGGCACAGGGAGGCGTGCTTGCATTTTCCTCATGAGATAAAATTATTCCTCTCCCTCTAATTACATGTGGTAGGAATTCATTCTTTTTACATTTAAATCAGATTTGTATCAAGCTTCTTTTACCTGCTAATACACCTCAGGTTATAGAGTTCCCTTAATTCCTCTACTAATGGAATTAGAGAATCTGCCTGTTGTTCCCACAAGGATGCCCTGAAGGATGGTTATCCGTGCTTTGTCTTGGATAGACTAGTTCATCTGGGGATTTCACCAGTTACACGTTGGGCAAAAGAGTCCTGGGCAGTTAGAGTCTGCTGGCACCCTGACTAACTACCTTCTTAAAAAGCATTCTCTCTTCTTTTACATAGCATCAGTAGAGCTTTGGTGACAGTATCAAAGAGAAGTGTAGCTAGAGAAGACTCTAGTTTGTTTTTGTATGTCCTGGTTTAATGAAAGGGAAGGTTGTTGGAAGAGTCTGTTCATAATTTAAGATAATGAAATAAAGTGTTCAATTAGAATACTGGCTGTATTTTGGATAAATTTGCAGCCATAGATCCTTTTCCATGCATCGCCTGCAGCTATGGCACATGACGACCATGGAATGTATTAGGAGCAAGCATTTTGGCTGTAGGAAAGGACTGGGATGTACATAACCCCCTGGTGAGGCTGCATCGCAGGTCCCTCGTCACGCTCAGAATGTGGGCTCCATCCAGGAGCTGTACAACTGCTCAGTAACGGGCATTGCCTTTTCTGGTCAAGCTGTAGCAGTTAATGACTGAAGCTCTGGAAACTCCTGTTGCATTAACCAAGATGGTGGGTTGTCTCAGGTCCGTGGAGCATGACACACTGACTTCTAAGTCTTTGGAACATAAAGCAGCATCCAGTAGGAAAACTGTACTTGGTAGAGCAAAATTCCTTTGACGGAAGATAAGGAGTTTTAGAATTCGATTTATATAATAAAAGTACATGCTAGAGGCTGTATCGCTTGCTGTCCTTTATTATAATCTCCCAATTGCCAGATATGGGTCAAAAAGGTAAGATGTACTCTTTTGTACCAAAGCAGTGGAGTAATGAGGACATCTGTTTTCATATGGTACTTGACACACACTACCAGAAATTTGATGTCATGCTGTCCAAACTTGTACATCATTGCAGAATTGCATTAGCTTTTCTGATTGATTCTGACAAGTCACTGACAGTTTTTGAGGTGAAACACAGACATGACAAAGGGCAAGCAGAGGCTGCATATGTCAGCTGGAACACTCCCTTGTTGACTCGAAGGGGTGAAAATTTTTCAGTCTTGTCTCTATCTACCCCTTGCTGCAGTGTAAGCTCCCCACCCTTGCCCCAGTGTGTGCAGCTTTAGACATTATTTGGTTACAGGAGCGGGTCCTTTTGAGTTTTCTCTTCAAAGAAGTATAGTGCCAAGGAATCATTTTCTTTTCGTGGGTTAATGTGTGTGCCCATAAGGTAAAAAAAATGTAGTTCAGTAAATTTATTCATCATGAATCATGCAAGGTTGATTTCATTTATCATATCACACCATAAACATAGTATTTTGTGGTTTGTATTTACACATGCATAAACTTAATTTACCCTCACGGTGTCAAGCAAGTCCTTATTTCCTTTGCAGAAAGTGTCAATGTATATGTACTAACACAGTGTTTTACAATACCAGTGCTGTGAAAAAAATAGGGTTTATTTTAATGTTGTAAAGGTTTGGGGGAGGTTTGGGGTGGTTGTTTAAGAAAAATAAGGACAAATTGCACTCCAGTGATGATATACACAGGTTTACCAGCTCTGAAACAACACAGGATTCCCTCCGGTGCTACTGTCAGTAAGGTCAAATGCACCATTTGTTCTCAATATATGTTTCTAGGTATGCTAGCAAAAGAGCAAATGGTGTGCTGTAGCATAGCAAGGCGGGATCGCATTTTATTTTACCACTTTCCACACTATGTTCTGCTCCAGCCCTTCCCTATGGGATGGATGGTCATTTTTTAGCCATGACTTGTTTTGTCCATTTCTTGAGAAAAAGTTGATTAGCAAATGCAGACCGATTGTATTGCAAGCATTTGCTGCTGCAACACTCAGTGTTCGAAAAAAGTAATAAAAGAAGGATGTAACACAGATGGAAGAATACTGTATTGCATGTGGTTTATCTTGCTAGACTTGCACACTGATCAGTGAAATACTGAAGTTGGCATTTATGATTTTAATGAAAAGATAGCTTCAAACCATATGTTCTTATTAGTAAAAGAAAGCTCCCCTTTCACAAGGTTTTTTTAATTAAGAACAGGTCTTTTTACAAAACAGTATTGTAACAATATTGAAGAAGCATATAAAGGAAAAAAAAATGAGTAATTAAGGAAAAATATACTTAATTGTAAAGTAGAATCCAAACGTTAAACCAGAGATCATATGAATGTTGTTTAGACCTGGCTTTTTCATGAGCTTAGTAATTTCCTTTTGAAAGGGTTGTGCTCTCTCAGTTAAGTTAGTGGAAGGCACTTATAGATGAACCGTAGACAGCATTATCAACTCTTTCCAGAAAGAGGAATGTGTGAAAGAAACCATGTGTGAAGCAAAGCAACAAACTTCCCCACTTTATTGTCATGTAAATTCCAAGAGACCGCTTTATCTTAGTGCCTTCACCCCACTGGGCTCTGTGAAATGGAGCAAGTTAGATGCTTTCAAAGTGTTTGATCTGTGGTCACCTATTTTCTTTTTCCTATGGAGATGCAGACCCCTCCTGGTTGCAAGACACTTGATTTTCTCAGTCAACCTTTGCAGACATCTGAGACACAACTCATTGATTCTCCGAGATTCAGGGATTACACTTTGAAAACTCCTGGCATATGGAGGGCAGTGTCATCTCATTTTACGTGCTGTCTGAGCTGCTAAAATTAGGCACTGATCATGCAGTGGTTGTGGCGGCCATTACAGGTGTGGTTGATATTTCTGTGGCCGTAGAGAGCTATTGTGGTATAGGCAGACCCACCAGAAGCTGCCTTGCTGCTCAAGCTCTGTCGTTGGACTGTCAGATCTCATATGGGCAAAGCTGGCCTGAGCAAGCATGTGAACACAACTTCTCCATCTCTCACTTGGAAGGAGAAGCACTGTGTGATCGTCTTCATCTTTGATTGTTTCAGATTCCAGGCTGAATCAGTCATATTCAGGAATGATTTTGTTCTGTTTTGGGCACCGGAGAGACTTGCACAAGTTATGCTCCCATTTGGGAAGCCTTGCTGTCATCAGTCTGAGCTGTGTTCCCACAGAGAAGAGCAGCACAAACAGCAATACAACAGCTGAGATAGGTACAAAAAAAATGTTGACTTGTTGCTGCATTTGACATCCTTAGTGCATCCTTTTGCATTCTTTTTGTATTTACAGTACACGTTTATAAGCAAAACCACACATCATTAGCAAAGTCGTGCAGTATTTAGGACAAATACATGGAGCAAGGTGATTTTCAGCATATTCTTTAAAGCATCTTTCGTTTTGCTAAAATGCTATTGACTTGAATTTCCATTGTATTTTTTTTTGTGCTGAAACCTGGAGATATATAAAAAAGTATTCTCTGTTGGTTGTGCATACATAATTTGAGCTCACCAGCTGGAATCACATGTATATGTAGATGACAGCAGATCTGGGCTCATAATTGTTCAAATTGGCTATGGCATTTTTTATGTCAACCCTGTGTTCTCAGTGCTGCCACTTTGATTTCAATAAAAATTTTGTTAGGCAGGAGTCATGGAAAACTCCATTCTTTTAAGTGTGTAACTTCCTCCTGGTGCAGTCTGGAATCAGTGTACATTTAAAGAATTATTTTAGCAAATGGTAGTCTTTTAATAGTTTAGTCTGTGGCATAGTCTTAATAGGTTATATTCTTCAGAGACTTCCAAACTGCCCATCAAGATAGCTTCCAGTACTAATGATGTATATCTTACTTTAATCTATGAATATAAAATAGAATGCCTTCCCCCCCCCCCCCAAATCTGTGTTAATATTTTAGCCTCCTCATCTGCAGGGGCATGCTGTAGATATTAATTATTAGGGACAATTGCTAACTGCAATGCCATTTCATAAATTAGGAATTATATTACATTACTCTTCTTACAGACTCCTGACAGTATCAGCAGACCCATGCAATGGGACCATCCAGACATTGCCTTTGGAAATAGCTGATTACAGTTACTCAAAACTACTGTTTCAGAACAAAAGATATTTATTTCCAAAACTAGCAAGCACACTGGATCAAAGGTTCACAATGGCAAAAAAAAGTATATAAAAATACATATATTCCTCTATCTAAATGTGATTGCACCGATGTCATTCAGATGAGTCCAGTTTAATCCTCATGTTTGAGTTGAAGGAGAAGACTGTTCAGCCCACAATATACTCCTGCTCTCTGGTTTTCAGTTTTTCCAAATTGTTGGAACATACCCTCTGATTTTTCTGGCATGCCTAGAAAAATCCCTCTCCCTTCTCAAGCCTTTGAAGATGTCAGGTTTCCGTCCAGCACAGGCTTGATCTTGGGAAGATTGTACCTCGAAGAAAACCAACTATGGTTATTTTTACCGCCTCAGAAGTTGTGTACCTGTAGCTGTCATTACTTTTTTAACCTTTCCTTTACATATTTGCTTTTATAGTTCCTTTGATTCTGAGCACAGTCACACAGATAAGCAGGCATCAGAGCAAACCTGGGCAGGCAAACAGCTGCTCTCATTTATAAAAGATAATGCCAACAGTTTCTCAGTTCATCACAGTTCATCCTGACTCTTCATTAAAAAGAATTGAAAATGCAATGCCATCAGCCTTAAAATCAGGGAGTGGCCAGCAGAGAAATATTAACTGATCTGGGCTGTCACAAAGTACATTTTGGTGTCTTAGGTAGGTAGGGCAGAGCAGAAGTGCCTTAAGGTGCAGACCAATTCTGAACTGTATGCACAGAAAGCATTTTACAGCCATGATAATGTGTCTCTGAAATTAAGCATCCTAACAGCATGGCTGATTGTCTTTTAGTTAATTTATCACTATGCAGTATCTAAGCAGTCACTTACAATGACAGGCCGTACTATGGACAGTAAACCTTTCCCATGGCAGACTGCGTCTGCAGGCTTTGTCTGAACCTGTGACATAAATGTTCTCGATGGGCCTTGTTTTCCCACCAGATGAGGTTGGTTATCGTCCCTGTTCGTGCGCGCGTGTGCAAGAGAAACGGAAAACCACGCTGAATAATGCTGGAGCTGCTCCAGGTCTTCCTCACCCACCCCAATCTCCTCCTGTCCCCCGGCTTATCTCCACCGACGATGTCGAACAGGTACGCCCAGTGCATTTGATTCATCAGCTCCTACACTAGACACTCTTCCCTTCAGAGACCCACAGTTTATCATCACTGATCTTTTCAGGAAAAGTACATTTTGGAGTTCTTCAATGTAGAGATGTAGGTGTGTTTCTAACTAGATAGGTGCTGGTTTTGCCATCAGCAAAGTCTAAAATTGCATCCAGTGGCTGTAGGTCTTATGCTTTGGCCACATTTATCAGCTTCGTTTCTGAGCATCTTGTTTCTATGTAACTGAAAGTCTATGGTGTATATTTTAAATTGCCTTTTATGGTGGTAACTACTGATTTATATGGTCATGTTTGAATTTGTATAGTGCCTGTTTATGAGACCAATGTGTGTTTATGTTCTGAACTCCACATTTGTGTATTCCATTCAAACTGTTGATACTGGCTTGATGGATAGCCTGTTAAGATGGAACTTAACTCCAGTGCCTGCCTGTAACCAGGTTTACACAAAATAAAAACGGGGGAATTGTGGAGGAATGGCTAGCCGAGCGGGGACATGTCAACATCGAAATGTTAAGTCAGCAGGGTCTTAAGAAGTATAGCAAACAGCTCGTGTGAGGACCAATGGGAGATAAAGACAGTCTCTCTTTGTTTACTCCATCAATGATTGAACACAGAACTTTCGGTTAACAAAGACAGAACTATGGGAGGGGGACAGGATGTCTAGGTAACGGTTAACCTTTAGATTAGTAACCAATAAGGAGCTTGGCTTTTGTAATATGTATGAGCTACTTAAGACTGTTATAAAAGGTGTAACCGTGATTCAATAAACGAAGTTTGCTGATCCCTCTTATTGAGTGACTGCTTCTTCCCTCCGTTCCGGCGAATGGCACGACAGAAGCATTACATTCTCTCTATCCCTTCCCACCCAGCTATAATGTGTGTTTTTTAAAAATAATGATTTCTACCTTGGCCTGGATTTCATTGCAAGCTATTGCAGAAACAAATACTAATACATTGGAACATTTAAAAACCATTACTGTACATTCATCATGCTGGTTGTGTGTGGCAGCACCATTCCAGCATTAAGTTAATTGTAAGGAAAGTGCTCCTGGGCACAGCAGCTTGGTTTCTGTACGGAGATCCAGATTGCAGAAAACTTGCTGCTTTATACCCCATCAGATCCAAATGTTTTTTATGCTATTAAAAGATTTGTAGGTACACCTTTTATTTGGAATGCTTGCTAAGGTGTAATTTATAGTTAGTTCTATTAACCTACTGGGGAAAAATAAAAAAATATTTCCCTGGAAAGAATAGCTTGGTGAATTTTTGCCTCAAAGCAACTCTTTGGCTGTCTGACAGGTCTAAGGGAGGAAAAGGTAGGATATTCTATAAGGAGACCAAAGACAGAAGAAGGGTATAAAATTAGGATAGGCAGACACATCCAGTGATCCAGTAGTGAAAAGGAGCTACTCCTCAAAGTTCGGGGCAAACTTTACTTTCAGTCTGGAAAGTAAAACTGCTTTCATGAAGAGTAATAAAGCAACATCAGAAGTAGTTACACTGTGTTTGTCTTCCAGAAACAAACAAGACTGTTAACAGCCTTTTCAGTCTTAATTTCATCGCAGCAGTGGCTCATTTCAGAGACTGACAGGTAAAGTGATTGGCATCAGGAAGGCAGTTTTCTCTTGGCTCCTGACACCCATCCAGTTCTGTGACTCGTGCCCCGACACCATGCAGCACCATTACAGTTGCTCTGCAATGGTTTTCTTCATAGAGCAGAATTGCCGGGGCACGTATAGAGGTCTGGGCAGTGGAGCTTTAAGTAGAAGTGTAAGTGAATTTGTATGTAGAGGCATAACCATTCCTTATCAATTCAGATGCAACAGTTGTGTAGCTCATATGCAAGAGGACAAAGCCCAAAGGCATAGAGAAGTTTGAAGCTTAGCAAACTCCAAGATGTTAAAAATGTAACAGTGGCACTATTGTTTAAGATGTATCTGGTTTTTTTTAAGATGTATGCTTTTCTCTGGGAGCCTCTGCTTTCAAGGGACTACAACCTTGGTTTTAAAAGGGGGTTGGTTTCCAAAATTTAGTGTACAAGATCTGACTCAGCTGAAATTGATTACAAGGGGGTTGGTTTTTTTGTTTCAATATCAGCAAGACCACACATGTAAAAATAGGGGAGGGGGGATTGGTAGGTCTTCCTTCATTATTGGGCAGATATTTCCTGAGATGTTGAAATAAATCCATTTGATTATAGGTAAAATAATACTTAAAATGCAAGCACTCAGTGTAACTGAACGTCTATGGAGCCATTCTTTCAGCAGTTGCAGCTCCTTCAGATCATGGAAGATGACAGGAGTACTTCTGAATAGCTTGTGAGAGCTGTAGAAATGCTTTCTTCAAGCTTTGATATTTATGCCATTTCACAACACTGACTTCCCTACATTTTTCAGTGCACGTTTGAGAGTACTCAAGTGAGCTCAGGTACCAAATAGCTCCTTAGTTACTGGGGCTTGGTACAAAACCAAACAAGTCAGTGACAAGATTTCACTCCAGCAGACCTTGTATCATGAACTTTCAGTATCTACTGAAAAGAAGGTACTAAATCAAAGCAAGTTTTCCTTCAAAGAAGCCAAGATATCTTCCCACTGAGAGACATTTTTGTGCCAAATGCTGGCTCTCCAACTGTGGCCACCTTGACTAAGGAGCTATTTAAAGCAAGGATGCAATGATTTTTTTTCATTATGGCAAGACTTTATTTCACTTCTCATGGATGGCTGAGCTGTTAATGCTTAAGCTTTCCTTAAGAAGTATGTTCAGACAGAAATCAAGATCAGGAAATTTCAGAAGGAAAGTGATAATTGGGAGGAACCAAAAGCAGAATTAAAATGGACACTGTTAGTGTTGATATGTGTGTTGTTTCTGCTGCTGTAATCATAATCATGTCTCTTCATCTGATATACTCTATCCTAACTTAAGTCAGAGCACACCCCACATGGTCGTGGCATCCACTTGGATGTATATTGTCTCTTCTACTCTCTGTCACAGTTTATAGCTGGTAAAGAAAGAGCATCATAGGGGTGGTTCAGAAACTGGGCCCAGATATGCGAGTCTCAGTTAAGATAAATGCCGTTGCCTTGGATGAGAAACTGTCCCTTGTCTGATCCCTTGGATGCAAAACATGGATGTGGCATTATGTACATTAGGAATCATCTTGCAAAAATTTGTTGAGTTTACGTAGAATGTGTCCAAAGCTGTTTAATGTTTGTTGAAAAAAGCTTGAAAAAAAAATTTAAATCTACTAAAAGCTAGAAACAAACAAGGTTTGTTTGCTCATAATCTGTAAAGCTAGGTCAATTTACTCAAGGCTAGCAAGAAATGGTGAGTAGGGGAACAGCCACTGAAGAAGTTAATTCGTGACTGCAGGGCTCACTTCTCAGGGTGGACTGAATTGTACAGTTTTTCCATAAAATTAATAAAGTCAAGACATGCATACGCTTAGTCTGCCTGGATACAAATTTTTGACCCTTGAGCAATGTAGTATCTGTTTCACCTTTTTAAATTTTTATAACTCGGTGATCTCCTTTGGCCAGAGAATGAACAACTCAGGTATTAGTTGATGTTCAGTTACAGCTTGAGCAGCTCTCTGAGAAGGATAGAAGAAACTTCTCTTTGTTTTATATCTACGTTTATAAGAATTTGTCCTCAGAGCTTGAGGAAACTATGGCTAATTCCTGACTTCAAGTCACTCACCTTTGCAGGTCCAGCCTGTGTGTAAGTGAACGTTTCAAATAGCACTTTATTTCCCAGATAATACTGGCTTCTGAAGAGTGTTGTTCAGTCTCTGACCGATAGTTGCTATCCTTGATGAGGAAAGCTTGGGTTTGGTTTTCTAAGTTCACTGCAAGGTTACATGCAGTGGAATAAGTACTTGGTGCGTCAACGTTTATTATTGGTCTTATGATGAACAACCAGTGTCTTTCTGACAGTAAAGAGTTGATCTTTTCCAAAAACTTGCAGCAGTTAATCCTCTAGGTTATGAAGGCAAATATAGCTTCCTAACTGCCTAAACAACAGTAATAGAATTGAACTTGTTTATTTAAAGGCGTAAATATGCACATGCTTGATTTTAATTGGCATGCCTCATTTTCTCATTTCTGCCCTTTTTATAAGAAAGAGCTTTACATTCTTTCAACCTTCCTTCCAACCCCCACTGTTCTTGTTGCCCTCTTCTCCATTGCTGTAGCCCCTGCCACCAGTCTTCCTGTGAATCAGGCATGTGATGCAGGCGTCATTATCATCTACTCACATCTTCTAGCCAGACTATGCTAAATCTTACAGAGTATTTTGCATAACACCTTTAAGAGACCACCTTTCTGTCCATCTGTGTATCTTGCATGCTTGTTCAGTTCCCTACTCTGTTATGCCTCAGTTATTGCACCTCAGCATAAAACACCAGAGATTAATCCATCAAATGCAACATGCTTAGTCTCATTCTTGCAGTCTCTCATGGTTCCTTTTCTCACTGATTCAACTAACCTTTCATGTAATATCCAAGTATTTACACACTCTTCCTTATCAGCCCAGAGTGCCAGTTCATCTTTGAGGATATTGAGGATATTGCCCTTGAGAAATGACTTTCAGAGCTTGCACTTCTTGTGACGACACAAAAAATGGTTTATTTGCTTATGTGCCAAGGTGACTGCTATTGACGTTAACTGAATGCTTTTCCTATGCTATTTCCTTCTGTCTTTAAACAGCTGTTGTCCATTGTCTAAAGTAAGATCTTTGAGGAAGAAAATGCCTTCTTCATTTGCTTTGGCTTTGTGCAGTGCCTAATGCAATGGGTTTCTGATCCATGAATTATGTTACAGACATAGTTCCAAAAATAATAAAGTACAACTAGTTTGTTCTAGTGATTATCTCTAATAGCATTGTTTATGTCTTGTCTTTTTTATAGTTTTACTTGGAAGCAGTAACTTTTAAATTCCTGTAAATTTGAAAGTCAAAACAATTCATTCTGAGATTATAAAGTAAGAGCATCCCTAGCTAAAACCTTCCATAAACATTCAGGACTACTGAACACAAAAATAAAGGACACCAACAATTTAAGCTGCATTTCTGTTATTATTCCAAGGCAGTTTACTGTCTTGGAAAAAAGGAAAATTTTTTTCTCCATTTGCTTATGTTTTATAATACTTTGTTTATAAACTGTTACACTGTTTCCCTGAAAGAAACAGTGAGAATGAATCCAAAGCCTGTTGAAGCCAGTGGAGCGTTAGTCAGATTTGACGTTTGTTTGTTTGTGCCTTTGATACAGAAGGAAGGTTTGGTGGTTTTTTTAACAAAAATACACAAATCTGATTGCAAAGCCTCAAAATTGGTAAATTGGCTTGGGGGCAGGTCTGGCCCCTGAAGCTGCTCTTAAATCATGTTCTTAATTGACTGAATTTAAAGTTGACTTCTCTTTAAACAACCTCATATGGATAGCAAAGAGAAATCCCAAATTCATTAATTGATGGTTGGGGTTTTTTTTTCTAATTTTACTTCTAATTAATACTCCAGACTTCATTTGACAAGATAGGAATCGCCAGAATAGTTACCTAGAAAATGAGTTCTTCATTTCTTATACACAGATTTTAGTTTTGACAAAAAATAGTGGCCTCTTTGCCAGAGGCAAATTGTAATCTGGCAGGCACACAAGGCCCTAAAGACTTCAGAGGGTCTGAGCAGAATGGCCCATATATCTCATTTTAAAGCTTTCTGCAATAGCTTTGAGTGCAATGAGGATCTGTACGTTGGAAAGATCTGCCTCTTGACACAGCAACAGAGGAAGAAAGATTAGACAGGCAGTGCATACCCTGTGTAGACACCTAATTTCTTTCTTTGTCAGACGGACCTCAGCAATGTGCTGTTGGATATGATAAACATGGTTTTTACCTAAATCAGGATGATGATGATGGTCATCATAATTTTGTGCTGCAAGCGATGAAATCTGGGGAGGGGGGGATTTTCAAAATACGGTAAGAAAAAAGAGAAGCTGCATATTATCTGCAAAACTTTTAAATTTCCTAAATCTGATGAATGTGGTGGGTTTTTTGAAACCACTAACGTCCTGATTTCTTTTCGGGAAGACTTAATAAGAGGAGGACCTTTAACAAGTCTGTTGCCTCTCTGCTGCTGTGTGCGTTTTGTGTAAGTCATGCTCATTGAATAAATACATACAAAGATCACCTTAGACCAGTTTACACAGTCATGTGGATGTGCAGTTGAGATAAGTGTGCACAAAATTCAGATGCAGAAACCTTTTAGATAAATAGGACAGGGCCTCTGTTGCTGAAAATTAGCAGAGCTCCTTTGACATCAGGCAGTGTAAATCAGCAGAGCATCATTGGTGACCCAGCCCATCCTGCCTTAACTCATAAATACACTTTTTTCATTTCTGCTAACTGGGTGGCCCAGTGAATAAGAAATCTCTTTCCTTCAGCTCTTGCAGAGGGAGATTAGTCCCAAGCAGTGTCTGGGAGTCCCACTTCTCTCCAGGTCCAGCTGTTTAGCAACAAACCTCCAGACTGAAATTGCCCTTCTCCAGCTCTGGGGGGGTTTGCTTGCTCAGAGGAGTGACTGCTGTACTAAACTGAAGATCTAGAAGACTGTCATCTCAGGTGCCTCTGGCCTTTGTGCAGTAACATCTCGTATGCTGTTTCCAGTGCCATTTGTCCTCAAGATGGCTGGAAGCCAAGAGCTTGCATGCTTTTTGAAGGCGTTCCTTTTGACTTCAGCATGGCCAGGATATCCCCAACTGAATTTAGTCGTCTTCCCACACAACGGCAAAATAAAATCTGGTATCAAAATGGACCACAGGTAGAGGTTTAGGCAAAAAGGTGTACTGAAGGCAGACCAGATTAAATGTTTGTCCCAAATCCATGGCAGGCTGCAGGATGTTTCTTCTGCTGCTTCTAATTACAAAGTTAGAAACTTTTTGGACTGGCAAAATGATTTATTGGAACTGAGCACAAGGGAGGTTGTCATCAGAAATCATCATAAAGCTCAGGGAGAAACACAAATCAAAGTATTCCCTCACATTTCCATACAGTGCCCAAGACTATGGTATTAAAACTCATGGTGTATATGTATTACATATACATATATATTGATAGATTATATATATTTTATATATATATTTATAGAAATAGGTATGTACTTTTTTAAAGAAAAGGAAAAAATATAAGATGGTTTCCATCTGATAGTTCTTCCTAAAGGAGTAGACTCTACTTTATTTTTTCACCTTAGTGTGAACGCTCACAGGTTGTGTGTTAGGCTTGTTTTGGAGGAAGCTGGTTACTGAAGGAGCCCTGTTCTGAGAACACAAGATTCATCCTTCAGGATTCAGAGTTCCTAAGGGACAGAGCTGTCAGGAGTGGTTGATATTTAAAGGAGAGGAGGCTGTCTTCTATGAATGCAGTGCAAGTCTCTCAAAGGTTTTGAAAACAGGGAGTAAATGCAAATTATATGTAAAGACTTGAAGGTAAGGTACTCCTGGTGACCTGCGTGACTGCAGATGTGAACTCCTGCGCTGCACTAGATTCTGATACAGAGGATGAAATCTGTTGTTATCCCGGGAACACGGCTGATGTTGACATCAGTTCGGATTCATTTTGCTTGCAGAGAAGAAGAGAAAGAACAGAAATCTTCAGTGTTAGTAGAAGTTGTTGTTGAATATGTTAGGATACAAGAGAAAAAAATTACAAAGACAGATTTAAATTAATTTGGAGTCACAGAAGGGATTAGGAGGCATTTCAGTCGTGCAGTAAATTAGTACAGAGATCTTTCACCTCCAGCCACAGGGTTCAAACTCATGCCAAGCTTCAAGCTGATAAAAAACTGATATAAACCATATTCTTACTAGGGCACGGCCATGGTTTCTTGTGTGTGCCTCTCTTCAGTTGAAAAACATTTCCATTATATTTGATTTCAGAGTGTGGGATTATTGCTTTGTAAAGTTACAAAATTGATATATTTTCAACATTAATCAGAAGTTTTATAGGAAGAGGTTTGTCCTGATTGAATTAAATTAATTCAAAACACAGCTATTGAAATTAATGCAACTGTTTTAGTATGGGCATTCTTACAGGAATATGGAAGCTCTTTATTCTCTTATTTATGTAAGAAGAGTTCATGTATATATGTGTGTACACATAGTCTTTTTTAATAATAAAAATACCAAGGAAGGGAATTGTCTGTTTTTAAAAACCTTAAACCCTTAATCTTTCCTTTTTACATAATAGCTAGACTTGGATGTAGCTAATGTCATTTGGATGTTCAGTACAACATATGCTCTGAAAGCACAGCCAGCTATATTGATAAGATAACCCTACTTCTCCGCATACTATGGTTGCAGATTTGAATTTAACACTGTTAAGCTGTGGATGTGAAATGAGAGATCATGTGAGGCTTTTTTCAAAAATCCAACCATAAAACATACATTCAAAAGATACCAAGTCATAAATTCATAAAAGTGAAACAGCTCCATGTTTATGTTTTTCTCACGCTCCATAACTCAGACATTTTGCGTATATGTTTGGTTGTGGCATACGGTCTTCTTCTATCAGAAAGTTACAAAGATCTGAATAATGTTACATAAAAATTGGGAAAAAAGCTCTGGTATTTTTCATTGTTGCGATTACGATCTGGTACATGGTATAGGTGACAGAACACCTATATCCTAGAGAAGATGAGATACAACTTTCAGTAGGTATCTCTAACCGCGTGAAATAAATATTATTTTATGTATTTAATTTATTTTAGAAATGTATTATCATCTCTCATTGCTGAGGCAGTATTTTATTAATCGTTCTCTCCTGGAATAAAAATAACATCTCACTAGTCAGTCAGGAATTCTTACAGTTCTGGAAGCTGCATGAGACAGCCTGTATGAACAAGAAAAGGACCTTTTAGAGAATTAGAGAAGCATAGATGTTTGTTAATAAAAGCCCAAATGTGCTACTCTTGCTCACTGGAGTAATTCCGTTTACTTCAGAAGGAACTATTCATGTGTCAGTATGAAGCGCCTAGTGAAAAAAGTACCAATTTGGAATTTCTTAAATAATTCATCTTTGGGGATGGATAATGCATATTAGAGCATTTTAATTGTAGTGTATTATATTTTGTTTTCAGACTAACAGGTAGGGTATGTGGCAGTTTTCAGGGTTATTGTGTAACGGGTAATGTGTCTGATTAAAGATTATTTACGTGTTGGGTTTTTTATTATTATTTTTATTTACTTCATAGACATACTTCACAAAATATCATAGGCTGGCATCTCTACAGTAGCTCGGAGCTGCTCTTTAAAATGTCCTTGACTTTAAATAAGTACATAGCCAGAATAGGCATATTCTTGGCTTCAGTGTAATTTGCCTTAGTCCACTCTCTGACAAGACTGTTTAGGAGGGAGGATGCCAGTGGTTTCCAAGAGGAAAATTTATACTGGGGGAAATTCAGTGTTTGACAGTAACACAAAAGGACATGAGAGGCAGGTATGAAGGCACCTAGCACAAGGGATTCCAAATTTTAATTGGACTTTTGTTTGCTTCAGTACTAACAGTTGGAGAATTTATTAATAATTAAATAAAACCAGTAGAATCCTTCTGGCATCATTAGGCTTGGGGGAAGCTACTCATGTACTGCATTACTTTAACAAAAAGTCATATTTTCTGCTTGGGCCGTGTATTGGAAAGAGCCTGAATTTGGGAAGAGGAACATCAAAGGGTAGCAGACTCCTTCTTCTCCATTGCATTTCCTTTTTTTTTCACATGTTGGGGTTGGGGAACGAGACAGCTAAGAATATTTACTTTTACCAGGGAAAAAAAACCACCACAGTTTGAATATTCTATCTTAAATATAAAGAACCAGAATAGCCTAACTCCTGGCATCCCTTTCCAAAAAGGATACGGGGCAGAATATGTTTACAGCTTTACCTATCTGGGCTTTCAAGTTGTCATCTCTAAATACACCATCAGCTCACGCGTGGTGCCTCCCCTTTCATGTCACGTTGAGGACTTGCAGGGCTTGGCAGGGCTAACAGGTCTAAGGGCACTGTCAGCCTCCCAAGGCCCTCCTGGCTGTCTTCAGTTCAAGACAGGTAGTCCTGGAGGTTACATCCAGTGCAATAAGCAATAATGAGCTTTTTATTGCCACGTGATAGCCGTCTGATTTCGTATTCTTCAGGCAATTGGTTGGTTTGTGATACAGGAGGTGAGGATGGTTTGAGAACTTCTTGGAAACGTGCCTCACTGCCTTAGCAACTGAAACCAACCCAGGCTTAGCTGGGTTTTTTTCATACTTTTCAGTAGAGTACTTTAAGAGACCATTAAATGTGAATTTAATTAATCCTTATGATTCCTTTGGGAGATATAAGATTGTTATTAGTCCTATTGTACAGGTGGGGAAACTGAGATAGTTTCAGGCAACTCAATTCTATGTGGTGAACCACTGATGGCAAAGATGATAGCATAACACCTCCTAACTATTTCCTAGCCCTCTGCCTCATCTCCAAGCCATGTTGTTTTACTGCCAGACATACTGCATCTCCAAACCCTTTTATACCTATGCCAGCTGTAAGTGCCGCAAGCCTGCTTAAATTCAGGCCCCAGCTACCACAAATTCTACATCCAAAGAATGAGACATATGGTAAAGATGTCTGTCAAAATGTTAATTTAAAGGCCTTGCCACACATGACGTAAGAAATCTGGGAGAGCGTGGGGCACAGGACTGGTTTTGGTGTGCCGTTCATTTCCCTTGACCACACCAGTGCTTGTCTCCAGTTCCCTAACATGATTTCATTTCCCTCTCTCTTGCTGGAAAATCTCTGACCCTGAGAGCCATTTAGAGACAGGAGCCTTGCTGGAAACAGCCTCGTTTACTGCATAGTCTTAATTCTTTCCCTGGAAACTATCCTTATGATACACTGCAGCCATGGAAGAAGAGAGCATACACAAGCCTGCAGCTGATGGCTGGGTTGTAACATATAAAAAGGAGGGGAATGGGATACAGTAACACAGGGTGGTTTTAATTCTGATACTTCCTAACTTTATGCTTGATAAAGCAACATACCTTTAATTTGAGATTTAAAGTGTCGTTCCTTGAGTTTGTTTGTTTCCTTTGTATTCTCAGAAAGCCAAAAGGAATTGTGCTGCCTGCCATCTTAGCAACAACTTCCTGTATAGGTGATTATCGCCTGTCCAACCCCGGGCCTCTGAGACTATGGCACATGCTTTTCAGCTTGTTTTAGGGGATTAACAACTTTAGCTGAAAGCGTAATAAGCCTTTTATCCTTTAGGCACCGGCTATTACAGGGATATGCACATCACGTTTGAATGGTGCCCTATCTAGCGGGACTGGAAAAGAAACAAAGCAGGACTGGACCACAGTTGCAGGGAGAGTCCAGGGTATATTGAGCCCCAAATGGTTTTGCTTTCTGAATGTTTTGGCTGTTCACGGGGTTGATGCACAGCCTGCAAAGAGGAGGGTTCTGCTGGGGCGGTGGCTCCTGGGGACCCTGCCTCTTGCTGCCTTTAAGCACACTGTATTTCCTTTTTATTGCACCTGCAAGCGGTACTCGGGAGCAAGGCACTAAATTTTGTGTACCGTCTGGATGTCAGCAAGCATCACATAGAGGGGTTTTGTATTCCAGTTAGGATGCTGGTTCGGCTTAGCAAACTGGTGCAAGTGGGATGGAATAGCTCCAGGTTTGTTTTGCTCACTCCAGTGTGCTGAGCTGGGCTAAAAAACATTTTCATTTTCACCTCATTTCTCAGAGAAAAAAGCCTCCTGTTATTATTCTCTCCCCCTCTCCGAGAGACTGTTTCGTTTTGTTGAAAACAGACAGAAAAAGCCCTTTGTTTCTAAATTCTTGTTCCTCTAAAACCCATCCTGGCTGTAAAGTTGGGGCCACACTTTTAATCCTGCAAGATGGACACAGAAACCTGCCGTGGGCATTTTTGTTCTGTTTTTAACCTCACAAGAAATGTATAATATTTCTATATTGGTAACATGTTAAATTTATAAGGCAGATCACCAACATGCTGCTCATGGGCTGAGTTCATTGTATATTTTTGATAATGTCCGTCCTTGGATCCAACTCAGACTTCAGTAGAAAGTTTCACCTTCCTGACTTTCAGCCATCAGCATATGGCAAAAATACAACTTTCTGCAGCCAAAATGCTGCCCCGTGTCTGCTGATCCCCTAGGTCCCGGCTAATTATTTAAAATACAATTGTTTAAGGACTCGTGTCAGAAAGCAGAGAGCGGGAGGGTGCCGGGATGGGGGCGAGGGGCAGCTGCAGCCATACGGGTGTCAGCGAAGTGCAGAGCAATGCCATGTGCCAGAAAATACTGCAACTACCTCTTGCATTTTGTATAAGCAATTTTCCAGTCTGTTGTCTTCTGTCAAATGCAATGTTCTGAGACATTTAAATAAAATAAATATTGCCGTTGAGTTATATTTAGAGCCATGCGAAATTTCTCTACTGAAACTCCCAGCCAGGCAAAACATGCTGGCTTTCAGGTTTCCATACCACTTGAAGCTTCGTCTGGGTTTGTGGAAGGGGTTGTGCTCGTGAAATCTGTTGGCGAGCACGGGCTGCT
The DNA here is from genome assembly GCA_013400755.1 of Pelecanoides urinatrix. NCBI lineage: Eukaryota > Metazoa > Chordata > Aves > Procellariiformes > Procellariidae > Pelecanoides > Pelecanoides urinatrix. Next base: position 21,236 of record VZTQ01004615.1, on the reverse strand, counting down.
TTCCAAGGGAGGCCGGCGGAGGCTCTGCCTGGTGCTACGGACGCCACCAGGGAGGTTTGGGCAAAGCAGGGCTGGGTCCAGCTGATTTTAGTATCGGGGGGGAAAGGGAGCTGAGTTCCTCACAGGTGGAAGGTCAAAAAAAGCAAATGATGAGACAGGCTGCTGATGGAAATTGAAATGAAGGTTTGCATAAACCTCCCACCCCTGTTCATCGTAATCACTGAGCTTTCACATTTGCCTATCTTCCCAGACGTGCGTCGCTTATCTAATGAGGAAGAGTGTTGGTGTAATGAGTCCTGGCACGCATGGGGGCTGGCCGAGGCGAGTGTAGGTGCGTGGAAATCCCTCTGGAGGTGGGGTGGGAGCCTGCTGGGAGGGGGGGCCGCGGTGGGGCCCTGGGGCAGAGTGGGCTGCCCCCGGCTTGGGCCGGCCGCCCGCCACCCTCCCTCTCCTCCCCCCAGCGCAGGGCGGCTCCCAGCACACCGCCCTGCCCCGGGGGAGTCACCCTCGCCCCAGGGTGTTGCCGGGGGCGCCATTTTGTCCCCCGGGGTGCAGTCAGGCGGAGCACGCCCGCTCGGCTGAAGGCCCGTTTGGAGGCTCTTTGAGCACGACCGCGTTAGGTCTGCGCATCCCCTCTGCTTTCCGCAGCGGGGCCAGCGGCGCAACAGTTTGCCAGTTTGTGCCACGCGGGCTCCAGCGCACGTTTGCCTGCGCTCTTCTCCCGACGCTGGAATCCAGTCAAATGGGTTTTGGTAAAGCAGCGATCACTATTCTCTCTCCCTTTCCCTGGCGTGATGGGGAGGGGAGGCTGAGCGTGCCTTTAAATCACTGTCCTTCCTCTTCATAAAAAGTCCCGAAATAAATGCAAAATATACAAAGACTGTATTTTAAAATAGATAGTAATGAGGAAGCAGGCAGATTTGTTCACTGCAGTGGTGGTCTAGCCGTGAAGGTTATGTAATAAAATAGAATTTTCAACAGCATTTAAAATAATAACATACATTGTCTAAAAGCTTTTTTTTTTTAATCATTTTTAACTCGGTAGGACCCTTCTTTCGTGCATTTAAAAGTTAACCTTGTTTGATAGCGTGCTAGGAAGGGGTACAGAAACCTTTATTCTTCCAGAGGGTTGAATTCTTTTGTGAGATATGATAGACAAAGCTGGCATCCCTTGTACAAGATATGTAAAGCCTGTCTCCAGACATTGTGACATTGCTACAGACAGAGTTTGTCATCCATAAATTTACAGCTTATTTCAGTCTATTCATAAATTGACTAAATTTTTTTTGAAAGAAAAAAAATATATATAGGTGTATAAAATACCCAGTTACAGGTTGTGTTCTATTTAGCCCTTGATTGAAACGTATTGCTCCTCAGTATCTTTTAGCTATGAAAATTATAATATGGAACAGAGATTAGAATGAAATTATCATGGCTAGAAGGCATTTACTCAGTGGTGGCAGCCACATAAACCTGAGCCCTGAGAATGATGATAATGCATTAGGTTCTGCATGCCCGATATTATTGCTGTACATTATGTATGTTTCATTTATACTATTTCGCACACACCAGCAACGCTGACAGATAGGTAATTACTCTCTGCGCCAATGAACACTTATCAGCCCCGCCGCTGTTTATTGCTGGGATGAAGTGCGCTTGTCAGTCAAGGTCACTTGTTTGTGTGTCCTTTTTAATAGTTCTTTCACAGTTGTTGAACTTTGCGGGCGGTTCTTACGGCAGGCTTTCGGCAGGTTGCTTTACTACATCGCCTGCCTTATCAAAGTCATTTGTATTTATCACTTTCATTGATAAACAACCGAGTTGCGGGAAGCAGAACTGGAGAGAGGAAGAAGCATATTTTGCTGGTCAGCTGATCCGCAGGGGTGTTCGGTCATGGATGACCTCAAAAGCAGCGTTTTGCGGATGCCCTCAGACCCTGCTGTGCCACCAGCATAACCTGGTGAAATCTCTTGTGATAAAGATAAACATTAATTTAATGGCGATGGATACCAACGCAATCTGCAGACTGCTGTAGGGCTACTGCTTGTGCTTTTTGGCAGAATATTTGCCATTTCTGAACAGGGGTCTTATTGTTTGCACCCTCAGGACATGCACGCAGTAGACCAAGCCACTTTCTTTGCCTTCAAATCAGGGTTTCCTTTTCTGTAAGAAGCCTCACAGAAACTCTGTATTATTGCGTAAAATATGCTTTCCAGGCTATGTGTGTCTCTAAAATTTAAATTTTTCTGTTCTTCCAAGTAATCGTGTCAAAGGCATTATGGCAAGCCCATAATTTCATTGGTTACAAAGAAAAAAATCACAAGCTTTTTCTTTTTCTCTTTTTTGTCTTTTCTTTCTTTCTCTCTTTCTTTTTTTCCTTCTTTCCTTCTTTCCTGCTTTTCTGTTTGCTGCTGAAGCTTTATTAGAAAACACAGAATAACCTCTAGGATATAATAATTTATCCAGTCAAGATAACTGTAGCTATTTCCTTAAGCCTGTAATCAGCCCGAGTTTGTGTGTTGTGAGATTTATACCGCAGTTCCTTATTACCAAAGAAACAGTTAAAAAGGATTTATGTAGTGTGTGCAGTGTGTGTGTCTGGAATTTCTGTGTGCGTTCCCAAGTTCTGCACTCTGGTATCTCCTTGGTCCTTTTAGTAGAGGGCACTATTTTGAAGTGGAGACTGAACATTCAATTAAATGCAAATTTTATTCAGGCATTAAAGCAGAATCTCATTCATTCATTAAACTCAAATGATGCTTTTATTTAGAAAAATATATCAGCACATGGTAGCACCACATGCTGCTTATAAATAACTATGGTGATCTGGTTGTGCAAAAGTATATAATTTCATTATTAAAGGATTTAAACTCCTTACAAGGTGCATGGTGTCCATGAATGTTTCACTTAATTTGATTACATCCATAGAAAAAGCATTTCACTTACATGGGAGGCAGTGGGTCTCCTGTCTTACAGCACTGTTCTAATGCATTATGATCCCAATATCACACTTGAAGGTGCTGACTTGGCTGGATGTGTTTAATATTTCAGGTGCGTAAACGCAGATTTGAGCGATTCGGTTCGTTTCTGAATCTAGCCTGCCAAGCTTCCACATTTTCAAACCACTTCCTTTTCTTAGTTCTTAGTTACCAGAATGTTACAAAGAAAGGGTTTTGATCTCATGTAGATAGCATAGCATTAATTACCCTGACACTAATTAAACTGCATCAAACAAATACCACCGTGTTCCTCAGGGGGACAACAGAAGGCAGTTTAAAATAATTACTGGAGCTTCATGCATGTGTGAAGTTTTCATTACTCTTAGGACACAAGCAAAAGAGATTTGATATCATTAAAATCCCCCCCTTTAGTGTTTGCAAAAAATGACTAAAATTTCCTCAGAGCATATTGATGTCTAAATAGTAGTGATTTCAGTTCTTGCGAATAGTAACTTTTCTTTAAGAATTGTAAGCCTGTGAAGCAGGAACAGGTGTTCCAGTCCACATTCTGGTATGATTATGTATTAGCTTATGTTTGTCAGACCATTTCATTAACCACCCACTGCTATCACATATACATATACTTTGTTCTTTCTGAACCATGAAATGAAATGCATATATCTTCACTAATGCTTGCTATCAATGTAAATGAGAAAAGGAGGCTTATTACCAATCACTGCTGCTGTGAAGCACACACCTCTGTACAGTTACAGGTAATAAACATCTTTTTGTAAGTAGGAAGCAAGATATATTGAGTTCTGCGTACAATAAGAAGCAGACGTGCCTTCCACCGTACTCCGTTATTAATAGATTGCAATTCCAAGCCGTGTTTACACATTTAACAAAAGCACATCTCTTAACCTATTCCTTTTCATGCTTGTTTATATCTTGCAATTGTTTTGAAGCTAGTGAAACTTTGCTGGCCAACAGTTAATGGGCAGCTTTTCCGAGGAAAATTGGAGCGTATCTGCGCCATTGAGCAAGTGCCGGTTTCTGGATCAGCGGGCGCTACTGTCAGAGCCTGCAGCAGTGGCAGCAGCAGCTTTATAGGCCCTTTGAAAAAGTGTGTGGAAGAGTGATGTCCCTGCCCAGGGCAGGGGGTTGGACCAGACAATCTTTGAAAGGTCCCTTCCAATCCAACCCATTCTATACAGTTCCACGAACCACATACCGGCAAGCAAAGATGACACCAGAGGCAGTAAATGTGGTAAATCTGGAGTTCCAAACTTGATGTAAATGCCGTATTTTGCTAATGCTTCCTTGACTATGCATGAAGCGCCACTTTTTGCAAGTTTGTGTGTGTGCATGCTTCATATTTCCCAATGCTCTAAAAGCCACCTAAATCGTTGCATATGGGCATTTAGCCTCTTCATTTCTAGAGATCTATACGGTGTTAGTAAACTTCATTTGAAGTTAGTACTGATGGCAGTTGCCTATGGCAAAAGGTATGTGAGGCAGAAAGCGTTTCTCAATCTGCACTAGTCGTAGTGTTCCTAGTATGTGATTCTCAAAATTTGATTATGTATAATTTGAATGTATATAGTCATGTATCATAACCCACTTATTTTCTGTCTCCTTTGAGGAACTATTTAAAAGATTTATCTGTAATGGAAAGTCCAGCAATGCTGATGGTGCTTCTTTTTTCTTTTTTAAATTAAAATAATGCTTTGATATTACTAAATCTACTGCCTGGAATATAACATTGCATTAGGGTTGTGCAATCGACAGACTAAGCAGAGATGATCAAAAACGATTGGAGAGGAAATACAAAATTAATCCAGTTGTAGGATTCTGCGAACCCAACAAACACGCACAGCAGAGTACTTTTATTTCTTTGGAGCCAGATGGTTTGTCCTATTTTAAGCTGATAGATTCTTCATGCATTTCTTTTGGATGTCATTGGTTTTAACTGCCAGACAGTATCTACTGTTAGAACTTTCCTTATTCCTGGATTATTTAAAGAGTATTTTTGGCACATTCAAATGATCATACTGTACACCAAGTTAATTTTTCCTTACACTTAGCTCATACGTGAAAAAAGTGTTTATATAATGAAAAAAAAACTCTAAAATGAACAGTTCTTTTTTTCCTTCTTTTGACATGATGTTGACAGAAGTCGCTTTGATGTAGTTTAGAGTCATGAATTTTCTATCTGTTCTGTTTTTCCTGGGGCTCCATCTATTCAGACATCCTGATCTGTCATTTTGCAACACTTTGTGAAGTGCTTGACAGATAGCGGTTTTGACAAGTGCTGGACATCAGCAGCAATTCAGAATAAGCAGTGTATATTTCTCCAGGTAAAGTGACAAAACGTCTAAAAGCGTAAGAACTGTACAGTCTTCAATCACATTTAATATTACAAAGCAAGACTTTTTCTGCTTTCTCCATTTGTTCTAGTAGCATGCAGTGGCTCAGGCAAGTATCTGCTGGAATTTTGGATTGAAAACTTTGGTTTCTTTTTGTATTTCCTAATACATGACTAATTTCTCTGATCTGATTAAAAAATGAAAGGGCTTGCTGAGACTGAGATCTGGAGAAATGCAACACAGCTAATGTTTCTTATAATAATAATTTCCAGGATTTTCTAGTATTTGACATAAACAATATGTATGTGATCAATTCTCCCTGGTTTTTCTTGTAATGCCATTTTAATTCTACAAATAGGGTGTATAAAGAATATAATTTAGGAAAGTCACCATTATTGATCAGTCATTATGTTTCCTAATGTACATCCTATTCCTTTCCTGATGGTGGTTTATGCTATATCACCCATAGGTGCTCCTGTATTCCATATTTACATTATGTAGTATATTGAAAATGTAAAACATTTCATATAATTATTTTGCATCTGTATTCACTCAAGAAACAGCTGTTGAAAGTTGAGGGGGATGCAAAATGGCACAGCCTGAAGATGTTCTTGTTCATTCAGCTAACTCCTTTTTGATGTGATACCTACTGGCAGGGTTGTGTGGTGAATTCAACTTCTTTGACAGCCATCAGCCCCCACTGACCAGTAGTTTCAGTTTGTGTAGTTAGGGGAAAGATGAGAAAAAATATTTCCATAATTTAGATTTTTTTTTCAGCTGCTGGATCGAAAGCCCCTGCCAACAGCTATCTAAATCAACACCATGCCAACATGTTCTGTAGTCCGAAGGTCAGTCAAACATCTGGCCCCACAGTCTTGTTCTTTAAGGTTTGTCACTGGGCAGCATCTGTTTATAGATTCTTTCTCAACCTCTCTTTGATCACTTTGACAGCAAAAAGAAGCTTCTATCACCCTTGATGTGTTAAGATAAAAATATCAGGAACATCGGACCATTGTAAAATTTGGTGCAATTTCATATAATACTGTATCTGCACTTTTAGTTTCTCAAGTTTTTTTTTTTTCCTTGGCTGAGTTAGAGGGAATTACGTGGTACTCTCTGCTGTTGAGATTAAAAAAAAATATTGTCAGAGCTGATATGTTCAGTGGGAATGTGAAAATGACTACACTAAGCAGGTCTTGCCCAGCTGAGCTTGGTCAGCATTTAAAAAAAAAAAAGTTTGGAAAGTGAGCAGAGCCGGCATATTTAGCTCTGGTCTATTTTAAGTAACGTGTTATCTAACTCTCTCTAGTGTGTCCTATGTACTCCTACAAAGAGTTACCTATTTCAGAAAGGTTTATATATGCTCCTATGTCTTTAGGTATTTCTCTTATAAATAATCATGCGAAAAAATGGGAATACCATTGCTTCCCTGTTTCCCTTTACTAACTTTCGGTTAACTTTTAGATCTACCCCTTCAAGACAATGCGGAACTTCTTGCTTTATTCTAGACAAGAATAGACTCTGTTTGCCTTGGTCTTTTGCTTTAAAAAAAACATTTGATAGTCTTTGACAGTGTTAGAATGATGATATTTATGAACATTGCTGAAGTCTGGTTTGTACCACGATGGAAAAGATCTCAGGTGACATGTTGTCTTGTGGAGTCATATGGTCCTATCCTCAGCAAAGACACTTTGTTTGAAGATGTATAACCCAGGGACAGACACAATCTGTAATATGAATGCAGAAAATTGTGTATATGTGGAATTAATTTTTGTTTATGCACTTCCAGAGGTTGTGGCAAATGCTGCAGACAGCTCTAGAGTCCTTTGTTACTCCATGGAATTGGTACAGCACAGTATCAGTCATTCAGGCCTACTCATCTTCAGCAGAGAGTGGTCTCCGCATGAGAACTTAGTTAATTGTACACATAAAGGCCTTAGTCCTGTACATCTGCCATGGACAGTCACCTCAGTTCTGTAATGGTGGTTTTATTGATATATATCCATATGTTAGATAGAAATGAGCCATGAGCTCTTTTCACCTAGGCTATTGACAGCTAATAGATAGCTAAAACTTTTGACCATCATCAGCCGAGTGTGAGAAAATAACCATATGTGAAAACCGGGAGCAGACACATCTTAGTTGGGTGCTGTCTGGCTTTATAAAATGATATGGGAATGCATATATCAAATGGCCCAAGTGAGGGGACTACATCCCCACTGTTCTCTCAGGTGCCATCATCCTGGGCATTGGGTGCATGCAGTGGTCTCTTCGCACTTGCTGGTACTGTAACAAGAAACGGACACCTGAGCAGCGAGGGGTGGTACTGTTGGCAGATTGGAGCTTTAATTGAAAACTCTGTTTTCCGCAAGAATAGAGCTAAAGCATAAGAGTCTCAGCCGTAGAGAAGAAACACTCCAATACAGGGGAGAGAAGAAAGCCAAAGGGCAGGTGCAGCCTCCTTCCCCGCTCCCCCACCAGAACACCCCACTTCTGAGGTGCTCCGAATGAAGAAGGAAAAACTTAATCCTTACTGAACCATGTCCAGTAGCTTTGAGGGGCAAGATGACATGGACGCTTGATGAAATTTCTAGTTGTATGACAGAGGGGAAAGGTCAATCTTCAGAGATATTTTCAAGAAGAAGTGGCAACATTTTGTTATAATCTAATATGCAAAGAAGGCCAAGTCTAAGACTGTAGATCTGAAATATACAGAGGGTAGGCGCTTCCATAGTAACTGTGAAAGAGATGTAGGCTTTGAATTTAAATTCCAGCTAGCACATTTAATAGTGTACAAACTGTTTAGGATAGATTACTTCAGGGTAATTCTGCCCAGAATCTTCCTTTTTATTAGAATAAAGTGTTGTGAAAATGAGTTGATTGCATGATCCCACATCTGCTCTGTTGTCCTATCTCTTACTTGGTGTCATGATGTTTTCTTTGCAGTTTCTCTTTCTCCATAATTTTTCAGGTCCATTTGGAAGTATGATCTGTACTCCTTCTCCCGCTCCTTACTGCTTTTAACTGTACATTGCTTAATCACCGTCTTCGTGTCTTTCCTCCTTTAGCTCTCTTTTCCTTTGTAGCAATATTTTATCTATCCTCTTTGTCTCCTTTAATAAAATCTCATTGTTGAAGGTCTGAATTAGTGACAAGTCATAGTCCCCTCCATTTGTTTACAGACAGTATTTGACTCAGTAAATAGCTCAAGGAGATGACATAAGAACGCAAAGACTGTTGGGTGGGAATGTTGCCCCATAATGTTTTTTTAGAACAGCTGCAGTTGGTATCACCTGCAAGAATCAGAAGGTTTCATCCTATTACTAGCGCTAACATCAGAAAGACATAGGCACTTTCTGAGAAAAATAAAGCAGGTTTGGACATCAGAAAACCTGCTGTACCCTCTGAGGTGAGTTGTAGAGATTCCTTCTCGGAGATGGTACAGGTTTGAGCAGCAGGAAGGCTGCATGTTGGCACTAATTGCACTGAAAGATCATATTAGCTAGAACTAATAGTCTTTCTTTATATAACCCACAAGTTGCTTAGTTTTAAGTTTTAAGATGAGTAAGTAAGTATTCGCACAGAAACTCTCCAGGAGTACAAAGAAAAGAAAGGAAAGAATCAGGTAAATCTTGTTGCTTGTATACGACTCAAATATGGTTAAAACTTCAGTCAAAACTTCAACTGATGAAGTAAAAAGCTAGATATGACTGAGTTTATATGAAAAATGGCATTGTGAGCAGTAGAGTCAGCAAGCACATGAAGCAGTACAATTTTCAGCACTACGGCTGTGAGATGAGACCTCTGCTTCGCCAGCTGCAAAAAGCATTTATTGGCTTGTGTGTTTTTATCTAGTGTTTCTCTTTCACAAGTCGATTTTTACAGTGTATTAATACAGAACAAGCAAGCTTTTTGTCTAGGGTTATACCTGAATGAAGGCTGTGTATTCTCTTGTGTCTGTTTGTGGCTTCCTTCTTCCCCTCCCCAAGTCAGAAACCTGATTTATTAACATTTTGTGTTTGTCATTTTATGTTTAAAGGTAAGAATGGTCAAGATGGGACTAGCAGCTTCCCTAGCTGGGTTTCATGGTGACTCCAGGGCCAGCAGCAGGTGTGTGCCAGGGAGTGCATGGCAGGAGAAGCACACACAGACACATGCCTTTTGCATCTTCCAGTTTCTGCGAATCTGTAACTCGGGCGTTTTCTGACCTATGAGCAATATTTTTGTAATTTTAGGCTTTCCATCCATGGAGTGCTGCCATGGATGGCTATAAGCTCTTCAGAAGGGACAGGCGAGGAAGGAGAGGCGGTGGGGTAGCCCTGTATGTTAGGGAGTGCTTTGACTGTGTAGAGCTCAATGATAGTGATGATGAGGTAGAGTGCTTGTGGGTAAGGATGAGGGGGAAGGCCA
>VZTQ01004615.1:0-10210 GCA_013400755.1 Pelecanoides urinatrix | reverse complement strand
GATAGGACGAGAGGAAATGGCCTGAAGTTGCGCCAAGGGAGGTTTAGGCTGGACGTTAGGAAAAAATTCTTTACTGAAAGAGTGGTCAGGCCTTGGAACAGGCTGCCCAGGGAAGTGGTGGAATCACCATCCCTGGAGGTATTTAAAAGACATGTAGATGAGGTGCTTAGGGACATGGTTTAGTGGGCATGGGGGTGTTGGGTTGATGGTTGGACTTGATGACCTTAGAGGTCTTTTCCAACCTTAATGATTCTATGATTCTATGATTTTGTTAATTGTTTGGTTAACATTTCAAACTTTTAGTTTCTACAGTACAGTTTCCCCAGACACCCTGCCAGGCTGATTTGATGCCTTCTAAAGGACAGACCTTTAAAACCTATGGGATCTGGACCAAGTTGATTAAGAGACTTCCTTCTTGTTCCCTGGAGTTCATCATTTTTATTTCTCTTATTTTCTGCCTTCCTAGATCTTTGGGTGACTCCCAAATCTATTCCTTTCTTTTTCAACCTGATGTTCTCCATTGTTTCATTCTTGATCCTGTTCTCCTTTCTCCCTCTTCCCTTTCCTTCTTCCCTCTCCAGGAGCTTATCTCAGGCAGCTCTGCACAGCTGCCTGGTTGGGGAGGTGTCTGCTGTGCTCTCACACAGTAGAGAAGGGACAAGTGCACTAGCTGAGCGCTGGGTGTTGCAGGCACATCGTGGATGGAGCCAGCGCAACCACTGAACATGTCTCTGCTCAGTCACGATGTCGAGCTGGACAGGGAGGACAAGCGTCCTACCAGCACAGCACCAAGCACGTTCTGGTGGTTAGAAAACTGGCATTTTAGTGGGATTATCAGCTCCATTTCTGAGTCAAGAAAGGCTTCTAATTAAGAACATGGGCTTTTAATATGTCAGTGATGTCTTTAAAATGAGATGCTGGCATTGCTGCATGTTGTCTGGGAGCACAACTGGTTTAAAGCCCCTAGGAAGACATCTCTGGCTCACTGGCTGCAAGGCAGAGATGAACTGATGGCTGATGTTTGTTTTCTGTGATGAAACTTCCCATAGATGATATTGAAGGCTGAAGAGCCTTTCCAAGGCAGACTAGAATATTTTACATAAACAAATAAGTGGACTGAATGCTGTGCGGAACGGCATATTACAGAGGCTATAAGTATTTTGCCACATTTCTTGCACAAACAAGCAGGCTCATAACCATTTATGCCACCTGTAATTAAAAATGAGATAATCCCAGCAATTTGAGAAAGTCTTATATGATTAATATCCATTTCCTAGTTGCTTGCTGCAGTGAAAGATAATTAATTGTAAAGACATTTTTAGAAGCAATGCAACAATCTTCTCTAACCAAAAGCAAATGTTTAAAAAGTAAGAAAATTGATAACGCAATTAAATATGTGGATATTACAATAAGCTAACCTCTGTGGTAGAAAGTTGGTGCCTAGGGACACTATTATCCACACATTAAATTGAAATGAACAATAACATTCTCTTTATCATTGCAGTCTAGGAGATGACAGATGTAACACAGCTGCAGCCCTACGAAGTTGCTTAGGTTGAGATTTCAGAGCAGTTCCCGAAGGTGCCGATCTGTGTTCATCGGTAGATATTCATGGAAGGTCTTTCTATATAACCTAAAAAGGATCTTTCAGCTAGAGATTTTAAGACTTCACCTAAATGTATTCATAGGCTTTACACTGTAACAATACTCCTATATTTCACAGGTCGATTTGTATCTAGATGATGGATTAATGATGCTGTGTCCAACTCCGTTCCAGCTTTAACCTGTTTTAAATACATTAACTCCACAAGCAAGCATTCATTGAACATGGATTTTTTATTAATTGTAAAGATTATATTTTAAACTCAGCCATATTATTTTCAAAACAAACCTTAATGAAGGAAAGAATAAGCATAAACACTTAATTTTTAATATGCTAATTTACAAGAAAATAAATAAGAGATATTGTTGGTAGTAGTTACGGAAAATAATACACAGTTACTGCAAGCTGTTGTGCTGAATGTTTTCTTGAAGGACTGTAAACTCTTAACCAATTGGGTATGTGGTTATAATTTACCTACAGTATTTTGCTAATATTACAGATGGCAGTAGAAGCTCAAGATTAAATTACTTATCTGGTATTCAATTAGACTTCAACAGGTTGCTTATAATATAACAAGAAAATGAGCATTTAAAGTCATATCAGTTGTAACAGTAAAATGATAATGCACAAGTAGGTAAAATACAGCACTGATAGTAAAGAAAATGGCAGGAATTGAATTGGCTCTGTATAGGTGTGCGTAACAATTTGTATATTTTTACATATAATGTGAATGTATGCTTTGTTGTTTATTCATTATAAAAGAGAGGTCAATATGAGCTTTATTAGTAAAAATGAAGAAACAACATATCTGTGGCAAGTATTAGGAAAAAGTTTGCACGAAATATAGAGGGACAAAAGGAAGTTTTTGTGTTTGATTTGTTGGTTGTTGATTTATTTGTGTGTGTATGTACACATAGACATACATTTCTCTAATCCTAAGTAGTCTTTACAGCAAAGCATGAAGTGTCTGCTGTGCGATTCTCTTTCCCGTGGAGAATCGATATGCCGTTCAGAGGAAGAGTATGATGTGCCCTGTTGTTGGGATGCAGAGCAGCAGAGGCTCAGAAGCTGAAGGCAACACGAAGGAGTGGAGATTTATGAAATAGTTGCTCTGTAAGAACTTTGCTGTATGAGTTTTGAACTTGATATCTGATTTCTGCTGCCTTCCAGCTGACTTCCCGTTGTGGCACACACAGTATCTCCTGGCCTCTGCCTCTACCTGGGGGAAATCTGGACTTGCTCCTGTGGGTTTCAGCAGGTATTTGTCAAGAGAACCTGTGATTCTTCTTGTCACAGTTGAAATGGGGCCCAAACAAAAAAGGGTCATTTTTTACCCTTACTTGGAAACCATTGCAGATTCATGGATTAGGTGAATGACATCAAGCTTGTCCTTACTTTCTTTTTATGGTCTGTATGTGGCTTGGCCCTGGGCTTGAGTCAAGATGGCTTGAGCTTGCAGAGCCATAGCAAGACTTGTCACTGTGAGTAGAGTGCGTGTTTCACACAGTGGCATCCGTCAGTTCGGTCAGGAGGTCATCACCTGTAGCAGGCAGTTCAGAGGTAGCTACATTTCATTTCTTTTTCCTTACAAATGCACTTAGAGCTTGTGCCATAGCACAAAAACTCTTCAAGTTACCCAAGCATCAAATCACATGAAAATAAAAGCATTGCCCATAACAACAACAACAAAAATTAAAGTCCACCTTTGGATGTTCAGATCCATATTCTGTAAATAGCTGCATGCTTAATTCTGCAGTGTGGTTTGAATTAAATGTTTGCTTGTGTTCTGCAGGGTTTGGAGCCATATATTGCACAGTGCTTAAATGTGTTTCTGGCATGTTAAGACCACGATATTCTAACATACATGTCCTGAATTACATAATACTACCGAGCACCCTTTCTAATTTTCTTAATGCTGTGAGTCATTCGGCTTCTGGGCATTAGTTAAGTTGTTACATAGATGATTTCCCTCATAATTGTAGACAGTTTTGCTGCCTTGTTTTTCTCTTGTTCTTTCGCAAACAGGATTGTTTCACTAGTGGTAATAGAGTTGCCTGTTGCTATTGAGAGTTTAGCCAGCTGTGAAGCTGCACTTACATTTGTTATTACCCTGCACTTGATTATGAAATGCAGCCTATTAATTATTTCACTAAAATGTAGCCACTGGGCCCGATCCTAGGGGATATGCCACTTTCTCCTGCAGCTTTACATTTCCATTAATTTTCATGGCAGTTCAGGCTGTTTCTTTAGGTTTATGTGTGATTTCCCTTGGCTGTCACTGTCTGTTCCTTCTAGATAGTTCAGTCAGTATTTTCCACTGCTGTTTAAATTCAGGTTTCTGCTCAGGAGCTGTTGTAACTTCTGGTCTCTTACTTCCCCCTCGATGCTGTAGTTGGACATTGAGGTGTACAGGGTTGGAGGTCAGGAGTACAACACTTCTGATTCATCATGGAACAGCTTTCTAGAATAATTCCCATCTTTAAGCATTAAAATGTTTGACCCATAACCCACCTTGGTTGCCACATTTGACGTAATAGCTCCATTTTGATTTTTTTTTTTTCCTTTGGCTCTGATTGGTATTGCAGTGGACTTGTTGGGAAGTTAATAGCTATCATGACAATTTTTATTTTCTAAATGAAACAATGCCCCCTGGTGCTCTAGGATTCAAGAGGTCTGATTTTACAGTCAAAATGAAAATAAAACCAAATAAAATCTTTTCAGACAGATACTTCTTGTCCCTAAATCTGCCAGCTACCACTCAAATGCTGTCACTGTCACTCATAGGGGATGGGAAGAACACTGTCAGCACTAAGCAACAAAGAGAAGTCACAAGGAGAGTAACAGGGAATAAAACCACACTTGAAAAGAGACTCACATTGGTTAGGCAGAGTAAAAACAAATTACAGAAAAGGAAAATAAAATGAGAGGGTCAAGACAAGAAAGTCTAATGAAAGGAAGAGTCAGAGAAAAGTAAAATTAAAACTGTCTGCTTAATGAAATGTAAAATCTAGATAGTGATAGGAAGAAGCAATAATATTAAAAAATGAAAGTACTTTTTTATAAAAAGATTGAATTTAATAAAGGTATTACAGAAGAAAAGGACAAAGAGGGTAAGTGTGAAAAATATGCAATCAAGACCATTAAATTAAAATGGTAAATCTAAAAAGGAAGAGACAACACAAGGTATATATTAAGTGCATGAATACTACAGAAATTAGTAGAATAAATGTAGTTTGATATTTTCTGTGCACTAACAAAATAGATTATTGATGCAGAAATTTAAACCAAGGTCGCTCCGGAGTAAAAATATAAGCAAAGCTGATAAGCAATGAAGTGAAACAGTTGAACTCTCGTCCGTTTAGCCTGTCACTAGCAATTGATTTTTTAAAAATTAAGATGCTAAATTACAGAATGGTTCCTGATGGGTACGGCATGCATGTGAACCACAAGAACATTGCTTGTCCTGTTTGCAGGCAGCAAACCAGCGCAGTGTGCCTTTTTGCAGCCTCACGGCTGACGGGAGCCTCAGCTTTTGAAGACCAGTCAATAGAGCAGAGACTGCCATGAATCACCATCTCTGATCGGGCCTGTGAACGCTACCAGAGCTATCTGCAAAGCCAAAACGGACAGGAAAAATGAAGGCAGAAGAAAGGCAAAGGAAACCACCCCATTGCTGCAGCTGCAAGACATGTAAACAGCCCATGCTCTCAGGTTTTTTTCAGTCGCAAACAAGGATAAAATAGCACAGCTCAGAAGCAGGGATGTCTGAAAATGGCTTTAAGGGAGCTTTATGTTCCCACAGTCCTGGAGCAGCAATGAGTCAGTCAAGTTCCTTACTGTAAGTTAGGATAGCCTGAAGGCTGCTCTTAATCATTCTGGCTGGCAGTGACCCTGTAACAGCAGAGAGGGGTTGCTGAGGCATAGCAGGCTTGGCTGTACTTCTCTTCCTTTGGCCATGTCCTCTATCCCGGCCAGAGGAGCTGTCGGGAGAGGGGTGAGGGGGCATCGGGGAGAAGCAGAGAAGGGAAAGCATGGAAATGGCCATGATGCCTGTTCTACTGGAAAACCCCAGCTCCTGCTGCAGCTGGCAGAGGTCCCACGGCTGGTTGTGGTGGGAACTGATCCCAGCATGGCCAAGAGAGATTCTGTGGCTCTGCCGTGGCCAGGTGCAGTGGTAGGGTTTGTTTTTAATAATCTGCTTTTCAAAGGTGTTTTTAGAGAGTTCTTCAGATGACAGTGTGTCCCCTTTCCCTGGGAATCTTATCATGATGGTGACTGGTGTGTAGGTCCTACACGTTGGTGGGTGTTCATATTCTGTCACCACCACAGTCAGTTTTGTTAGTGTACCAATGTTATGTTAATCAGATACTATTCCTTATCCAGTATCATTTGGCCTAGCAATAGCAATATTTAAATTAATGCTGCTATGTGGATTTATACCACTGAGTGATTTTGATTTAGTTTTTATTTACCTGCTCTTATAAACTAAATGTGTATCCCAGATTGGGAGAAAAACATGAGACTGTGATTTGCTATTTTCCTTTATTTTTTTCTTTTAAGAGGAAGTTTCTAAAGAATTTAAATACCAAATATCAGCAATAACATTTTGTTCAGTAATCCTAACTCCAGATATTTACATTTTGCATTTGGATGGTTTGATGCTGTTGTCAGTCACCTGTGAGGTGACCCTATATGTGATGGAAGCTGCAGTTAATAGTGTGATGTGTTTCCAAACTCTTCTGTAAATGTCCCAATCTTGCTACTTCAGTGTGAACAAAATGTTTGTGGCTTAGAAGAAGATCATGATGCTTTCCGAGCCAAAGGACATACATTCTGAAACCTTCCCTTTCTCCCACTAAGCAGTGAACAACCCAGCCTTACTAGTGGGTAGCCATCAGAATTTGAATGCTATTGAACCAATTAGTAACAACAGGTAATTGAGCGGGCTGTTAGAGGAGATCCTGTGGCAGAGGAAAAAGTATTATCCCTTTTAACAATTCCTTAAAAGCAGTTCCCAAAATTTCATTTTCAGTCAACTGGATATTCCATGATGTGCAACAGAAGTAGAGTGATTTTTTGAAGTACTGAGCAAGACCATTGATCTTATAAGTAGTAGACATCTCCTATCTTGCATATCTCTGCAGTTATGCAGAGACATATGCATAACCGGCACATCCAATGGAAAGGATATATTTTAATAAAAGTGTAAGGAGGTGCCTTCCCCACTGACTAAACCTCTGTGAATGCAGAGCTAGAAGGTCACAGACATTAAGCCACTCACTGCCTCTAGATATCTCAGGCAAAAGGATACGATCCCTTGACCAGCAAATGGTAGAAGAATGGTAGTTTGTAACCACAGGTGCAGTGTGCATGTGACAGAGCGCAGATGCTATAATCCATAATTAAATTTAATGCCGTTGATACTGTAGCTTATAATGTCTTGGCTTTTTCTGATAATTTAGAACATAAGTTTTTAAAGGAAAAAAGAAAGATGTATGTGTTGGTTGGATGTATGTCAACACTGGTTGACACAGTCAGCAGCTGAGAACTAGATCTTCAGGGTGTAAATTCATTTAGCTCAGTTGATGCCAGGAGAGCTGTGTCAGTCTGCAGTACTTTAAGCTCTGTCCTGAGGACACCCAGTACCATTAGCAGGAACCTCGTACACGGGATCAGTGTTGTTCCTTGGAAAGGATTCAGTGCTTTCCTGCCAGCAGCTTCAGCACCGGCAGTGGTCCTGAAGATCTAGTGTTGCCAAAAGAGACACATAACCTCTGTCTGTTGCCTTTAATCACAACTGAGGGGAAAACTGTTTCATGTTATCTTCAGGTCTGAAAGCTGCTACCATTCCAAAATACTGAAGATCATCTGGTTCTGTGGGATTTGCCTGCTGCTGTCTTCTCCCTGGCCTTTTTAGGTAGGACAGACTGCAGCAATTAATGCTGGCGTGTGGGACTGTTCCAGAGTCTTACCTGTGTCCATCCAAACACAAAGACCTTCTTACAATGGTGAGCATTTCATCCCATCCACAGTATTGTCTTAAAAATACCTAGTTCACCAGGTTGAGCAGTCATTGCAGCTAGTTCTGGTTCACAAAACAGAAGAACGTTTATAGTAGCTTGGGAGAAGTGGTGAAAACTAGATATTCTCTGCACTCCCAGTTAATGCATAGGGCAGTACTGAAGAATACGTCCAGATGTATTCCTTTGCATGGGAGAGCCCACTGAGCAGGTATCTTTGATTTAGCAGCAGGATGGAGCTGAAATCATGTCCTGACATGCAAGCATTCTGGATTATTTAATAGCATAATTTTTCCTTGAGGATTGATGGCTTAGTCTGTCATTTATTTGTTTAAGATATTTTATGATCTGATGATTTCTCCTCACATATTTTAGTCAGGCATATTATGTATCGTTGTTGCTTTATGTTTTCTATTACTGGGAATTAATTTTTCACACAGTATCTTCATTAATTATATAATACAATCACATGTGCATTTTGCATGAATAGGAAGAATGTGTTTTAATTTAGCCATTATATATTTTGCTATCTTGGGTTTTCCAGTTAAAATTCCCAAGTTTTTTGTTTTAGCATAACAATAAGTCATATTCATTGCTTCTTACATTATAACAAAAACACTCAGATGTCAGTTCATAGATTGACATAATCAGCTTTGTCTCTTAATTAGAAAAGAGAATAAAGCTGTTTAGGGGTGTCAATAAAATGACAAATGTATCATTAACAGAAGGCTACATTGGCTCAGAATGGTGCAAATGCTTGGAACTGAAATGTTAAAATTTTTTACTGATAACCTTTCATTTCTAATTTTCATTTTCTTACGATTTTTTTCTAATTGAAAAATAATAAAGCCAAAGGTACATAATACAGCATATAAATGGAACAATTATTGGTGATAGAGAACTTAAATTCCTTCTGTAAAGACTCAAGTTTATAACCAAAGTAGAGCTATAGCTGGGAAAATCTGTTACTCAGGATTCCTGCCTTCCCTCAAAACAAAATTCAGCATGACCAATGCACCCTTTGGCCATGCCTTTGATGCACTTCGCGTCATCCCTAGGATGTCACCAATTGTTTGTGAACAACGGGACAGCATGTAGATTTTAACAGGAAATTCAGGACACAGCTCATACCTGACTTCTCGGTGCAGCACACGACATGAAGTCTTTTCACAATTAGTCTGAATAGTCAGACTAGTATTGACTTCAGTGAGTCCATATTTTGCACATTTCTCCATCAGTTTACAATGCCGTTGATATCCACCCTGTGGTATAATGGAAGTCCATTGTACTTGTAAGACACAGCGGCTTTCATTTGGAACAAATAAAAATTGCAGAACCTGATTGAATTCCAAATATTCGAATACTGGGACAATGGGAAGTACATGCTTTGGGATTCAGGCATACAGATGGAAATAAGATTGCAAGCTGCATCTGTGATCTATCTGAGGTGGCTCATCCCAGCAGGTCTGATGGCCGGGGCATTCACAAGACCCAGCATCTCATATCAACTTCACTGGCAACC
This sequence comes from Pelecanoides urinatrix, assembly GCA_013400755.1. Taxonomy (NCBI): domain Eukaryota; kingdom Metazoa; phylum Chordata; class Aves; order Procellariiformes; family Procellariidae; genus Pelecanoides; species Pelecanoides urinatrix. The sequence goes on along the minus strand of VZTQ01004615.1, from coordinate 1,065 downwards.
TGAGCTAGAGGATTTTGACTTCCTACAGATCCAACTGTCTTCTGGCAAGCAATATTAAGGTCCTTCTTGGAAGAAATATGGGCTGTTTTGTCTTTTTAGTGTCAGTCATATGACAAAATTTGAGGTGCAAATGGGCTAGCTGCTGGGTCAAGTAGCCAGCCACATGAGAGAGCGCCTTTGAGTGTATTCTAAAACAGCCGCACCTATGGCTTTCTATACCAGATGAGTGGCTGTACAGCCAGTCTTGGTGGTGTTTCAGCAAGGGGAATGATGAATGGGTGAGCCACCTGGCCACAGTCCCAAGTTTGCATCCATTTCTTCACAGTAATATCAACATGGATGAGGTGGCCTGAATCTTTGTCTCTTTCTCTGGCTGCATCCACTTTCTTTTCATTAGAACCTGTAAAGCTCATTATCTCCCCAATAGAAATGTTTTAAACTTTTAAGATTGGATGAAGCTTTGACACTTCCATGAATTTTGTGTCCCGTGTGTAGACAGCTGCCTCATCTGCTGTTGGGGATTCAGCATTTAATTATGCGGGGTTTCAAAACAGGTGTAATAGTACACAATTGGAATAGCTGGTTGGAAAATATTGAATATTTCTTTAACACAATTTCTGATTTTCAAATTCAAGCCTTTTACTTGATGGAATATGGAAATTACTGTTACCTGCACCAGGGAGTTTAGATCTATCCTGTACTCTTGAACCAAAGTAGGAACTTACTCAGTGGCCGAGGTGAGCAGCTCCGGTGCCGGCAGGATCCGCAGAAATAGCGTCCTCCTCTATCCTTCTAGTTGCAGAAAATGAGGAGGGAAGAAACAGGAAGAGCGAGCAGATCAATACCTGGCTCCAAGCCTGGTGTCAGTGGCAGAATTCTGGGGGTTTTGATCATGGGTTGGTCTACATGACACCAGGCCTGCTGGCAACAGACGGGGTACACCTGTCTCAAAAGGGGAAAAGGATCTTTGCACAGGAGTGATCAGGGCTCATTGAAAGAGCTTTAAACTAGATTTGAAGGGGCAAAGGAATAAAACCACGCCCGCTAGAGATAAGCCTGGGGGCA
>VZTQ01004613.1:0-75860 GCA_013400755.1 Pelecanoides urinatrix | reverse complement strand
GAGATTTTCCCTTAATAGAACTTAGGTGGTTGTGATTTTAGGTACTGCTAAACAAGACAGATAGTAAAAGCACGTGCACAACTCTGCTAAAAACTGGACTGTCATGAGAGATTCTGCCCAAATCTAATCGAACAATATTTCTAGTAAAGCCTTTCTACAAGCCGTATATCTATACATACACACACAAGTCAGTATTTCATCCACCACCGAAAGGCAGCCGGGCCTGGGAAGGCACACAGCAACCTTCTGGCAGCTCTTCAGCCAGCCAGGGCCCCAGACGCCCGCCCGGGTGGAAGCCGGGGTGCAGTCCCTCCTGGCGGGGACGCGGGGCTGCCTCTGCTCTAGCTCTCAGCCAGCCACCAGGAGCCCAGCGGAAAGGGGTGGAGACAGGAATGCTCTCTGAAACAGAAACCAACCTACTGCATGCTGATGGAGTACGAGAAACCTCATCTTGCCAAAGTATCTACCAATAGCTCATCAAATAACCCCATCTGAAGTAATGACATTTATTACTACTTGGATCTTACTAATCTGCCTGGTCAAAGCTGATAATGAAGTAATGCATATTTGGCTTTTAATGTACCTTGCAAAAAGATGAGTTTGAGAATAGCTTCTTTATATGCTCAGAAGTTATAATAAGGCAAAGGAAAATAAGCTCCCTTCTGAAAAGGAGATTCGTTCATGAGCAAACAACTCTCTCTAGTAACTGACCTAACAATTAATAGAATCTAAGTTTGACACAGATAAATCACCTGAAACAAACTACACTTTGCTGCACTTCACATACACTATTAATTTACCTTACAACACAGTAAAAGAAAAGTTACATTCTAAAATACATTTATGGCTCCATACGCTTCATTTGAGCGATTTGGAAATCAAAATCAAATACAACTGAAATCACTTAATAAAATGTTGTGGGGTTTGGGGTTTTTTTCAGGCATTATTTGAAAAGTTCCTAAAGTACCTCACTTTAAGTGCAAGTAAAAGTATTTTCTAGATTACCAGAAAAACATGTAACTTCATCCGTTAGCAGCGCCTGCTCACAGCAATGAAGACTACCCATGGACTGGGCTGCATTACTAAGTGCATAGCCAGCAGGTCAAGGAAAGTGATTACTGTTGTGAGGACATATATGGAACACTGCGTCCAGTTTTCCTCTCTCCCAGTATGGGACCCAGTCCAGCAGAAAACCATTAGGATGCACAGGGTGCTGAAGGACATGACATAAAAGAAAAAAATTGAGGAAACTGGGCTTGTATAGGCAAGGAGGGGAAAAAAAGGCAGGGGGTGGAAAGCATTTAAGGTACATAAAGGGCGATTAGAGAGAAGACTGATCCAGGCTCTTCTCAGAGGTAAAAAGTACAAAGGACAAGAGGCAATGGTGGCAAGTTGCGGTAAGTGAAACTCTCATGTTTTTAAGGGCAAAAGTTTCACTGGGCAATTGGTTTAATACGAGAGCCAGAAGCTGCCCAGAGATGTTGTGGAATCTCCATCCCTGGAGATTTTGGAAATATTGAGTGGACAAGTTGAGCAACTTGATCTAATTTTGACATCAGCCCTGCTTTGAGTAGGAGGTTGGACTACATGACCTCAGGAAGTCCCTTTCAACCTACATTATGCTGTGAAATATTCCACAGCAAGATGTCATAAGATATTTTTATTAAATATCAAATCAATCAGTTAATTTCATTTCTAGATCACAGCTGAAAGCTATGACAAAGCATCAACATAAAAACCATTAAAAAAATTACTATGTTGGCGAAGTATTAGTTTTCAACTCAAGTTGAGCTGTACACCTACTCGGTTGGTAAGTATTAACTCTTCTGTGGGCTGTAGATCCCCACTCCTGAACAAGGAGCTCATGGAACTAACAGAGCCTCGTGTCCTACAAATACACATTTCTCATCTCAAGAGTACCAATAAATCCATCCGTGAAACTGGGGCATCTGTCATGTCTCTTTGGGGGAGTCTGACTTCTCATATGTGACCTCCTGATGCAGTCTCTTCCTCAGTGGAGCAGCAGATATAGGATCTCTTCACTCTAGCAAAATACCTATTTTTAAGAAACATGCAGAAACTTTCCATCTTTAAGACTTCTATCATCTGTCAAATTTGATGGAAGGCAGGCAACAGGTTCAAGAATCATATGTAGGCGTACAGGAGATGGACTGATGCAACCACATACAGATACTGTGAACGTATAAGCCTTATTTCCTTAATAAATCATGCTTAAAAAAAAACCACACAAGTTATCTCTGTTTCTGTGGGCTGGACCATGCTATGTTAAGAAAATGTGTATTTATTTATAAAATGCATGTGTCCCTGAGCTGCACTCTTCACCTCTTAAGCTAGTATCCCATTACTTTGGGCAGACAGGGAAAGTTGCTACCTCTCATCTTCCATAAATCTTAAATACAGCTCTGATAACGAACAGAACGAGTAGCTGCTGTCCTGTCCCTGATGCCTGCTGCACAGCTTGCCGACCACCTGCCACATCACAGGGGAGAGCAGGAAAAGCAGCTCTAATTGCTCCTTTCGTGTTTCCACCGCAGGTTAAGCAAGTGCTAGAAGTCTGAGTGACTGCAGGGAAATGCTTACCTTGGCCTTCTCCCCAGAGGGAAGAAGCTGATAACTAGCCACCAATTACATTCCCTAATTCTCTACTCTGATCCTTGCACTAAGGAGGACCCATTAGGGTTTGCTAACTTGTATAAGCTCCCTCTTTTCCATATCACACAGACCAGAACACGTTAATTACCAGGTATTGACACCCATAGCCAACCCGTGCTCCCTAAAAGCACGTATAAACAGGGACGTGACTCTCTATACTTGCTCTATCGTTACAGGGTACTCTCTCCAGACCAATGCAATAGTTAACAGAACAAAAATTGTAAGCTGTTTCTGATCTTTGCCACTAAGCAGTCCAGCCCAGATCACCAATCTGACCCTCACAGAGGGATGCAAACGTTACCTTTTTGTGTAACGTTGGACTGTCTCGAAAGAAAATATTACGCAACCATCAATCCCATCAAGTTTCCTATTTTCATCTTTTAATATAAATACCTATACCTTGTAGATCATTCTATTCCTGATTTTTTTTCCTGTTTCGAGCCTCTTCATGCATACACTTCTCAGATTTAATTTTAAATGATCCATCCCCTAAAAGTAGGGCTCTTCCCTGAGACAGTAGAAAGGAGCAGAACTTTGAAAAAGCTACTGCCAGATGTTTTAAATATTATTTTCAGTATTACTTTAATATTCATCTACTGACTACCTTAACTTCTAATATCACTCTTCTATAGCACATCAGTAACACAAAGTTGTCTTTGTAAGAACCCAGTACAATTCAGGCCAAAAAATGCAAGATTTGAGCTTCAAGATTGTTTTCTTCCAACTGCATTCATGTTTATTATTTATTTGCAGCAGTGATAATACTTCACATTCACATAAGCATGATGACAAAAAGGACTTCCAAAAACCAGAATATAAACCAGAACATCCCTATCACATTCCCATTCGCCATTTCTTTCCAAAAAGATGACTTGTTTTAAACTGTCAAATGATCATCCTTGCCGAATTACCACTGACCAAGTGGATGAAGAACAATTCACACTGGAAATTTAAAGCTCAATTCAATCATGTTTTTGTCACTGTTTCAGTGTATTTAAAGTATGGCCTGTAACAGGCTGATTTGGTTTTTCTGCAAAAAGAAGAAAAAAGAAAACCACCCACCCACACATTTTGGAAGGAGGAGACAATCTCAAAAACCTTTCTCACTTTATTGTGTCTGAAAGGTAGTTCTGAAACTTCAGACTTGGTCTGAAGGGCAGTCCCAGGTGACACTGAGATTGATAATCCCCTATCACTGAAAGAAAGGGAAAATCACATAAAGAACTTCACACGAAAACCCCTCAAAACAACTCTTACCCAAAAGAGAAGGGGAAGAAAAAAAATAAACACAACATTTGCATATATTTGGATAAATTGATTCAGAGTAACAAACATGACTGTATGACTAAATTGCTCAAAGAATGTCCTGCAGTCCTAGAAAGTGCTGAGGATTTTGGCTAAAAATTTGTTTGCACTGTGGTCATCCCCTAGTTTTACATGCAGAAATACTGAAAACAGAAAATAAGTTAGAAAGGGACACTGACATGGATATTCACTTTATTAACCACTTCACCCCCAGCAACAAAATTTCCAAGTAAGATGCAAGCCAGTGTCAAAGGATGAACATTTTTGGTGGAGTTTAACTGGAGGACATTAGGATGGGAATTTGCCTGATAACATGCCTTTTGTGCTTACGAAGCTGAGAAAGTGCAACCACAACATAGCAGTAAATATACTGCTCTGCTAAGTTTATTTTTACTCAAAACCTGATTAGGTTAAAAATGACTGCACTGGGGAAAATAGTTACATGCCTTTAAGGGTTTTCAAATCCAGATGAGAGAACATTCGCGTATAGTCTATTCAGTCAACATCTTCCTCTATTTCCTGTGCTGTTATTTTATGTTGTGATCAATATTTCTCAAACATTATTCCCTCTGCTGCAAAATCAAAATGGAAGACTGACCATAACAGCACTACCCTAAGAATACTTCATTTGCCCTTTTATGCAGTAATATACTTAAAAGAATTTTATTGTTTTCAACTCCCTAATCCAGAAATATAAGAATTAGGAAAAACAAGGAAAAGAGTGAAGGATTTTAAGAGTTAAGTCACTTGTTTTCTGTATAACAAGCCATATGGCACAATGCACTTGTAAATAACTAGCATCTCCCGAGTCATACACATTAGCTGTGGGTCTAAAACAAAACCATCAGAGCCTGCTCTGCTTTCCTTCATCAAAGTGTACAAGTTTAAATGGATTTTGCAGTTGCGGGAAACATCTCCATCTGCACACTCATAGTTTGCCCTCTACCCCACCCCCCAAGGGAGAAGCTTCTGCAGATCCTCACTGCCATTAGCAATCAAAGCAAGATAAGAAACATGTCGTATTAAACTGCATAACCTATACCTCTTTTGATTGATAAGTAATCTTATTTAATCATAACAGCTTGTATGTTAGGCACTACGAAACATTACAGTTGCTATGGCATTTAACTACAACAAGTGCATCCAACACTTTCCTTATCAAGTGTACAATATAAACTGAGACTTTGTTCCCTATGATTTCACACCTAAGGCAGAAGAGCAATAATTAAGACCTTGCGCCAAGGGAGGTTTAGGCTGGATGTTAGGAAAAAATTCTTTACTGAAAGAGTGGTCAGGCCTTGGCACAGGCTGCCCAGGGAAGTGGTGGAATCACCATCCCTGGAGGTATTTAAAAGACGTATAGATAAGGTGCTCAAGGACATGGTTTAGTGGGCATAGGGGGTGTTGGGTTGACGGTTGGACTCGATGACCTTAGAGGTCTTTTCCAACCTTAATGATTCTATGATCCCAAATTTAGTATTTCACATTAATAATTTTAGAGTAGAAAACACAGGATTCAACTGCATATGTCAACTGAACCTGAGATTTGGATTTTTTGTTAGTAATTTTGTATAGCATTCATAGCAGACACAATGTATTAGAATAAGTCTTTAAATAAAAGATAATCTTTTGTAGTTTTGGAGGGGAAACTGTTTCAGTATAGAACTTAATAACATACCTTTTGGAGGGGCAGAATGTGGCCCCGTTTCCCCTCTATCTGCTCACTAGCAGAGTGATGCCAAAAAAGGGCATCAACTGCCATCATACTGCTTCTTGTAATCTCTGATCTGTGGTGAAATACCTTAGCTTTAACACGTTATCTGTTAAACACACTTTTAGCACCCCGTTGATATAAGCTGGACTATACACAGCATACATCTTGGAAGCACTGTTTCCAAGTACCTTCCTAAATCAGACTGCAAGTGTAAACCAGTGCAGTTAGTACCGAGATTATCTGCACTGGTTTACCTGCCCTAGCTCAGCTGATAAAACACACCATAATAAAATACAGCTTGTACCATAAGCTACATTAACAAGTTTTGGACTTGCTGTGATTTCTAACACTAAAAGAACAACAAGGACATTTTTATACTGTAAACAGGATTTCTGATTTACATTTTGAAGGTTCTTCCCACAGCAAAAAAGTGAAGGCCACAACTCAAAACTTTGTAAGAGAGGCTCATCTCCCAGCTGAGTTCAGGCCTAGATGAAAGCTTCCACCCTGAAATACAGGATGACTTCATCTTAACAGGCCAGCACAATTTGATGACTATATGCAAAAACCTATAGCTATAAAAATCTGTAACATACAGCTGAAGGCTGTGAAGAGCCTTCACTGAGAAATGCACTAGTTTACACAAGATTAAGCACCAGAGAGAGAAATTACTGCTGATAAAGCTTTCATGAAGTCATAGCCTGTAAACCTCATTTAGTACCTCTGGTGAAAAAATATGCTGAAGAAACAGAAGCAGCGTTGGAAGAAAGTTGACAAAACGATAACAAAAAAAGTTTCTCATCTGCATCCCTTAAATTATTTCAGAAGTAAGGTTTTTTTTAACCTGTTTTACTAATAGAATAAGAAATCCTAAGTAAGGTCATTGAGCATGTCAGATGTATAACCCAGTCACTAGATATACCACCACAGAGCATCATCCCAGCTTATTTAGATTGCTAAAAAAACCCCTCTTGCACTCTCATGCCGGTTAGTTTACATTTTCAGTATTTTGTAGTTCATTCACCTCGCTCTTTAAAACTGATATTAACCAACCCAAACACACACGATCGCTTTTTAGTGAGACTTAGTATAAGTCTTCATGATACAAAATAACCAAGAGGGAATACAAAATAACCAAATAACGGCTGAGCAGAACTTTCACCTGTACACATGTTAATTTAGACACTAATGTGGCAGGCTATGCAGCACAGACAGCACGTCCTAAAAAAAGCCAGGTAGGGGCAGCAATTCGTATGCACAGGTTCACTTTTTTTATCAACTGTGACCGCAGGGACATGCAGCCAGGTGAGCCTTCGCACGGGCACAAAGAGAAACGCGGGGCTGCTAGCAGGATTTTACGACCTTTTCCCCTTTTTGAACGTCTGTAATCACACTACCGAGACAGAGAAAATAAGGAGAGCAACCAACTCCAGAGGCAGGGGCAAAAAAGACTCAAGAAAATAAACGCACGACTGAAAGGAAACGAGCCGTTCAGCTGCACCCATCGGTGGAGAAATTTTGGAAGCGGGGGGAGGGGGGGAGGCGGCAGCGAGGGAGGGGAAGGGTGATGCCGGAGGGACAACCTCGGGAGGGAACACGAAGGGAAAAGCAGAGTCGAGGAGAGCGCGGCAGAGATGCTGGAGCCCCGGCTTCCCCTCCCCCGAGGGCAAGGCACGGGCCTCTCCCCCCTGCAAGGGCGGGCCGGGCCCCGGGGAGGCTGCGGCCAGGCAGGGCGGCGGGGAGGGAAGGAGGGAGTTGTTCAGGGCAAGGGCGCTGCCCCAGCCGGGCTCGGCAGCCGGCACTCACCACACCATGCCGTAGGCCCCCTCGCCGATGTAGGAGAGGTTGGTGTAGCGGGGCCCCACGTCGAACACTTGGCCCCGCACCATCTCCGGGCCCCCGGCGTTGGCAGAGCCGCCCGCAGCCCCGGCCCCCGACACCGCCGCCATGTTGTCCGTGCCGGGAACCGCGGTGACTGCGTGTGGGGGGGCGGAGGCGGGGGAAGGAAGAAGGAGGCGGACGAGAAGGATGCGGGAGGGAGGAAAAGAGGCGTCGCCCGCTCCGCCGCGCTCCGGAGCACCGGCCGCTGCCGCCGGCTCCCAGGCCCCGTCAGCGCCGTCACCGCCGCGGCCGCTGTGAGGAGACGCTGCCGGCCGCGCGCGCGCGCATCGACCNGGCCGGGCCCCGCCGGCGGCGGGCGGAGCGGAGGGCCTGCGAGGTGCTGAGCGAGGCTCCAGCTTCTGGCCGACGGGCGCCAGCCCGAAGGAAGCCTCGAGAGCGGGGCTGGCGGGCCGGGTGTCCCGCAGGCCCCTGCACCCCGCCCCGGGTCTCTGTGCGTGCCCGCTGCAGCGCGCGTTAGCTGCGTGCCGCAGGCCCGGCCTTGCCAGGAGCCGTGCTCGACGCAGAGCGCGGGGTGAGCGGCAGTGAGTCAGCTGCAGGAGACGAGAGGGCTTCTCTTGTGTCTGAGGCGCTGGTCTGAGCCCCAGAAGGGCTGTCGCGCTGTTCTTGGCTACGCTACAACCTTCTGATGTCAGGCAGCACAAGGTTATTATATGCGAAAGCTGAATTACTGTAATAAGGGCAAGTTTATTTCTGACATTTCCTAGCGTCAGTGCATAGTTTTGCAACTTGTAGTTAGCATATTGTTTTTATATAGAATTATATTTTCCTGTTAGCTGTTTCCCATATAAGTGTAATTAAACTCAAGGCTTTGAATGGGAGGTGAAAATGCAGTTGATGGTGGTTTGTATGATGCCATGGTCACTGCTTGCAACAGTGTCTATGTTTTCTGTTGCCCTGCAAGGCTGGGTATTCCTAAAAGAGCTTTTGCTTGATCTGGAAGTTTGCAAAAGTTACGCACAAGGATCTTAACCCCATTTCTGAATTTTTTTCTGCAATTCTTTAATGATGTTAACAAAATGTATGAACCCCTGATCTGAAATCCTACTGCTACTTGCTTTAACTACTATTGCTACGCCTACTTGAGATGTACTGTATCTTCTGTTCCTTTGAAAATTCATTCAAATATGTATCTTTATACATCTTAGCATGCCTGTGTCTCCATGTTTATACCCATCCCAGTCTGTCAGAAGACCCCAGTGTGGAATCATCCAATTACCCCTTGATTGTCAAGCTTTTTTCTTATGAGGAGTTACTAATTTTGCATTCCTGTTAACAGTGCTCAGGCAGAAGCTGACATGACAATCCAGCTGACATGACAATCCAGTTGCTCTCAGGTTCTCACCGGTTGTACTTTGCCCTCTTCTTTCTTTCAACATTTCTCTCTCAGCTCTGCTTTCTCTTTCTATTGACATTTTACTGTTGACATCTCTGCTGACAATCCTGCTGCTTCATGTCTGTCTCTGCCTTGAAGGCGTCCCTGCCAATGTACTCTGTCTTCCTTCTCCCAACTGCCAGAGGGTCATTTCTGGCATCCCACCTTCTGTCACTACTTGCTGCAAACCAGCTTCCTTTGCCATCGACCAAACAATTGCAATTTTCCATAGCTGCTTCCAAATGCTGTGCAATCTCCTGATTACAACTTACTAACATCCCCCAAAGCATTGGGCTTGCTGTTTGACCAGAAGTCAAGAGGGAAGAGTTTCTGGTTTCAGTTGCGCAGCCGGTTAGCCAAACTGCAGCCCGAGGACTCTCCTTTGACGCAGACCTACCCAGCAGGGTCTGGGCTTCAGATGCAGCCCCAGCTTAGTTTGATGGAGTGAAATGGATGACCAATGTAATCTAACAAACTCCTCTCTGTATTTAACATACATTCAACTATACAGCTTGGTTTTTATGTATTTGAGTGGGATAATGTTTCTGATGTATTTATTTTTACTTCTCTATAATGTTTTACTTTCCGTGATGTGTTCTTCTGCACTTTAGAAACACGGCATTATTTTTCTCAGAAATTTTAGACAGTAGTAAATGTGAATAAATGTTTAAATTTTCTGAAACCAAGTAAAATATTATTTAAAAGATTCTCATAACTCTAAAAATGAAATTATGCTTACAGTTCTGATTAATACATAAATAAATGTCATCAGCAAATGCAAAACAAATTATTATAGAGAATCTAGCTTAAACACAACCTGTCATAGCAAATTTAATTAAAAACTAGCGTGTATCTAGGTTATTTTCTACCTTCACCAGGATGTGCCTGATCAAAAAGGAAACCAAGCAGGCATACCAGGAAATTGTAGAAAGACTGTCAGCTCCTTTGAGTGCTGTGTTCAAATATATGTCTAATCCAATTAAACCCAAATAAGTGGTCAAAAGGCTATGGCATGCTTTCCCAACAATTTATCCTGTGAGAGAAATTAGTGCATATATTTCAGTGAAGCACTACAGTTACTGAGATAGGCAGACCAGACAGAAGTGTTATCAATTGCTTTTCAACCTATTTAAATACACTGCCATTACCTGCACTTCATGTTGGGTCTTTTACCTTAACAAGGTGACATTAAGGTCTCAATTCTGGAAAGAACATAAATGTGTTTTAAGAAAATTATTAGTTCCATGATCAAAATAAAGGGTTATGTTGGGGGAGAAGAGGTGATACTTACTAAAAAATGATAGCAGGTAATGAAAAGCAGGAGGAAAAAAAAACCTTTTCCTTCAAAAAGAAAGTAAAGCACTGCTAAGAAAAGTTTGTCCAAACAGAAACACAGTATCTTCAGTTTGAAAGCTATATTGGGAAACAGCTAAGCCATACTATCGGTCAGTTTAAATATGCCATGGTTTGGACTATCTCCACCTTCATATCAAGTTCAGGAGTCACATGGATGAGTTCATCCTACAATCAGGGTCTAGAAATTCTCTGTACTGTTACACATATCTACTTTAACAGTTAACTTCGTGTTCTGTAAATAGGTCTCTTGAAAAGTAAATGCCATACTATGAAAGGCCCTACGAGTCCTGGAAACGGCATTATCAGGTTTAGGCAAAGGACAAACACTATGTAGCTGCCCTACAGTGCCACTCTTCATTGGGGGTGGGAGGGATTTCAAATTTTTGTGCTAATTTAAAACTAAAGCTACATCTCCCAAAATCATTGTTATTGTATTAGTTGTATTATTTGCATGGGGACATTGAAGATGTAGGTTTCTTGGTAGCTACTGTAGGAGTATGGCATTTGCTTTCAGAGTACCTCAGCATGACCCTGCACATCCCCATCATCCCAACAAAATGCAGGCATTAAGTACATAAAACAATTTCCCCAGCATTATTCAAAAAGACCTCAAGCCTCTGTGCGGGGGTGATGAGAGAGTGAAATAAGACTTGTAAGGTGTTTTATAAAGATATATTTTAACTTCTAAGGCACTCAGGAACCATGGTGATGAATGTGACACAAACCTAAATTGCTTAGATATGAGCTCTGATCCACTGGGAACTATCCTAAGATTCATAAAGACCATCAGATGCTAATAACTTGTAGTCAGTACCTACCTGGGCTTGATTTAACTGGTGACATGCAGCTGAAATCCCTTGAGACTGATTTTGATTTAAATGTCGGCCTCTGCTTTGACAGCATAAAGTGACCTCAACAAAAATGAGGATCTCTCTGTAATCTTATGCCTGGGAAGTTAAAAACAGTCTCTCACCCAAATTGCCGGGCAGCGGATGCCATAACAAATTTACTTATTTACTTCCCCCCCGTATTTCCATTTTTCCCTGTTCAGCATTCTGACTGACTTTGCAGGGAGCTTATGGTAACTTATACACCATGGAGTTAAAACTAGTAAACAGATTGCTATGTTTGTTTTGTGCATGCCAAAGGGAGCACAAAAGATTATTAATTGCAGAACTATACTGTCAGTAACAACCTTGATCTTGCACTGGGTATCATTCTGTCACTGTCAGAATCTGTCACTGTTGCAGGAGAAGTCTTATGTATCATGTTCTTGTTAGATTTGCTGTTCACAAATACAGTTTGAAAACACAGTTGCAATTTCAAATCATTTTTATGTTCCTTAGTTTTGTACAACTAGTTTACAATTATACTCTAAATATTTTAAGAAGGATCAATTTTACAGCAACCTTAAAAGCTTATTATATAATTCCAACAATTTTAATTAATATACTGTTTTTGCTGTCTATATAGAATTAAGTTGCTTTTATTTTTCAACTGCAGTAGCAGCAGTATCCAGGCACTGTCCTGCACTTCAGTAATGGAAATTTCCCAGCCTCAAAGCACACTCTGTTTCAGTCAGCTGCAATAAAACTCTGAGTGATTTCAATATTGTTGTGTGCTTTACTTGTCCTCAGTTATCTGGAGCTTGTATCTTTTGAAAACCAGCTACTCCTCACGAGCTTGCTTCATCTTGCCCAGGACTTAAAATTCAGTAAACAAGCTGTGGATGATAAGAGAATTGAACCACCAGATAAAAAGTTATTTTACAGGACTGATAAAAAACCCCATACGTATAGTCAATATTTATACAGAACGTTACAGTGACTTGTGAGGATGCCACTGAAGTCCCAGTATATGACGATTGTCTTCTTGTGCTGAAGCTTTATGCACTGGAAGGCTAGTAAGTTTTTACAAAAAGATTTAGCTAGTGTATAATATCTGCCTCTTGATCACTGTATTTCTGAGACTATTGATTGGTAGGAAAATACAAGAAAATGCAAAAAAGGAGATAAGATTATTACAAAACCTCACAAGTCTAATGATTTACAAATACTAAAATAGGCAGTCTGTTTCCCCCACTTGTTCTCAGTTCAGCTGTAGACTGGACAAGTGATGCCTCCAACAGAGGCAGAAGTCAAAGAATGTAGAAACAGGATTATTAGGGGTTTACATTGTCCAGACATTGCAGTAACTCTGTTTTTAGTACTTCTCATAGCTAACAATTTAGGGAGCATTTGTGATTAAGACATTGGCTGATGTAAGGGCAGAGGAGAAAGGATGATGAAGGAAAGAATAAAAGAGAATATAGAGGGGGAAGAATGTAAAATAAAAGTAAGATGAAGAGGTGGTTGGAATGAGCTATGGGAACAGAAGGGTTATAGTTGGAGAGGTATCCAGACCCCACTGCATCTGGCTTTGTGCAAGTGAAGCACACAAGTCCCTTCATGGGGAACTAGTTTGGGAAATGGTGCCAGACCTTCTAAAAAGAGCTTACCAGGACTTGCTTTCACGTGACGTTGTCAGCTGGGGCGATGTTAAATGTTAATAAACATGTAGCTAATGATTTTGTGATGGCACAGGTATACTTCCTTGTTGTCTCTTATTACATTTAGTCTAAATGATGGGCTGTGGCTGAACAGAAACAAGTGATAGGGAACAGTATGCCAATGGGATTCTGAGATTTTCACGTAAAAGTCACCAGGGTTCAAAATTCAGCCAACATTGATCCACCATCACGTGACAAGTGCGTGGCAGCCTTTATGAGCAAGTTGGAGGCCATGGCACAGTTACTCTGAATGCCAGTTTCCCCATATGAACTGTCACACTTACTTTCCTTGCTAGTCTTGGCAGATAACAAGACCTGACTGGAAGCAGGACTGCCTTTCCTCCTTTACTGGCCCGATCCTGGCCTTGCTGATGCTGAACGACAGAACTGCAGAAGAGGCACCGCCAGATTCCTGGCTGAGGCAGTTCAAGCACCTGCCGGGAAATCTGCATCTTTGCTCTCTAAGCTGCACCTTTGCTGTGGAAGGAAGGTTATCAGTCTCTTCTCCTTGAGAGCCCAGAGTCTGTACTGCATTTTTTTAATAGATACTATATAAATTACAGACATCCGTTTCTACAGTCCGAAATTGATGAATCATCATTCATTTTTAAAACAACCATTTTGGTTGCAATTTTGCATATATGTAGTAGATAAGAGCTGTGCAGACGAGAGAGATTTCCTGAAGGAAGTGGTGTCACAGTATTTTGAAAAAAAGAGCCAAGCTGTTGGAATCTGTGTTGCGTTACAGGGGTAATGCAATACCTCTGAGCTCTTCCTGTTTATCATGGGAGATACAGTTTTCACCACATCATAAAACTTTCAAGCATTTGTTAATAAACACTCCTAGAGAAAAAATAATATCCAAATATACAACCTCCCATGGCATCTGTCATTATAAACAAAAGAAGGTTTTCATTATATATATCAGGGGACTATTTGTGTGAGAGAAGCAGATTTGGAGGGCCCCACCCACCTCCTGCTGAAGTCCATGTTGCATCTCTCATTAGGTCATTGGACCCCTGGCATATGATTTTTCTTATATGTAAATATCAAGATGTCTGAATGAGCAAATGTCATTTTTACTGTCAGCATTTGTCATTTTTGTAAACAATGCGGGTATACAGAGCACGAATATCTGCAGAATTACAGCACGGGGCCTTATATGAAAATGGCAAAAGTAAGATTTGCTTCTAACAACAATAACCTGCAAGTGCTGAGGTACCTAATCAAATATACAAATTGTGCAGATGTTCAGAGCAGTGCTGTCTCGCTGTGTGGCCTTTCTCACTTGACAGCTTTGTTGTCTCAATTAATTCTTCTGGATAAATAAATGTAGCCTGAAAACAGAGCTGGGGAGTAGAAGGATGCAGATTTTTCAACACCAGCAACCTTGATGGTGCAATTTGCACCCCCAGCAGATAAGATCTTTGGCAAGGAAATGCAAATTATTGAGACTGATTCAGGATGTTCTTGTGATCATGGCTAGGACTTGGTCTGCAGCTGACAGGCACACAGGGTGGGGGTTGGGGAGGAAATTCAAGGTTTCTGCCAATTCTACAAGGAATAAGCATTTCTGTAGGTAACTATATAACAATGCAAAGACAGGCCTTTGTCTCATAGAGCTTCACCACTGAAGGAGGCTTGTTAAGTTCAGAGCAAACAATAAGGTTTATCTGTTCAAGCTTTCTGGGACAAATGGGAAGATCTGAGCTGCAGTTCCGTGTGGTAACCCTGCTGCATGGAAATTCAAGATGGGTAATGACTGTATACAATTCTTACTTCTTTAAATGGCTGTAATGTTTTAAACTCTGCCACATAGACTGTTATCAGTTAGACCAGGGGAAAGATTGAACTTCAGAAAGATGTTCCCTCCAGCCACCAGCACTAGATCTAGCTAAATTGAATTAATAATTAAGACATTTGTAGCTTTTGGGGTTTTGAAAGTTTTAACAATGGGAAAATTATCTGGCTCACATTATCATTGTCTTACCTGACATATGGTGGTTATTACTGCAGATACGCAGAGCCTAATGATGAGAGATGCCTTTTATAACTGCAATACATCCATTGTAATCAAGTGCTACATTTATCTTACTGCATTACTGAGTCTCTGGGTTTTGTACAAGTGACACAAAATTGTTGTGAGGATCTATTAGCGTCCTGCATCTCAACTAACTTTTCAATATGATATCTCATTTCCTACTGATGTTAACTGAATCCCAGCCAAAGTGAATCCCTGGTCTGGAAATCCTGAGAGAAAGACCAACAGCAATGAAAAGTATTTTTGACTATGACAATAAAGGCTGCTTTAAAAACCAAAAAAGACCAAGAGAGAGAACACTGCTCTTTTTGAAGGATATGGCAAAACATCTGTAGGCTGATGCTCTGCATCCAATTTTACAGGTACCGTTAATGGCAATAGGGTAAAATTAAGTGATTATGCTCTGCCAAACAGTAAGTGTGGGAGAGCAGACAGCAGATGTCCAGCCACTTAGGCCTATGCCTTGCACACCAGACCGTGGTATGGAAATGTGTGTGGATATTTAATTGTTATTCAGCTACAAGTTGCCTGGATTTATGAGTCTGGGAAGCGCATATGCTGCAGTGAGAAATGAGTGTTTATTAGCACAGTAGCTGTGCCGGCCTTTCCTGCAGGGAGGCAAAGTACCCCCATCTATAGAAAATGGATTAAAAGGGGGCAGCATACCACTCTCATATCCCATTTACCTTTGTGAAGTGCAGCTGGATAAATGCCAATATATGGATACATTTCCATCATGAACTCTAAACAGCTTTTACTGCTGCTCGTCACAGATAATAAAAATGCAGCAGCTGTCCTCTTATCCAATCCCAATTTGGAGAAATGTATACCTAAATAAGGGACATAAACAGGACTCCTCCTTCAGGGACAGCAACATGGATACACGAGAATAAACCCTTTAAGAGCTAGATTAGGAAGATGGGACCATTGCCCTATATTCAAGCATTTTTCCGGTGCTTATTGCAGCAACCTTCTGTGGTCACTCTGAACATGTCCTCTTTCCTCCTTGGTTCCTCTTCCACTACTCTTACCCACAACAACATCCTCCTGGGCTCCCGCAGTCCCATTCGTTCCCTTCTCTGCCATGTGGATCGCCTGCCTTCACCTATCCAGTCAGCCTCCCTGGTCAGGCTGTGTTCATCTCGTGGCCTTTTGAGGGAAGCACCACCTCAGAGGTGAAGCGGGAGGTTAGGCGTAGAACAGCAGCGAGGCATCCCCCAGCACACCCCACGTCTGCTGCAAAAATCTGACATCTGTACTTCTCCCACTCATTGCAGTTCCAGTCTCCATTCTCACAGTGTCCAACTCTCCTCCTTTCCTGGGCTGGTATATTTTTTGCTGAATTCATTTTCTTGCAGTTTATTGAGCTGCATGAGCTCATCAAAGGGCCTGACAAGCACCAGACCTGTACAAAGAAAGCAGCAGGGCTGGGAGCAGAAGTGTCCTTTCTGATACCAGCAGTCCATTAGATTTGGCTTAGCTGCCATGTGATATCACTCCCTAAGTCTAGTTTCATCTGTGAAACAGGGAGGTTTGACTACACTGCTGAGAAGCCTTCAGAGACTTCTTTTGCTTTTGCCATCCTTTGCTCCACTTTTCTCTGTTCTGGAAATATGCAGGAAAAAATAAGCATAAGGGCAGTTTTATAGTGACTTCCTTACCACCTCCTTTCTGCTCATCCTTTTCCTCTCCCATTTCTGCCATTTACCCCTCCCAAAAATCCTTCTGCTGTAATTCTCCATGCTCCTGGTGACCTTGTCCTACTATCTCACAAGCAGCTGTTGACCTCTAGAAACGCACTCCTGATCCAGGATCTTTTTCCTTGTAAACACACGGCACGAGCAAGACAGGCAAACGCAGGCCTCCTTTCTCAGGACAAGCATTAAAAAAAAAAAAAAAAAAAAAAAAGTATTACACAATCCACAAGACATGCGCATTACTCACCAAAACAATTACGGGTATCCTATTTCTGCAGCCCTGCCTCTCGGTGCTTGTTTCTTTCCAGTAACGTTCCAATGTACTGGAGCCAGGACCCAATAACAACTGCGTATGTATAAACCTAAAGCCTGCAATGGAAGGGAGTTTTTGGTACAGCTACAGTAATGATCAGAGGTGGTCCTACTGTGAAGGACAGAAGTATCTTGCTGTGTTTGTTTTGTGATGTGGTCTGATCATTTATACTGTTGAATTAATAAAAATAACAAGATAGAAACTTTCCAAATGAAATCCATTGCTAACTGTCATTCATTGCTCTATTCTCATTCCACATACATTAGGAAGTGCGCATTATCTGATAAATCAAGACATAGGAAACAAATAAATGCCTTTATATTGTAAGGGAAAAAAAACCTTTCTAGAAATACTGTAGAAACATTCACATCCTCTATTTCTGTCTTTTATAAAAGGCAGGCTGTGTCTTATTATCATCAAGGAAAAAGTAAACAAACGTAATTTAATCAGTTCTGTCTTTCGTTGATTTGCATCAGCAAGAATAAAAGACAAAGGCAGAATGGAAAACAGCAGCTTTGTGCTAAAAGTTTGAATGCACAAAATACTTCTTTCTCCATCTGTCAAACATTAAAAAACACTATGCATACCAGTAATAATAAAAGTGTCAAACAATTGACCACAATGGGAATCACAAAAGCTCTAAAGCAGAGCAGAAAAGCTTCCAGCCATTTGTTAAACAGAGCTAAATGCTAAGACACTTTCCAAAGTGTCGGAAGATGCCTTCATCCAGTCTAGTCATTCAGACAAATATCTCCCTGCTTATTTCAGCCCGGTCTTGGAGCTTGCACCAATTCAGCAGTAACAGCTATTTGTGCCATGTGCTTTCCTGAGATGGGGCATCTCTCAGTAAAACAGAAAAGGTTAATGTCCTTTCCAGTGATCAGGCCTTCATTACATGTGGTGCAGGGACATAATCAGTGATTTTTTTATTTACATATGTAACTATGTATTATTTGAAGAACCTAACCTATTTGTTCAGCTGATAGGCGATGTTGTGATAAGGAATTTCAGCAGACAGGATATTTATAGACCCTTTATCTCTACGTACAATCAGAACTAAAATGTCAAACAATACCCCGAATGAAGGGTTGTTTCAGTTCAACTTTTCTCCATTGTTGCTTTTCCCTTTTTTTTCCCCTCCCTCTGTCTGGTTACTGCCTAAAACTTGGCAGTGAGGAAAAAAAAAGGGAATGTGACTCACACTGACAACTTCATTTGCTGTAAGAGACCTCAGTAATTGCTCTAACCCACTTACAGGAAAGCTACCCCTCCTCTTTCTCTCTTCCTCCACCCTTAGATAGACAGAGGCCATATTTGTAACAGGAGCAGCCTGGCTGATCTCAGAGGTTATGCTATCACTTATGAAGTAACCAGGCCTCTTTCTTTTCACTTTCCTTCTTCTGGATTCAAGTTAACCACTCACAAGAACGTAAAGCAGCTTCAGTTTAAGGGGCAGTTTCCACGGATTTCTCATGAACCTAATAACCAGAGTTTCCAAAGGCCTCGCGGCTCAAACGCGGCAGGGTTGAAGTGGCTGCTCCCATGACACGGACCAGCTGGGCAGCCAGCACCGCAGCTCCAGGATAAAGCTGCAGCGCAGTCAATCGTCACCTTTTCCTTTTCTTATGGGATGGGGGGCAGGGGACGGTAAATAAGAACAGGAGAAGAATCAGCACAGATGCCTACGCAGCACTCTACCAAAATATATTTTCATTTTTAATTACATAATCAACATAATGAGAGTGGCATTCGTAGTGAGGGGGCGGAACAGATGGCAAAGACTTAGTTTTCAGCAAGACATTAATTAACAACAGCTCTGGTTTCTGCTAGAAAAGGGGGTTTGTTCTGCTCTAGCAGGGTTAAGACGGGTACTTACTACATAGGACAAAACTCAGTTTCCAAACACAGAATTGTGATCTTTATATATTTTTTTTTTTCCCTACATCCCTGTTGAAATTTCCAGGATACTCTCTAGAACATAACAACATCCTACATGCAAAGCCTTATTAAAAACCAACAAAAGTTTGGGTCCTAGCAGTAGGCTTGGGATTCTCCTTGCAAAACTTCTGAATGCTCTGTGGACATATAAATACGAAGAGGAAAGAGAAAGGGAAGAAGAGTTAATATGATTAAGCAAGAGAGCTTTGTGCAACTTAAACTGCAGGTGAGGCTTGTGTAATATACAGCAGCTTCACAGAGATATGGTTAAAGCTAAAGCTTTCTTAGATGCTCTATACGAAGTTCTCTCTCCTCTTTCCTCTGTTCCACACACTCGGACTTAACATCTTCAGCACACTGATGCAGCTGAGTTGGAAAGAGCTATCCCAAGGGGGGCTGAAGCAGAAAGTAGCTGTGAAAGATATTTATCAAAACCACAGACAGAGAATACATCACCCAGACACAATGAATAGGGAAATAGCACATGCAGCTGAAAAGTCTAGCCTCTATTTTTCATCTGATAAGCTGGCTGGGCAGCCAGGCACACTGAACAGCCCACAACCCCCCAGCTCTTCCCTCCCTGTGCTGCCAGGTGACATGGGATTGCTTTTTCCTGCTTTGCATTCACCATCAGGGGCTCTCCAGAGGCACAAGCCCAAGTCCTGCAGGGGCCTGTGGGCCACATTCCTTCGGGGATTACATCCATCCCCAGCAGGAGAGAGGGAAGAGATGCAGGCCAAAAGGGATGGGCAAGTGTAGGGAGGGAGGAGCTGGGGGGAGGGAGAGGAAGGAGCTATGCTGTAGAGAACATGAAGATGAACATAGGCAGGAGCCGGAGGACAGTACTGCAGGAAAGGGAGAGGGGAAGCAGTCATATACTATAACAATATTATATAAAACAGGGCAACAGGGCATCTAGATTCATCCGTTGTGGAGCTTGGAAATGAACCCATTATTCCCACGTCTCAACACTCATCCCTGTGCTGCCAGCAAATATCTGGCAGCTGACAAGAAACGTCTCTGCCCATTCTAGTGACATGCACATCTAGAAAGGATGCTTTTCCATTACTCCCACTTACTCCGTGCAGGCAGTAGATGGTTGTGGGTCTATGCTGTAAGCTAAAAATCACACCCCTACCCATTACCCAGGGGGAGTGAATGATATGATAGCAGATGATTTTTTATTTTCTTCCAATGTGTGTGTTTAAAAACACAGTTGGGACAGAGTTAAAAATTACATTACAAGAATACTGCAGATAAGTGCAACACTAAAAAATTAGTATATGCCTGCACTAAGAATGCCTGTTCCACCTTTCAGCAGCTACTTGAATTCAAAATATCAGGTCAGACTCCCACGCCATATTGCTCTCAGGCATAAGAAAGTGTATCCTGACGTCATTATACAGGGCATAACTAGCCTGCAGAATTGCAGACAACTTGGGCCTCCATCAGTTCATGTTGTGTTAATCCAGAAATGGGCCACAGAGAGGAACTCAGTAACCTGCATACATCAGATGGCAGAGATTCTTTACTGGATGATTTTTAGCAGAAGTGCCAGATATCACCAAAACTGTGTTTAGGAGGTGTGAAGTAGAGGAAAGAAAAGAACACAAAAAAATTATATTCTGCTTAGCCTGTCCTCCTCTTGCAGGGGTTAAGAGGGAGACGTGAGAATCAACAGAACTGCATTTGTACTTACAGCTACTTTACTGGGAGGAGAGAATAGCAACTGAAAACCTTTTGCAGATATTACCTTTCAAAAAACAAAATCCACACAAGAAGAAGTTAACTCTTCAAGCAAAAACAAAAAGAAAAGCGACCAACAGATGCACAGACAAGCACTGACTTCAGTGGAGCTGCAAGGCTGAATTTGGCTCGAATTCTGTGAAGTACTTTCAAAGCAGGAGCATACTGCATACAAATGAGCGTTAAATAATTCGCATCATTAAGAGAGCTCTGAGCAGCTCATCTGGACTTTGAAAAAAGCTAAAGCAAATGTACATTGTTTGAATACCATTAGGAACAGTCATTAACTAGTATTAAAACATCTACAGTATCCACACTTAGTGCTGTAATAAGAGACCCATCCTTCTCTCCAGGTTATTTTCCTTATTGATTTGCAGAATTGCTTATACACAAGCTTTAGTGTGCCACAGAGCTCAGCAATTCATGTAGGAATACCCACTAAAGAACTATACAATTACTTCTTTTTTATATCACGTCTTTTAATTTTGGTTTTTAGAAACGTAGTCCTGTTTGTTTGGTGTAGATATCATAGACAATTTAAACACCAATATATATCAAGGAAACAAAGACACAAATAGGTAAATGGATTTATCAAGGATGACACACTCTATCAGCTCTAAGCACAGCTGCTGTAGGACTAGGATAAAATACGGCCTCATACCATACCACAAGTGCTTGAAAACGTGTTTCAGAAAGTAACAGGGACTGTACAGAACAGATCATGTGAAGAAAGCAAGTTGTGCAAAGAACTAAAGGTACAATATAGTTTAATATGGTTGAAGGTATTCAAGTGCCAGAGCTGCAGGAGCTGACGAATGATGGAGTACTGAGAGCTAAATACGTGCAGCAAAGTGCATAGGGGGAGGCAGGGGCAGGCAACAGCCCACAGGCAGTTGAAGGGGAGCTGGAAGAAATCTCTAATGAAGGCAGAAATCGTTCTGGGTGACTCAGAATATTGGTATTCACAAAGAGAATTGAGAACAGGCAAAAATAAATAAAGCTGAAAGCAAAACCCAAAGGCCAAATCCCTCTCAATAGCCAGAACACTGATATAATCTGAGCAACCAAACAACAGGTCCTTGTGAAAACCTCTCTCCGGCTACTTCCTGCACACCAGCCTCTCTCCATGGCTGGCGATGGCCGCAAGCAGCTCCCACTGCCCAAGCCAGGGAGCTTTGCAGGCTGCTGTTGTACTGACACCATTTTTCTTGCAAAACACATCCCCGGTGGTCTCCCCTCCACACCCCCAGCCCTTGGCTTCCCCGTGACATCTCAACTAGCGCATTGTGTAACTTCACAGCTCAGCTCGGCTTTCATTAGCTGCCAGCTTTTATACATGTCACAGGCACACACATCGATCACTGACAGATTCCAAGTTGCAGTAGTTTTATTTATGAGTGGATTTATACTAGCCAACTTCCAGATCCTGCTGCCATCAGTCCAAAATGTATGCAGGCAGCATTTAACTAAAAACACAAGTTCTACAAGTTTTACAGTGAAGATTGAAAATCAGACTAGTTTCCATTTTTTATATGTGTGATGGCTTTTTGCCTTTCTTTTTTAATCTTTCTTTAAAGAGTGGTCAAAAAAGTTACAGTTACATATATTGGAACTGAGATCAGTAAGACTGAAGAACAGGAAAGACTTCCTGACAGTGAGATCTATTAGTCAATGGAACAGTCTCCCACAGGAGGCAATGGGAAAACAAGAAATGCTTTAGCAGAGCCAATATTAAGTGCTCCAAGTGATGGAGCCAACTCCTAGAGGATTACCATGAGACACACTGCCTTCAGCAGTGCAGGATGCCTGCCATTAGCCTGCTAATGCACATCCTGGCTTGGCCGATTGCTATTTGGGAATAGCTCATTGACTTAAAATTTCATTAACAAGAAAACATTAGAAGACAATTTTCTCAGGGTAGGGGCAGGCCTTTGTAATGTATCTTCCCATTACAAAAGGTGATTATTAGTAGGGGGAAGAAATGAACAGTTTTCATTAGTATTTGTATTGGGATTTATTCATTAACCTTTCCTTAAACTACTTCAAAGTAAAAAAATACTAAATTGCTTGGATCCCCTCTCTGTCTCTTTTACCCTGCAGAAGACAGCCACTTTCCAATCTCTTGCTAGCATTACCAAATAAATACAAAAATAAAAGCCACCAGTTACAACGGGGCTTAAGATTGAGAATACAGATCCATAATTTCTTTAACTTAGAAAGCAGACAAAACCAAGAGATGCTAAAATTAAGGCAAAACCCAGCCTTATAAACATTTCCAAGAGGAAGAATATAATGGGGGAAAAAAATTAGATTAAACTTTTTTCCAAAGGTTTTAATGTCAGTCCAAAACCAAGCACTTGAAATGCTTTCCTCATAATCCTCTGGTTAGTATACACTGAAACAATGTTCCTGCTACACAGTGCAAGGGTTCAGCTGATACCTTCCAAACACACTGTATTTAGACTCTAAATGTAGCCTTAATACTGAATGTCCAGGGTTTAATGTTTACATTGGTGTCCTCATCAATCACCAGTACCAGGCAATCAGCTTTAGATCTGTAGTAAGAGGAAGGTCTGTCCATGTACGATTTGATATTTCTAACATTTTGAAGGGATGAAAATCCATTGAAGGGTGGGACAGAGAGAGGGAGAGGATTACTTTTTGTTTTTAAAAGCAGACTCACCAATGCAACAACAAAGTCTGCCTACACCATTGAATTTGACGTTTGCCTCAACTGCAACTTTTCGTTTCTTCAGAAAGATATGAGACTTCAGGCGACTGATAGATAGAAAGGGGAAATTGGCAGAGCCACTTCAGTGTCTAATTCGTTCTCCCATCTCAAGTCCCTCGATAGCAGGGGCTCATCAGGAGCAGTGCTAAAGCAGCTGTGCTCCAAGGAGTCTTTTAAGAGCCAACGCTAAAGACACGGTACCTTTAAGGACCAATGACATTTGGCCAGTTAAGTCTGTCAGGGAAAACTCCTGACATGCGTCCACACTTCACCCCATGCCGGTCATTCCAGCTGCTGGAACAGTTGTGTGGAATTAGCTGCATCAACAGAAAGCAATTGGGTGAAATATCTGATGTCAGTGGCCCAACTCGTGTTATCCGTGCCTGTCTGTAACCCAACAATTAGATCCATCGTTAGCAGCTTGGCTTAATTATAACTTAGAACTTCTTCAAGCATAGACTTTGCACAAGATTTTAAATGACTATAATTAATTATACAGAAAGCCTGAAGTGTCTTCTGGTCCATTGTTAAAAATTTTTTTCCTTTCCCCACACTGACACCAGAACTTGGTTTCATAAAGGAACTGGGCTGTAGACTAAAAGAGAGGTGTCTCTTATAGCCTGATAAACACACAGAGAAATAACTTTTATGTCTTATATAAAGAGAAACAAGGCTTCAGATTTTTTTAATCTCGACTAAGAGATGCAAAAAGGAATGTTATTCTAACCTATACTTGTTTAGTCACACTCTTTACATGAATTACTTCTTTCCTGCCTCCCATTTAAAAGGCTCTTTGCACTCTCCCCAGATTACTGCTGTTGGCCATTATCAGAGATCTGGTATTGGACAGCTGTACCCCAGAACCAACTACTTGAATTTTAACCAGTAAAAAGCAAAACACATAATTAGCGGTAGAAACACTGCAACTTCTTAAAAGATATGGGGAAGGAAAGAAGGAAGGTATTATCATGCAAAGAAACTTTTCCCACTCAGCTTTCCAGTGCCTACCTTCAAGATGAAAATATTCTGAGAATGACACATCACGTGGAGGGTTCTTTTGAACAATTTGTGGCAATGGGCAACATCACGTATCTTTTCCTATCGCTTTCTGGTTTGCTTTGGCCAAAGGAAAGAGGGAGCCCTCTAGGGGTAGAAACACAAAGCCCTGAAGGAGCATTCAGACACCTGCAGAACAATTTGCTTTTTCCACACCCAGACCCTCCTGCCTTACCTCGAGATAGGAGCAGTTTCCTGTCGTGTGCAAGGGCTCAGAAGCCGAAGGTCTACGCAGAAAAATCAGGCTGGGTAGAAGGAGGTCACAGGCTCTTTCCTGGAAGTGCTTACTCTACGGCCTAGAATATGATGTGGGAAATAAGTCTCTTTTCTACTGTTTGTGCAACCTTTTTCAGGGAAAATAGAACATCACCAAACTGCAGACTGAAGCACTGTAGCTAGTCTGGCCCACCACAACATAGCTAGAATTTTTTCTTTTAGGCTATGCAAAAGACTTGGTTTTGCCTTACTATATGCCTCAAGCATACAATGAACTCTTGTATAAAATGAGCAGGTTTATGTTTGTCAAGGCATGTTAAAAATATTTCTTTCCAAGAGCTACTTCTATTTGAAGGCTAGATAACAGCTGCACCATTTAAACATTTAAATATTTTCTCATTCTAATGAGAACTTAAGATTCTTTCCAAACAGCTCAACATAACAACTTGAGAACATGGCAAACCCAAACTTCAAAACATTTTAACTCCAGTAAAAAAAACCAACCCAAAATGCAAGTGTCAAAAAACATCTAACAAGTTATTAACAATTAGTTGTAGTGCAACAGGTTACAGATTTTGTTAGATATCCAAAACAGAAAAGTTCAAGAACACCTTGTAAAAAAACAAGGGTTTTTTTATACAAGGGATATTGACTGTAAGACCTCTGCACAGTTACATATGCAGAACTGCATTATTAGTTTGGTGAAACAGGTAAATACCCATTACAGTCTCTACACAATTTACAAGCAACTTTCTGCATGACATATTCAAGGTTATGCTTGATTTCTTAAAAAAAAAAAAAAAATTTAAAAAAAAAATTAGAGACAGTAACATGAAAGCCTGTAATCTACATTAGTGCTACTTGAATAGAAAACTTCATCTGGATGCAGAAAAAGTTTTGTCTGGCCCTCACCAAAGAACAGAGACATGTGAAGTGTGCATTACTAGAGGAGAGCCCATATTTCTTAAAGTTCTCCTAGTCTCTGAAGAAGCACTTCTGCTCACTCAATTTCCCTGGTGTAGAGGACAGGCATTTCCAGACTGATCTGGTAGAGCTGAAGAATTAATTTCTGCATAGCAACCCCCAATAAAGTTTCCTAGAGAACCTGGATGAAACCAGCAAATACTAGTCAAGGTAAACTGAGCAGCGCTCTCATTTGTGTTGCAAACGTCACTAATTCAGGCTGAAACAGAAACATCTGCCTCATCACCGTTATTTCATTACTTTCTACAGCCTAGGAAATGAGTGGCTACAGATTTTACAGCACATTGTCCGCAAAGAAACATGCATCAAATGGGTGTGGTTAAACAGGACATGAGGATTTGTTATTCCTTGCTCAAACAGTTGAGGTGGATAATGCTTCTGTGTCATGAACCCCATCAATGGCATCTAAATTTAGCTTCATGTAGCTTTAAATCAAAGTTTTACATTCATTTCCATGGGCTTATTAATTGCTTCTTGCTCAAACCCACCAGCAACAGAGACTGCAGATGACTGATACCATAGAGCAGAAGGTTGGCTAGGAGCCCCATGTTGAACACATGGTCTACTGGAGTTCTGCTAGATGAAAAAAGAAAACATTCATAAGATAGCTCAGCCAACAAGGATCAGCAACGTCTGGATTTCACCTCCTATTAATCAAAGGGAGACAGTAAAGCCAATGTTGGGCACAAGAAAGGAGAAACAATAGTGATGTCCAGTCCTGTTCTCAACTGCAGCTGGAATGGGCTCAGATCTATAGAAAGCTGGTACCCTTTGTTAGGAAGTACCAAAGATGCTTACACGACATTGGAATGATTTTGTTCAGCTCTTTGTTGTTACCAGCAAAGAATAGCTGTAGTTGCCTTTGTATCCTGGAGTTACCTGGATGATGGATTCCCATGGTTGCTTCACCTAATCATAAAAGAACAGCAGCAGTTAGCTGTTGCTTATGCTCCCTGGTGAGCTAAGCGAATCACAGGCTAGGAAACTGCTGCTAAACCTAGTCAAGCAAATACCCAACCTATACTTTTCTGAGAATTTGCTACTTTTCTAGAGATTATTACAAGTGAATTTTCACCCCTGGAATTCTTAGTTTAAAAAAAAACAACAAACAAAAAACAAACAAAAAACCCCCAAACCAACAAAACATTTAGAACCATGAAATGGAAGATATTTTCAAGAGATTTGAGGTTTGATCTGAAGTAGGTTCAAGTATGCCCACAGCATGTTTAGCAGAATCTACCTGATGATTGATTATGGGTATCCTTATTTCAAGAAATACTTTGTCTGCTTCTCTCTGGCTCTTACTAGATTTTTATTTTTCGTCTTCACTAGGATAAATACAATAGCGTTTAAACAAACTGCCTAAAAGACTGTATCTCTCAGATTCCCAAGACTGTTAAAGCTTGCTTTTTGTCGAGTCTCTTATCTCTGTCCTGCTCTCCTTACATCTTCCTTTCTTGAGGATAGGAACACCAGCACTTCAGAAACAATCACACAGATTAGCTTAGCTTCCAAGCCATACTTATATTTTGAAAGTTACCATCCTTCTCAAAACTTTCTCTACGTTCTGTAGTAAATTAACCCTAACATACTCCAAGAATTCACTGTCCATCCTTCCACTTCAGCAGTTAAAGACCACTTTTTTAACAAGTATGCAACTAAATAACAAATTGTCACAATCTCTGCGGCAACAGTGTCTTTCAGATCATTATCCCATTACTGTAAGACATTAGGTAGTATGCCAAACTTAACCTGCATTATAACTTTTGTTAGCTGGTAAAAAGAATGAAAGAAAACTTAGACCAAATCAATGAATTAGAGGTACACAGTCCATTTCTAAGACAGTTTCAGTGACATCACCTTTTCAAGTAAGCATGCTCTGTGATCCCAAGGGTTGTTTCCTTCTAGTGCTTCCACTGGTCTCTTTTCCCAGAAAGGCCCTATGGAAGAAGGTAAGATTTGGTGACAGGGTAACCACTCAAAAATGTGCAATATGACCATTGTGGACTCAGCTACTTGAAGTATTAGAATGAAAAATACATTTAAGAAAAGAAACAAACAATGCTTCGAATCACTATACTTTATTAATACTTCAGAAACATCAGATCCTACAATGGAGAGTTCTTATCCCTCCCACCTGTTTCCAATCACTGCTTTGAAACAACTTCTTGCAATATGCAAATAGATACATGAGGCACTGTGTGAATACAAAAGTGACAATACAAAAAAACCCCAACAATTAAACCTCATGCAATACATACATATATATATAAAAAATATGGTAATGTAGCATAATACACACAAGCACTATTAGAACAATCCATGTAAATGAATGTACAATATGCATAGCATTTAATGATCAATGACAACAGGTTTCTGACCTGTGCACAAAACCAGTCAGCTTAAATAAGAGTTTCAAGATACGAGGTAACTGGTTAAGCCACAGCTTATAAAACCTGCTTGTACTGCAGCTTTTCTGCTCAGGGTCACAAGTGCAGATTAGCATACAAAATAAATAAGGACTACGATTCTACAACACTTGGCTAACAGCTCCTATTTCAAAGTCACTGGCCCTCTTACTTTCATTCAAGGTTCATTAGCCAACACAGTGGCAAGAAATGTGCCTAAAGCAACAGTTCTGCTCCTGTACTATTTTAATACTGATAAGAACACATATTTTTAAGTCAGCAGGACTAGTTACAGAGGTCTAACTTACCACTAAATAAGCACAGGATTGAAGTTATCGTACAGAGCAGACACTGAAGAACTACACTGAGAGGTTGATTAGCCATGTGGTATGCTGCAGTTACCAACCTGTCTGTTCGGCCAACTAGGGAGAACTGAAGAGGTGAAGAAAGTTAGAAAGCTTTTTTCCCCACTCTAAACAGTGCAAATGTTTGAAAACACAAACAATCTGCAGGAACAAGGAAATACAGAGACAAGAATATTTCTGAAGTCCTGTATTCAGGATGAGAGCTACTGTTACCTGAAATAAGCTTAAGTATTCCTACGGAATAACATGCAAATAACAGGATTTTCTTCTTACACATCCAATACTGGTCAATGCCAAAGACACAACAGTTGTTGTAGTCTCTTATCTTCCTAGCTGATGTGGTACTTTCTACACTCTTGGTGTTGCAGGCCTCCAAAGATCAGACCACATTCACTATTAATACAGATGAAGTTAAAATTATAGAGTAGCAACTAAACTGACTGAACAGCCAATGGATTTTACAGTCTAAGAAGCAGCATTTTGGGGAGGGGGGCTGACAATGTAAAAAGACATAAAAGATAGAAGAAAAAGAAAATTGGGAAGAGAATAAGGAGGAGACAGAGCAGGACTTTCAGAAGAGGAAGTTAAAAGTAGTTAAAGTAGTTAAGTAAGTAAGTTAAAACTTTATACTGGCCTTTTTTTTGTCAGTATAAAGTTTTAACCCCCAACAAAACAAACATCTTGTTATTATTAAACACACTGAAAGAAAGAAAAAAAAAGAAAAAGAAAAAAAAAGAAAGCAGCATTAATCATCCAGTATTAAGCAGAATGCTTTTTAACAAAGTTAAAGGGCAACATGAAAAAGAGGAAGTCATAGTATTTAATTGCCCTGAGAAGGTGCCCATAGGATCTTCCAGTTTCCTAGCTATTGTCTCTTTATCCTTAGATATCCAAAAGGAACCATCATTCCTTAGATAAAAGGATAAATACTTCCTGCAGGGAGTGACGGTCACATTTTCCAGTTCCATTTGCCAAAGCGACAAACCTTCCACATGCCTAACGTATTGCCACACAAATGATAATAAACTTCAAGAAGTGATCCACTAGATCAGGAAAGATTGATGAAGTTCTTGTGCATGGAAATCCAGAACCATTTAATCATTAATAAGTTCAGTACTTGCTATATTAATATCTCCTGGAAATTAGTAATCAAGGCTTAATAGTTGAGAGAAAAGTCAATAATCATAATCTAACTAGTCACAAAGCCCAGATACATTCAGCTCCTTAGAAAGTTAAATATATATTCTCTCTTCAGACTGAAAAGCACATATCAACAACAAGACATGAAACCCTGACTGAGAGGAGTTTGTTAACAAAATAAAGCAGACATTACAAAGCAGCCAAATTCATTTGCTTAAAACAGTAGTTTTAAGCTGACAGTGCACTGCCAACTCTTCTAGGTTGCTTTTTTTTATTCCATTGTTTGCATTCCAAGAAGCTTGAAAACATTTCATTTCCTATTGATTTTGTCCTCTTCTGTTTGACAAAAGCTGCATCTTGCTAAATTTTCTATGCTGCCAACACAGCTGCCTTTTGTTTATTTTTGTGTGCACCAGCAGCAGCATGCACAGCTTGGAAAACACATTAAACTAGCAACATTGAACAGCCTGTGGGGAAGGCTTGTGAGTGTTCAGGCTCTCATGGGTCACCCCAAAATAAAGGC
This sequence comes from Pelecanoides urinatrix, assembly GCA_013400755.1. Taxonomy (NCBI): domain Eukaryota; kingdom Metazoa; phylum Chordata; class Aves; order Procellariiformes; family Procellariidae; genus Pelecanoides; species Pelecanoides urinatrix. Next base: position 45,832 of record VZTQ01004613.1, on the reverse strand, counting down.
TTAAGTGATTCTCTGTAAGATTTTGGTTTCCTGTTCTATTCAGAGATAAGGTTATCACAAGAGCCTACCAGTTCATTTTAAGGTAGTATTTTAAGAAGTGTCTATGACAGATACGTGTTCAGGTCCAGTCAACTCCCTCATGTCTCCATTTGATTACTATTCAGCTGACATGACTAGTATCAACAGAAATAACTTTAGATAAAGTAAAAACCAATAAATATATTAAAAACAACCAAAACATATGCAGAAAGTGGCTGGCTTAGCTCTTAGAGCTGTCAACGCTGCAAACTAAATACTCCACAGGGCTGGCTGTTTTAGTGGCTCGATTTAGGAAAGCAGGGAGCACTAGCCTCTTGGTTTTCGTGCTGTGAGTTTTAAAAGTTATGACTAGCTTGGCAGAAAACCCATTGCTTCCCAGCACAACTATTCAAATGCAATCAGACCTGCTATAAACATGTATTTAGAGAGAATACAGAACTTAGCACAGATTGGCAAGTGTTGCACAGATTTGAAAGCTCATTTTTCTCCCTTCTCCAACCCTTCCTGAACAACATTTTGTCCATCAAGAGTTATTTACTCCTCAAAAAGGGGGAATGGACCATTACTTCCTAGTAGGATTTTGTCTGATGGCACAGGCCCAGTTGTAAAAGGGACAGTAATAGAACTAAGCAGGGAAATTTAATTCAGGCTTAACTAGAGCTAAATTATATATGAATCGTCTGTAATCTGCTCTGTTGTGGCTAACATTCCCCCACCTTCTCCCTAAAGTATTTGCTTGATACTTCAGTACTGTAAGAATAGAAATAGACCATGTCTGGTGCTGTGCATCAAGTACCTGCATCCACAAGAATATGAGTAATTTAACCAACAGTCTCACTTACACAGAGTGGAGCTTTAGACTTCAAGCAGCTCAACTAACTGTACATGCCCTTTACAGATTGAGGGTATTTGCTGGTTACCTTGTGTGCAACGCCATTTAGAAATACCTATGTTCCCCAGCCACTTGTTTTGGAAGCACCTTTTTATTGGTTTTTAAAGGATTGCCTGGGAGGGAAGTTTCAACCCCAAACAGCTGCTTTAAGCTATCAACTGAAAATGGGTTTTCCAGTGCAGACAGCCAACTTATCTCCAGAATTCAGAAAGTAAGAGAAGCACTTTTCTCAACATCCAACAAAAAAATGGAAATTTTAGTGGCTTTTCATGACAGAAAGCTAATAGCACTGGAAATGCTTTTAAAAAGAGCAGTATCTCGTCTGACTTTGAATTCAGATAAGTGTCTATTAAATGCTATTAAAGTCATCACTGTGATTAACACTATTCAACTGCCAACTCTCCTGTAACCACTCCGTGCCCAATTACTCATCTTATGAGAGCTCACCAACCGTATTGATTCATTAACACACTTCATGGCATTTACTCATGGCAGCAGTTGCACAGTGACCAGTAACTGCATATTCTGAATGCTCCCTCTTAGTACTACCTTATGCATAAGGATGTTTAGAAAAATCCATTTAGTAGCATTAGCTTCCAAGACAGTGTTGAGGGGTCACAGTAAGTCACCTCAGATGCTTTTACTGTGATTCCTTCCTTGGCTGTTTGAAGACAGTTACAACATCTGAGTTTTGCCTTTTTAATGGGTGTGTTTCTAATTCTTTCAAGCACTGGTATTTCACTCCAAAGAACTGACATTTGTAGCTCTATTTTCCAGCCCACTTCCTTTTTAAAAAAGGCATTAATAATACTTAAATGCATTCCTGTCTCTCTGTTTCACTCCTCCATCACTCAGAGGGTGGATTTTACTTAATCTCCCTCTGTTCTAAAAATTTTCCTGCATTTCTATCCTCTGTATTCTCAAAAAAACCCCAAAACCACCCCCCCCAATGTAATTTGTAAAATTGTAATCTTGTCTATGTCAAACCCAGAAGACTTCACTGTCTTAGGTATGCTTCTTTGTAGGAGAGGGCGGGGTAGGGAAGGGAAGGGAAGGAAAGGTAGAAGTATGAATTACCCATAAGCAAAACAGATGTTGGATATCCACTAAGCAGAATGACTAAAGCTAGTTTTCAATCAAGCACAATACAAGACTTTAAGTGTGCTCTGTTTTAAAAATGCAGGCCCCTTTAAGAAGCAATTTTTCTGATGCTGGGTACTAAAATGCAGCAGCAGACATTCATTTGGAGTCCAGTAAAATATGTTGTTGGCTAGACTCAATAATTGTTTTTCTTGCAGGCCCATCAGAAAGACAACAAGGAAACAGGCAAATTAGTCAATTTGTCATTAGTCAATTTGAAATTGGTGGACAAGCGTTAGTATATTGTAGATGACACTGGGAAAGCCCAGAGAGGTGAGAGCATTCTCTCACAAAAATTACATATTATTTTTAACCAAAGGAGGGAAGGAAAACAGAACAGAACAGCCAACACCAGAAATCCCAGAAGTTTTGAGAGGAAAGATAAGAAGAGCTAATGTAGCAGATTAGTACTGTAAATTCAAAACATAGCAGCATTCCATATTTTGGATCATTTAGTTGAACTTCATACCTTCTGCTGGAGCTCCTTCCCCTCTCTCCTCACCACCCATACTAGTGATACTTCTTGTAACAGTATTACGCATTATAGCTCGTGGCTTCTAAAAGTGATATCAAAGTCACAAGTGAAACAAAAATTGGAGGTGGCCTTGCCATCCCAAGGATAAGACCATCCTGATGACCATTTTCAATAGAATTTTAAAAGTGCACTTCCAGAATCTATACTTGCATCCTGCATCATACTTTCATTACTGATTTAACATCAAATTGAAGTGTTGGTTTTTCGGGGATTGGGGGCGGGGGGGGAAGTTGTTTCCATAGGTTTTGATCAGGCTGTCAAGAATAGATAAGACATCTCCAAAACCAATTTTCCCCCCAAATAGTATTTGGAATTTTACAGTAGGTGACAAATGAAGACTTATTTATTCCACTGATAGGATACAAACTGCCATTTTTGACCCAGTTACAACTCCTATAGACCTGACCAGACTTTTTAAAGCTAGGAAGAAATCTCTGAAAATTAGAGAAATATTTTTTATCCCTGCTGAAATGTGTATGAGTTCCCAAAGACTATTCCTATTCACTTACATCTCAAAGAAATGAGGCACAGGGTCATTCAGAATGAAAATATCTATATAAGGGAACAGCTTCTCAGAATGCAAAGTATCTTCCCTAGAGCATAGCTTGAGAATTAGATTTTTTTATTACCGCAGACACTTTCTAAAGGCCCATTTCACTTAGCTCCCATAAAAAAAAAAGGAATCTATCAAATTTGAAACAAAAAAGGATATTCTCACATAGCTGTAAGTATCCATTGAAAGACTTAAGACTTTGTTTCCTCTGTAATGCAAATCTGCCCCAAAAAAAGTTGAAATAAAAGGATCGTTACAAAGAATTTGGCTTGTTTGGTTCCCTCCATGTTTCAGGAAATTTGGCAAATTTCAGAAACTAAATCATACTATGAACTTACCAACATTTCACACCTCCTTTCATGAACACAATAGCTTCCCCCTCTCCTGATAAACCTCAGATAGCAGTGAAATCAAACAATTCTGTATGAGTCTTACTATATTAATAATGAGAACTATTTCCAAGACACCAATAGGCACTAGTGGTCATCAGAATTTAGCATGACACTGAGTATCTGGGTTAGAAATCAGAGATAAGAGATGGTAAATCCAAAGGGATTACTACACAAGCTGAAAGGCTTCCTTAACTGAAGTAGGTTCACTACAAAAATTAACACCTACTCTACCAGGCTGCCATCACAGAAAGCCTTCCCCAAATATTTTAGGGCAGCAAAATGTAGGATAGAAAAGTGCTTACAACCTTCTCAGAGGAAAAGCTCCTGCTGTTGCACAGCAAAACAAGGAAGTCACTGTCTGAGTTGCTATGTAATGAGATGGTAGCTCACTGAGGAGTTTCTATGTTAAACCGTACAATCGTCCATAGTAACCCAGCAAAAAACTCAAGTCGCTTGGGTAACTGCATTGCCCCACACTAGCTAACGATTCAGAGACACTATGGACATAAGCAGTGCTGCTCTGTTCTTCCTTTTAGCCATCTCAACTCTTCTACCTAAATTTCCTCCCTAAGCAACATTAATGTTCAACACATTTTAATCAACAGGACTGACATATTGCAATGCCATGTGCTTCTAAATTAGGCATACAATCTTGCTGCCAGATGTAAAGCACTTCTTGTTTAGATACAGAAATTATGAACACATTTACCATTGAGCCTTCAGATCTTCTTGAGTCCCACTAGCCAGGCTAGCAAGGCAAGACAAAACACAACCAGAGGCTCTAGCATGTAATGGATATAACGGTTGCACAACAACATATACATTCATTAAGATTCTTTCATCCTCACCTTAGCTTCACATCTCCTTTATTTAGACCCAAAAAGTTATTTAGATCCAAAAAGATCATGAAGTATGGCCAAATTAACCATCTATTAATAAAAAACTGTTACTAAACTGTTTCTAGTTTGTGTTATTAAATTTTCTTGTGAAGGTCAGAAGTGTCTTTGTTTTCAAATGAAAGTAATGATGATTCAGATTGTTACTTTATGATTAACTAACTAGAGCTTTTTGCATGGGGCAGAGGTAAGTATTCCAAAGCTTTTACTACAAGCCACAAGATCTGGCAACAATGAAAGAGATGCTTCCTTGAAACCTAGTTCCCACTAAAATCATTCACAAAAATGAAACATTTAAGTGCATTAAACGTTAGTATTAATGAAATAAAAAAGTCACATTTTAAAAACACTATAAACTGGCTCACCGGAATATTATAGGGAGCCAGCAATCCTTGGGTGAAATATTTAAGGCACTTGAGGGTAGTCACTTTTTAAAACCAAATAATAAAAACACAGCCACTTTAAAATTCTGATTTAAATAAAAACCACAACAAAATAAAGTAACACTGCAAAAAATTCCTCCAACTGTAAAGTTCAGTAAATAAACAAATAAACAATTAAAATAAAAATAAAAATCTCATTTGTTATAGTACACAAAAAAGTGGCAGAAACAGCACATTGAACTGCTAGAGCATACATACCGTAAAGATATCTCTCAAATACAACAAATAAGGATCCTTTCTTTTCATGTTGCCAAATAGCCAATAAAGCGTGTTTGTTAGGGAGAAATAATCCAGTGCAGTTAAATATTGGATTCCAGTTTATAAACCAGAGCATCCCAGAAAGCAGCTGATTTTGTATCATGTTGCCTCGGATATTTCTAGTTAGCTTTCTTGCTCTTTTTCTGGAGCATTCAGTTTCATTTTCTCCTCTCCATACACACAAAATTAAATGTCTCTTTGAATAAAGAGGCCACATCGTTCTTGTAATATCATCTTTGGTACAAAACAAAAGTAACTTACACAGCATAATGGTGTCACCCAGTCTTTCACACACCAAGCCTGTTCCTAACAGACCACACACAGTAACAAGCTTTTCTGTGATGGTGACAGCTTCTCTCCTCCCAATCTCCAAAGTAACATCACAATTAAGTACAACATACAGCATTCTTTTTAAGCGCTAATTTAAGTTTTCACTCAGAATTCACAAATGGGTATTCTCACCCATTAGCTTATACATATTATGGTTTCTTACCACTTCCAGGGCAGAGGGATATGACCAGCAGCCCTGGGACACACTTTAGAAGTCTGCTCCCAGCGACGAAATAGCTGTACAAATCTCCACGTCTGCTCAGTGTTTTTTGAAGGGAGGGGGAAAGAAGGAAAAGACAAATGGGAACTCAGTAAAAGGAGTCTTGCCTTTCTGTTAAATGTTTGTCCATTTGTCATTTTTCTGCTGATGCATTTTGCCTGTTGTATTAGAGGCTTCTTCAGTGGAAAGCAGTTCCTTACATTAACTTATTTGAATGTTCTGGATTAAGCAGATTTTGTCACTGTGTGGCTGCTGCCTCACAGCTGAGGAAATTAAAGGGTGAGCTCCGAGCATCATCACCAGCCCCAAGGCTCTTAGGGTCTCTGAAACAGTCTGCCAAGATGTCCTGAGGATCCCTCAAGAACACCACTAGAACAGTGATGTTATCACTGGATCCATTTTCCTTTGCAGCAGCCACCAGTCTTTCTGCTGCTTTGAGACCCACTCCTTTGGTTTGCATTAAATGATCTAGGACCAAGTCTACAACCTCATATGGCTTGATAGCGTCAAAGAATCCATCGCAGGCTAGGAGCAAGTAATCTTCAGAACCAGTCAGTTCAAATGAATCTCCATCTGCATCACCAGAGATGTACGGCTTCTGACATATGTCACCTACGACAAACAATGAAAACAAAAGCTTTATTACTTCAGATGTAAACAGTTACTTCTTCACCCACCAATTCCTTTCACAGTCCTCAAGGACGACCAGATCATACTCCAGTGGTACCTGACACAGGACAAGAGTAGTGAAAAGCTATGGAATAAGCATGGAAGGCCTTTGTTTCTTAAGGAATGCTTGGAACCTACCTAAATCCAGTGGGTTTCTAAGAAGTTACTCTAATTCATGCTTTCCTAATTTTGCAGTGAAACTAAGGAAATTCTTTCTAAGTTTTTTCCTCTCTGAAATATATTTGTGTAAGGAGATAGTAAGCCCTTCATTTTGCAGGTGTGCCTTCAGAATGCTATAAAAATAAGATTTTTCTTAGCTATCCAGATATACAGCACATTGCCATAAGAACCTGCTCATTGTGTTTAGTTCATCAGTTTTATATGGACATACTTATTAAACATGGGTTGCTATTGATCCAAATAGTATTATGCAAATTTATACTAATTTGCTCCCACTCATACATTACAGTTACCTACTGTACTTGCCCAGGATCTTTTCCTCTTTTTGCTCTCTTTTTCCCCTAGCAAAGTAAGTTTGTTTAATAAGATTCTGGAATACTACAATTAAAATGCCCTAAATTGCTGGATATGTGTGATTTGAAGGAGTATGCAGCAATCTGTCTTAAGAAATGCAGTCAGGAGAAAGATATATTAATATTAAAGTGGACAAAAAACCCCACAAAGCAGACATTCAGGCACATAAAGAAGGCTAGATGAACATTTATTACTTCCTCCACTTTTACAAATTAAATACTCTACCACTTTTACAAATTAAATACTCTACTTTTGTTAAGCTGTAGAACACCACAGTATCAAAGATGTTTACAAGAAACAAAAAACTTGGAAGTATAAAAGAATTAGGACTGTCATGGCTAGTATGTAAAATAAAACAATATTCTATGCTTATGGTAAAACCAGTAAGATTATACAGCTGCAAGCTATGCAAGTTATACAACTGTAAGATAGCCTTATGGCAAAGACAGTAAGAGTGGTTTACTATTTGGTCGATACTGAGCAAAACATCATTTACAGTAAACATACAGTCTCAGGCGGTGTGTTTTAATAAAATTTAATCTGAACTATACTCATTCTGATAGTTTATCTTACCAATTGCTCTGGAAACAGCCAAGGTACCATTAACCCGCCAGCAGTCCATATAGGTTACACAACCACCCAGAGTCTCAATACGTGCTCTCTCATCCTGAAAAAGAGTAGAATACAATTTTTATACTGAAAGCCTATGCATGGCTTACTGACCTGGTTGTTATCCAATCGAAGAGGAAAAAAAGACAAACCGCAAAACCAAGAGCTGCTTCAGCTTCTGTATTTATACTATGAATATAGCAAACACACATATCAGAATCTAGCTTGGAAACATGCACTTAAGATTCCTGGAAACAACCCACCTACTTCCCAACCATACCATGGCTTGTCCACAAAAAAGCAGAATTCTTAAGTTTTTGTATCATATTCTTTCCCATATGGATGAGTACCCTTTCCTGCCACTTCTTCCCATCCCATACAGCAATTAGGGAAATATATAAATATTTGGAAGAGAATACAAAATCACTAAACTATGTAACAATAGCATTTGTGTTGACGCTCCTTTAACTACTCAGTTATTACAAATATTCATGCTATGAAGGCAAAGGGTCATGCAATGCTATCTAAACTCAAAAGATCCCCATAGATTTCATGTAATAAAATACCCGGCTATTTAAAAGATATAGAAAATGCAATACACTTTAAGACAGTTAGGCTAGTAGATTATCATCAGCTTTTGAATGGCAGTATAGCATATTATGAAAGACTTGCATTATGCTAACATTTTAAATAGCTATTAATTTCAAATTAAGAAGTTAATTTATTGCAGGAAGTTTTAAATTCACACCCCAAAAAAATCCTGTGAAATTCTTTAATTACTACAAATTTTGAAAAGACAGTCTGAGCAGGAACTGAAGTCAGGACTACCAGTACCATCAGTACTTTCATGGGGGCATAGTTGTAGGGATCACCTTTTCAAGACACAGGAGTGGATGGGAAAAAAGAAATTGTCAATTCTCTGAATGCTACCATACAATATATGTAATTATGTAAAGCACCAAATACTTAAGAAGGTTTGATTCCAAAAGATTTCAAGAGAGCTTCTGACAACACGCACATGAGAGAAAAAAAAAAGTCAGACTTACTTCTCTTTCTGGTTTGTGAGGTTCCATTAATGTCACAGCTTTTCCTTGCTGCACAAGCATTACCTGCGAGTCCCCTAGCCATGCTATGTGTAGCTTGTTCCCTACAATCAACGCAGATACACCTGTTGTACCACTCCGCAGCTTCTACAGAAGAAAACAGGTATGTTAGGTGAATATTCAACAAGGCCTACTAGGTTACATGGCAATATTGTAAACCTAGGTTTAATCACACTTAAATGCTGCAAATGGCTAATACTGCCTCTGTTATGTTCTTTCTTTTCTGCTATTAATTCCAAAACTGATCCAGGAGACTAAGACCTCTATTGTTTAAAAAAAAATGACACACAGAAAAAAAAGACGATCTGAATTTCAGTCGTACAAACATTTCACAAACACACACAGGTCTCCCCAATCCCTTTTACATTCTCCACACTACCACAAGCAACTACAGACACCTTGCTCCACATATATCCCCTTGTCCTTGGGTATTTAAATGAGGTTCCTCCAACAAAGGAAGGAACTTAACTGTCCTAGATTCCCTGTAAAGATTAGTGAGAGTCAGACCTCATGAAGATGCTGGTCCCTCTTTTGTACCTCACTGACAGAAATGAAGATATTAACAATGAATACTTCCACATTCAGTGACTGCTATAATAAAAGAGTTCTCATTAAACTGTATAATAAACCATCCTCCCATTATGTAGATTTGAAGAAAGAATGCTCATCATACCAACTTGATTCAAAGCTGATCAATCAGCTTAATGAACTGAAAAGTCTGATTTAAATCACAGAATACATTTTTCACCTTATAACCACCTGTGACATTAATGGTGGGACAAGAAAGAGGAAGATAGTGACCATATTATCAGGAAGAGAGAAACCTCTTTTCCAGGTAAAAGGTAGGACAACAGAATATCTAGAGGCTGCCTAATTTAGGCAAAGAGGCAGCAGAGTGTTTTCTCAAACAATTGGCATGTCAGGATCATTTAAACCACTTAACACTTCTTTTCAATAACTAATCTTGAACTTGCAAGCACTGTCATTTTGCTTTTCCTCAAAAAAAGAAATAATTTGATCAAAGAAAACCTTTACATGTAGCATAATTTCATAAAGAAGTCAGTGATTCAAAGAAACTGTACTGCCAGAATTTTCTGGATAATACCATGTTGTCCAACAGTTCTCAGTGTTATTTAAATACAATGAAATTAATCTCTACCCACTCACCTCTCTTTTGGCTTTGAAAAGAAACATTTCATCTGTCTTCTGGAAAGAGCATTTCAAGGCCTCAGCTGGATTCTTAACAATCTCTTCATGTAGCCCAACATTTACATGTAAATGGGTTGCTGAATAATTAGCAGCATCCACTCCACCATGGCCATCAAATACCGCAAAGTAAGCACGATCAATGTCATCCTTTTGCAGGGAGGGAGATAAAGGAAGACATATTCACGTTCAAAACCGAAATAGCTTATAGACTGGTACCAGCAAGCAAAGGTTCTTTATTCTGGGCTTTCTTCCATATGATGCTGCATAGGTAAGGGTAACTTAAGTCAGTTTACCCATGTGCAAAATGGATGAAATGGGTACTTTGCAGGGGAATTACTTTTCTTTGTTTGCTGTTAGTCATTTAATATCCTTGAAAATAATCTGGAATTAAAACAGCAGACAGCTGGTTATGTAGTCCCACTGCAGCTTCATTAATTGGCACTTATACTTGTACAACTGCTGTTCTCCCCCCTTCTTTTCTTAATATATCAGTTACCTCAGTCACAAGAACGTTGTAACTCCAGCAACATAACTATATCATAGTTATAGTCTCCCTATATCACTTATGACATGAAAGCCAAGGTCACAAGATCCTTCCTTATCAGGGCAGTAGTTAGCCCCTAGCAATCTGAGTCAGTAAGTCCTTGCTCCAGCACAGACATGATAAATAGCTTGTGGCAACAAATTGTTACCATTTCACAGATCATCCATCACTAGGTCATTGTTAGCTTTTCAACAGTCCTGTAAACACAAACTGGCCTCCCCAATTTTGTCCAGACTTACTGATAAACCAAACAGCTGATTGAATTCTGGGAGTAGAACGTGTCGGTCCTCCATTTTCCGTCGAGTGTTACGAATGGCGTGTATGGAAACAAGTAGGAACCGCTTTAGTGGTCTCAGCGGTGGCAACTGCTTCTGCCACTCAAAGCAAACATCCCGAAGCTTGTTAAAGAAGCAGCGCTGCAACGATTCTCCATCCAGCACTGACAGCACAAAGACAAAATAATAAGTTGCGTGCCCCATTTTCCTACATTACCCCATCTTTTGGCCTGTTTTTCCTTCAAGTTTCTTTCCTTAGAGCTACATATACACGTTCAGCATTCTTGCTTTACAGGCTGTGCAAGAATTAAAATAGGCTCCTCAGAATAATGTGGAGAGAAAGTTGCAACGGAAAACAGTATAACATTAAGGATAAGAGCAGCTTCTTTACTTACTGTTATTTTTCAAAACAGAGGCTTATCAAGTAAGTGATTACATTACAAAAATCATAACAAAGACCCAAAAATCAGTCTGGCATGTTAGACATAAATATTATTATGTAAGTAAAATGCACAAGTTATAGTGGTAGGAGTGCATCCCTACCAAATAAAAAAAAGAAAAAGGAAATAATCAAGCAGACAGAAAAGCCTTCAAGATAATAGATTGCTGTTGTCTTGGACACAAGGGTTGAAAAAGCATTAGCCTGGCTTTGGGTCAGGTTGTGTTCTACTGAACCACTTCTACTGAAACAACAAGGAAGTCTGAGAATGTTTTGCTGAGGTCAATAGCTCAACTCATAATTGAGCTGAACAGATTAGAATTTTAAGCTGTTGTCTTTAGCTTTTTAAATACACATGGTTGTAGGAGCTAGAGGGACAGAACAACACTTCCGCCACTTTCCTGCTTTGTCATTACAGAGCAGAATTGTAAACACCCATTGAGCATAGTGTGAAAAGCTCTGGCCAGACACTCAAATCCTTTTCTGGATAGGTCCCAAAGATCAATTAATCCAAACTTATTGTTCATCAGACTGAATGGTTTGGTGTTTGGCATCGTGTCTAGCTTTGCAATGCAGTCTCTCTCAGAATAGGTAATAATTTAAAGTTTTGTTTTTTGAGTAAGAACCCTTCCTCAATACTAAATCAACTAACTTCAAAAAGCATTGAAAAATCATCTATAGAGCAAAAGTAATTTGCTAGTCACTAATGCTTTTCCTAAAGAACTACAGTGCATGAACTACCTTTCCTATTTCTATTTTATCCTGGCTCCTGCTAACACTGCTAGCATTAAAGCTTCCTCAGAATTCCTTTTTACAACTCCTGGTTCTCAAGCATTTCTTTTTCTCAGCAACACTGGATGGCCAGCTTCAGAGGCATCTCTGGGCCTGGAGAATTGAAAGTTAAATTTAAACACAGATCTTTGATTAGCAAACTACTTTTGGTTTGCTTAATATGCAGGTGTGAATGGGCAAGATATTAAAACATTTAAATATTAAGTCATCCCATATACAAATATAATTAAATAGGATAGTATCTTAGACCGCCTTGTCTACAGCTATTAGTTTACATATTTGTAAATGTCTTGACTAATACTAACCAGAAGATTTGGACACACGTTCCTGTTTAGATATTAAGGTTGTGAAATCTGACATAGAATTTAGTGCCTTAACACCAGAAATTCTTCTGCAGTATACCACATCAAACAGTGGTACTCATATAGGCACACATACATACCTTGCTTTTATATAATCACTTCTTTTTCATTCCAAGAATGCTTTTTTGCCAGAGTTATTCTTGCAATGCAGGAAGACAGCGTCCATGCTGTGCTGTAGCACAAGGAATATCTTTCTTCCTAGTTGTACAGTTAAAGTGATGTAATAGCAATTACAAGATAAAGAAAACAAGGAATATCTTTCTTCCTAGTTGTACAGTTAAAGTGATGTAATAGCAATTACAAGATAAAGAAAACAAGTACAGCCCAAACGTGCAGAGAAATTAATGCCTTTAAAGTAGATATTCCTTGCTGAGATTAGGCAATGCAAGTACCTGAATAGTAAGCAGATTTCCATAATGTTCGATAGGGGAATGGTGAATAGTGATTTGAACTAAATTACAGTAGTGACACAAGAACAAACAAACATAAAATAGATCGGAATATGTAAGATGGAAATTAAAGAAGGTTTCAACCATCAGAACAGGGAAGGTTCTGAGGCATTTGTCAATAAGGAGCAGTGAGAGAGAACCTCAACCAGTTCAAGATGGAACTCATCCACGGATCTTCTGACTTTGCCTGCGCTGTCTTAAAAGTAGACTCCAATTATGGTCTTTAGAGTAAAACAGAGCATGAACTATTGTACAAGTTTCACCAATATAATGTAACCATACAGGATTCCAGAGACGTTAGATGCCTGTGACCAAGAAAATATCCCTGTCCTATCAAGTTCTTCATTACTCACTGTTTCTAAACATTATAATTTCTTAGCCTTTCAGTTGAGGTTCACTAACTGAAGGTCCGTGGGCCCAAGATTTTCATAAGAGCCAGAATTAGAAATTATAATCCTAGGCTCACAAATACATATCAGTTCACATCTTATATTACTGCTATAGTTCACCTCAAAGATAATTATATGGGAATCAATGAAGAGTCCCCAGCAGAGTGACTACAAGATGCTCTGATGACCAGTTCCCAGCTGCTTTGTGAAATATTTGTACTGAAAACCTATGTAATTATCACATGTGGGTTAGGATATGCTGTTCCTTATTTTCCTATAAAGGTCGATCAATAGCAAATAAAGATACACTACTGGAGCACAAAGTCACAATGCAGTAAGATACAATTCTCTCTGATGTAAGGGAGATAATAAGAAAGATGCTTTTATATCACTTTTGACAATGGTGTATCTTACCATGTATCTTATGATAATTGCTGCAAACGTAATGCAGAGCTTCTACTTATGGAAGATCAGTACCTTGATCTCCTTCAGTTTCCCCTGCACAAAACCATGCTCTAGCACCACTGCCTGTACTTCTTTATTATCTTACAATTCCAGTGATCTAGTCATGCAAAACTCTTATTTGCCAGCTCCTCATCTCAGGCAGAGTCCTGCTCAGGGTTAGGTCAGTCGCAGTTAAGTCCGTATAACTGCTCACAGACAGACACAACAGAACTCGGAGTGCAGAAATAGGGCACTTTGGGGAGACCGAACTCAAAGCGCCTGGAAGAGGCACCCGCGAGAACCTCTGCAGGCCTGCGGAACGCACTCGGGAGCTGGTTCTAGACGGAGGCGCTGGGAGGCCCCAGCCCCGGCAGCTCCCGGCGCAGCCCCGCCGGGCCGAGCCTCCGCGCGGCCGCAGCTCCGCCGGGGGGCGGCAGAGAACGCGCCCCCGCCCCGCCCGGCTGGGGCTCGCCCTGGCCGCGGGTCACCGCTGCTGGTGTCCCGCAGGCCGCTGCTCGCGTTCCCCGTGAACGGCGAATCATTTCTCCCTGTGCCGGAGGAGGAGAGCCAGGGCATGTTGTTTAGACCCCAGCCAACCTGATACGAAGCCAACTCTTCCCATGCAAAGTGCGGGAAAGTTGGTAAATCTCTGCAGACATATGAAGGCTATAAACATGAAGGCAAGGGATGAAATACTCAGGGTGCAGCAAGACTTAGTTAAATGTGTTCCCCCTCCTGCCGTTTCAGACTTGCAGGTTAATACTGAAACAGGCTTCTGGAAAGTGTCGTATTCTGGCCATTACCAGAGCTCTGCTTGGAGACGCATCCTCTGGGGCACGCTGAACCGCCTTTCAAGTCATCCCACGGGAATGGAAGGGCAAATATTTCCCCTTACAGGACGAACTAGTTTGCCTAAGACATCTCTGCTCCATTTTTATCTTCGACTCTGCCTGCATCCTACTCCATTTAAATTCTTGGCACTGGGATTGAAGGTTTGGTGAAGTCTAACGTTAAACATTTCAGCACGTAAATGCAATAGGACCATCTGTTACACAAGGCACAAACCACGTAGTCAAGATCTGTTCTCTCTCCAATTCACTCAGACAGGAGAAAATGCAGGCATCAGGCAGAAGACACATGCATCAGGTTCTTCATCCCTCAGCATCCCTTCTTTATAGGGGAAGGTAGGAAGAGAAGAAATAACTGATAAAGACAAAGACTATTGAGAAACTCGCCAAGAGAAAGATCTGGAGTTTCAAGATGTTCAGGTTGTGGAGGGCCCAAAATCTGGTCCCAAGAACAGACAAAAGCAAGATGAATTATATGGATGAATTTGAGGTGTCAGCGTGGCTGTGATGATGCCAATGTCAAAACATAGGAGTAATTAGCTAAGGTCAGTCTACCAAAGAGAAAAGGGCACTTCAGAAATATAAGAGGTTATCAACTTAAGATAGGAACTGAACCAGTTCAATTTAAATGAAGCTCTCCAATGAGGAGAAGACAAGTTCTTAACTAGTTCAGTTCAGGAAGCATATTAATTCTTTTTGGGAAGAGAAACTCTCTTCCCTTTCAAGAAAGCCAACCCACACAATCAGTCCGGGGCTCCACACACCACGTTTGCATCTTGCCCACAAAACTAGCACAGCTACCTTTCATCCCACAGATACCCAGCAGGATAAATAAATAAATAAAGTTCTGTTCACTGTTGCTTGACAGACAGTCTAACCAAATATTCTGGGAAACATTTCAAAACACTGGTGTCTTCCAACAGACAGCCTCTGGGAAAAACACAGAAGGAAAAAAGTATACTTACAGGTGAACCTTTCCTCATCTCCTTCTCCCTCTGCTTCCACACTTTGCTGCTTAAATTCAGTCAAATCTGTTTGGAGGACTTCATCAACCGCAGCATGGATCAACGATGCTGTAAGAAGTGGTGAAACACCTCTGCTGGTAAGAAAAGGAAGGGAAAGCAAAACAGACTGCATTAGTTTAAATTGAGCTACAACCTTACTGTTTATGGCTGGTGACCTCAAAATTAGACAGCATTACACACAATCAATAATTCCAACTTCTTTAGTAAACTAGTAGAGGAAACCATATGTTCAATATTTATTCATACAAATCTTTAGTAAGATCTTCAGTTAGACAACTGCTTTCTCAAGAATGCAAAGAGGAAGAAGCATATGAATCATCTTTTCAAACTGTTGCCTCACGCTCCAGTCGCAGATGGTACCTCCTCTTGAGCTCTCAGATGGAACTGCTACCTTCAATTCTAGCCTCCAAATGCAAACATTTTGTTTCTACTCACTACACAACATTTCTTGCTTGCAGTCAACTCTCTCACCACAGACAGTATCAGGATCTCTGCATTGTGGTACACGCAAATCTCCAAAAAGGTTACTTAAGACAGCAGTTCCCTTCCCTCCACAAGAAGTCATGCTCAGTACTAACCTACAGCCCTTTAACATTCACTTTCTCCAGACTAGAAGTTCCCCAAAGAAATCACCCAGGAAGACAGTGCAAAGAGCTGGCACTGGAGAGTAGGCTAAGAAAAGATCCAAGGACTTGTGTCTCAGCTGAAGCTTTTAGGTAAGTATCTAAAAGACAGTATCGATACATGATGTACACACCCTCTCCTTTTTACTCAACACTTTATGTAGTTACATGCTTCATAGGAAGC
The DNA here is from genome assembly GCA_013400755.1 of Pelecanoides urinatrix. Lineage (NCBI taxonomy): Eukaryota > Metazoa > Chordata > Aves > Procellariiformes > Procellariidae > Pelecanoides > Pelecanoides urinatrix. The sequence continues at coordinate 29,636 of VZTQ01004613.1, read as the reverse complement.
ACATATTTGCTATACTGCTTTTGAATCTGTAAACAAATAAACCCCATCCAACTTTAAAATGGGGCTACTAGAAAATAACTCTCTTACATTCACTATATTCCCATGGCAGGCACTAACAATTACAGTACATAACACACATTCCAGACATTTTCTAAGAGCACAATGAAGAATAAGTGTGGATGTCCATAAAAAGCATTTTATCCACTGTTCATGGAGTGTTTGATACCCACAAAGTATCAAATTATACAACCAAAGCAAATAACACATTAAGGCACCTGCAGCAAGTCAAGGACAAGACTTTGTTTTGCCAGGAAACATTTAGGAAGTCCTGCATAAAACTGGTTGGTGTAAGTAAGAGTAAGAAATGGTGGAAGCAACTGGTCTCTGCAGAGGTTCAACAGAGATGACTTGTTTTGTGGGGAGGGAAGATCGTTAGGTTTCGGATCCCAGTGACAAGCTGAAATGCATTTGCCATTGTGTTTCTGAAAGAGAGGCCTTGTCATATCCTCACAGCCATGTACGAGTACCTCCTGTGGCAGCAAACAGAAAGCATTGTGTTAGTCAGCAGGCTGCTAACAGAAGCTTGTTTTATGCTACGCATTCTGTAGCAGCAATGGCCTACTTTAATGAGTCATTTCGGTACTTCAAATACATGGCAACATGTTTGCAGTCCTTTCAGTGCTGGCTGCAGTCATACCACATCAAGGAAAGACAGAAATTGACTTTTTTTTTTTTCAGGCTAATATGTTTAGGGGAGTCCCTTCCTTTCCTACCCAAGTTAAAAGTAACAATGCCTGCTTATAATCACTCTGACACTAACAGACAACCTTTTAAAAGGTCAGGCAAGAAACACATCTGAAACGGATATGGCAAACCCCCCCCAAAATCCTGCTTCCTGTTTTTGTTTGCATAGGTGGAAAAGAAAGGAATATTAAAATACAAGCCACACAAACAATGTAAGATCTGTAGCTGATGCTGCTGAAAGTCAGAAGCTTTAGTTAAAGGAGGTTTCAGCTCCAAGAACAGAGACAAAAAATATTAAGTGAAACAGCTATGCATTTAAATGCACAGTGAGAGTCACAGTCATCTTCATAATTTCTCTGTTATGCTGGGGAAAAATTCAAATCTAGCCTGGGTTTCCAGCTTGCCATCAGAAGAGGGTTTAATGCTTTGATTTTAAACTTCGTAGACTTCTGCTTTCCAGAGCCCTGACTTGCTGAACTGGGTCCATAAAAAGACACTTAAACAAAAGGCAATATACTAAGTGCTATAATTCACAAGTGCTGTATAAACCTCTGCTTACAGGATGCCTGTAACAAAGAAAAGGTTTATGAGTTATTATGTCACATCCTTCAACTTTTTCCAGTTGCCACCCTGTTCCGAAAAAGGAAATTCAGAGATTCCTCAGTACTGATATGCTTCATTCAGCTTTGCTTCCTATGCATTTCCTCCCTCTCCACAGTTTTGCAAATCTATACAAAGAAAATGGTTGCTTATCGGATCTTATTTGTTATGCAGCCAGCAACAACAACATTGAGCACTTGATTCTGACAAGTTGACAAAAAATAAAATACATGCCTAAAAAATGACCCTACCTATTTAGTTCAACCTCAGTGCTGAACAGAACATATTTGTTGATTACTTTATAAACTCTTAATACTAGTACTACTATTTGGTAAGCCTGTTTTTTACTCAAGCTCAAGTAAATGGAGCTCCAAGGCAATGGCATATCTTCCATTCAGTTTAGATGTTTACTGGTTCTAACTTCATTCTCTAAATCAGAGACTTCAAAAGTTAACAAAATACATAACTAAAGAAGAGTAAGAACTGCTTCTTTAGTTGAGAGCTACAAGGTCTCACTTGGCTAGTGAGTATCTGGAAGCAGATGCAGTACCTATGGCAACCAGTGTAAAAGTAGAAGCCCACTGCAGTTACCATAACAGACTTCAAACCCCTTCTGTAAGCAAAAAAGAATGTCACTTATTGTTAAAATCTTCCTTTCAAAGAAGCCCAAGACACCCTGCTGATAGACTGAACCAAACACAATTTAATCTTCATGAATCAGAAGAAATACTGTAGCTGTTTCCTTAGTGGGAAAACAACTGTGTTGGGAAGAAGAGGGAAGCTGGTGGGGTGTGTTGCGTGGAAAGGATGTTACCTTCTCGTAAGAGAGTCTTAGAAGAAACGTGTGTCAGCCCCATTTCTATGACACATGCAACACTAAGTACCCAGCCTCAGCCTACACAAGCTAGTAGTAAACAGAATTTCTTTGCTACAGGCTATTTCTTTGCTAACAAAAAGGGTGTGTTTTGACCACAATAAAAAATATTTTAAAAGAATTAATGCATGCTGTAACAGTGCAGATGAGGCACTGTAGCTTCACCACCAGCTAAAGTCAGATTGCCAGTAGCTGGAGCATGGAGTTCGTATCCTCCAGCCACCTCATGGTAAAATACAAGCCTCGTTTAAAAAACTTGAGTACAGATCAAAGTGGTAAGTTAATGAGTAAAGCAATACTTATGCTAATAAAGAACACACTTGAGTTTATATGCCATCCTCCTCCTTGAAAGATTCCGGACTACTGGACACATACAGTATTAAAGGAGCTACGCAAAGCTTCTGTTGATATACATACCTATGGGCCAAAATAAAGTTATACACAATAGTAGAAAGCAATTATGATATTTTGCATACTTTAGATTTGTCATGAGTTACAGAACAGAACTTACTTCTCTTTTTGTTCACCTTGTTTCTCTTCTGCAATACTATTTAGTTCTCTATTTTATTTCACTTTAAAAGACCAGCTGTCATGCTATCACAGCCACAGTGTATACATATATGTCAGACCAATCATAAGACTGCTACTGACCCCTTACTTATCAGCTTCAGAAAGAAAAGACAGAATATACACAAGTTCCTTCAGCAAGGAGAAACCCTAGTAAGATCACTTCTTATTTGGTTTTATTTGGGTCATTAAACTCCCAGTCCACTTGCTGTGAGTATTGCCAGCAAGTCACCAGTTCAAAGATGCCCCCACCTCTTCTTCCCCTCAAATTTAAAAGTCTCTTGTAAACAGCTTTGTGGGCAAGGGGCAAGCATCCAGAGCATCAAAGGTCAGGCCACCACATCTCGTCCAGAGCCTCAACTATGACTACATTTTTTTCAAAGGCTTGAAAACAGATGACAGACTTTCTGTTGTGCTCTATGCCCACAGCTTACAGCAGTGCTGAGAAAGCAAAAGTAGTGCAGCAGATGGTAGACTCTGAACAGCTGCTCTTCAACACGTTGAGCAGAGAGAAGCAAGCTCTGTGTAACCCGGTGGAGAGTGGTACAAAGCCTCGCTAGGACATACCAAACACCCAGCGTTTACACAAAGCCTTCTGAATTTTTATTTACTTTTTTTGGAAGGAAAATAATTCACATCCCCCCAAACACACACATTCTCCCACAGTACTGTCAGGAAATCTCTGTTTGTATACAGAGAAGCACAAGAGATTACTAACTGTATTGGCCAAGTTGTTGATCACTTGTCACCTTTCAAATTTAAAAAAAAAAAAGAAAGGTTACATGATGCTCCTTCTAAAGTCATGGCAACAAGGCAGCAGTGGTATTGCAGGCCAGAGCACCACTGCACACACTCTTTTCCTTTCAGGGTGCACATATATATATATATATATATATATATGTACATATGCTGGGGAACAAGGAGGTGCTACACCTGCTACAAAAGCTTCTAGCGTAAGTCAGCTGCAGCTGACTTATATCAGAGGGAAGACATATCTTTGCACTTTTTTACTACTGAGGCTCTGTAACACCATAAGATGACATACAGTACAGCTTTACAAGTAAAGCAAAGTTTGTCACTGTGGACTCAGTGTGCGTTTTCAGCACGTTACAGCTATATCAGCAAAGTGTTTTTAGTGCAGATCTGCAAATGCTAGCAGTTCTCTAGTAAGTGAAAGATCCTCTCATACTGCCAAAATAGCAGCAGGTCACAAGTTTCCTCATAAACAAAAGCTGCTTGTATTCAGTATTTTCTCCCCAATCTGCCACTTTTATTTCCCTCCCCCCTTTTTGTTCATATAATCAGCTACAGAATGTTTCCACTCAAGTGGTTCTAAGCATTAGTATTTATTACAGCAGCACCCAGAGTTCCCAGGGTGATGGTGACCATAAAAGTACAAATATATATATCTGTAGAGGAGAGAACATCTGACATCCTACAATGCACAGGAAGTTGTTTCTTGTGTTAATAACATCAGGTCTTTACAGTAGATGAACAAGATGGAATCAAAACAAATATATAAGCAATGCCACACACAGAATTTCAATCTTTTATGTTTCCATCTTTACATGAAACAGTTTTTTCCAGATTTTCTTCTGAAATTATCAGAAGCAGCAGTTTTAGAATCCAGAATCCATCTGTTTGGTGCTTCAGTCACCATCGAACAGTTTTCACAGAAAATGTGCAATGGAGAGTCACCTGCTACCTCCATTTCACTCTCAGCAGGAAGACAAACCACACAACAGAACAGGAGAGGCTTTATTTCACAAAAGCCACTTTTCAATTAAGCCCTAAACCTGTTGTTTCAATATTTTCTATTTCTTATCTTGATGCCCAATTCAAACAGCAACAGAAAGGGTTTCACACAGATTACAAGCAAAATATGCAAGTTCTAGAGAAAGACAGTATCAATTTTCCAAGCAGAACCGAAGAAGCTGATTTAAACACCAGCAAGCCAGCCCTAAAAGTTTCCTCATCATTATAGATTTGATCTTTTTTTCAGCACTTCATCAAGTTTTTTCTCTCTTGTATTGCAGGCATCCCCATACATACACTTTCTTTTTAAAGGAAAGGTGATTCTTTCCCAAAATTACTATTGAGAGCATCTTGTAACAGGCCTCTATCAAGCCTTCCAGTTCTAACATTATTAATCATAAACCAGTGAGAACACTGGTGTTCCTGAAAGAGTAGACTGTTTCTGCTAATCCCATGCTTGCTTTCGCTACCAAGCACAACTGGTCCCATGAAAACTAGAAAGTTTGTTTGCAGGCAATCACACATGAAATTCACTTTCTTGTCTGAAGTGAATGGATCACTGATACTGTAAACATGTTCCTAGCAATAAGAAGTATTAGTGCATTACAATAATTTACACTAAATGGTACAAATGAGGAATACGGGAGTCAGTTTCAGGGGATTTATTAAAAGCAGAGGTCACGGCAGACAGGGTATTAGTAGTTTTCACAGAGGAAGGGTCTAAAGGAGGTTTTAAGAAGAGACTGGGTAAATCAGAGGCAAGATAGGATTTCCCCCACCTTCATGCTTACATCACATAAAAAATATCAGAATTACTGAATTAAGTATTCTAAAAGCAGGGAAATGTTGAAAATAAAGATGCCAGGGCCACAGCTTGGGTGTAAGCATTACAGTGTGAAACACAGACACAAAACAGGATGCTGAGGCAACCAAGAGATGAAACACAGTGAATCTTTGGGGGGGAGGGGGCTGGCAGAACAGGAAGCCAAAGTCTCACAGCTGTTATCGTAGTAAAGTCTCCTCAAACAGGAAGGCTGCTGGAATTTCACATTGTTCTTTGGCTATGTCACAGGATGCTCCTATCAAGGGAAAGGAGAAATTTCTGCATTTGGGGACCTGATTTCATCTCTTGTTCTATTTCAGTACAAGTTAATAAAATTTCAGGTTAACTTCTAAAGCTTTGGAAGTAACTAATGGACTTTTCATTCACATTGACCCATTTTCACACATTGTTGGAAGACATACCTCTTATCCAAAGGTGTATGTTAATTAAAATTCTGCAAAACAAGATTACTTAAGCCTGCCCCAGTTCTTCAGAATTTTATGTATGTATTTAGCTCCATACAAGGCAGGCAGTTCCACTGATTTGAATGAATTATTCAAAAAGGAAACTGCAAACCTGCAAACCTGCACCGGATTAGCGATTTAGGCACAAGTCCTGCCAGGAAGCTAAAGTGGTTGGCCGTCTTAGCTAGTGTTTGTCTATACTAGCTGCATTTGCAGAAGATTGTTAAAATAATTCATTTTAGATTAGTAAAGACATTCAAGCGGGTTAGCCTGAGATATCCAGCTGCTTCCATGTAAGAGATGCATGTAACCTCAGAGAAGCAATTGCATTCAGAAACTCCTTGTTGAATCTAACAAATGTTATTCCTCTCTCCGTTCTCTTCTCAACGGCAATCCTGCTTGGTGGTGGAGGAAGAATGTTTCTCCTTACAAAGACACAAAGGTTTATGCCTCCAAGCAACTGGAAGGACAAGCTAAACATCACCATATGTTGTCTCATGAGCCAAGGATATTGCTGCATCTTTATTGGCTTGGGCCCTTCAAGGCATAACCCACACATCTGTGCGGGTGTGAATGAAGTATCTGACAACGCAGAAATAAAAAGCAGAACTGTGTGCCAAACTCGATTCCCAGTCACACTTTGATCTATAGAGAAACCCTTCATTATTACTAATCATCATGTAAAATACATTCTGTGATGCTGGAGTGTTAAAGAAGTCTCAAACTGAGGAAATTCAGAACAAGCATCAATGCCAGAAGTCAGCAAGGTACATCCAGTAACATCTTCACAGTGTTACACTATAGACACTGTAATATTTGAATGTGCCTATTTTCCACTGTGCGTTAGGGATGCTACCGTGATAGCCTGCAACAGCAGATCACTGCATCTAAGCTACAGTGACCTCTCGCGAACTCGCTTCCTAATCTGGCATCGCTTCTGCATCTTTAACAACTTTTACACAAACATTTAAATGTCTTGTAAGTGTCATCCTTCCCCTTATTCTTTCTTTTTAAAAAATCTTTAGCATCCTTCTTTCTCATATTTCCTTACATTCCCTGGTCTATTTTATCAAGGATTTGGGGGATTCAGATCAATTGAAAAGTTTATTTAACCTTCAAAACTGCATTTTGAGTTGATCTGCAGTAGCAAATCTGGGAACGTGGGAAAGAAACAACAATGTTTGGCAATTTATTACACCATCAGAGACTTTAGTTTTGGTCCTTAATTACATGGATTATGAAAAGAGGACCTGCACTTTCAAAATACCAGATTCCTGTCTGGGCCTTGGGCTCTACCAGTCTTTTCCTCCATGTGCAAGAACTTAGCCTACCCAATAAGGAACATCAGCCATTTTGCGATTGCAAAATGAGGTTTCTCTTTGTCATAGGAGTCCAAAACTGAGCTGTAAGTCTGCTGGGATCCCTACATTTGACACTTCAGGTATGCTGCACTACGCCCAAGCACATAGCTTCACACACGGTGTTGCTTCACTGTTTTGCCTGCAGGCAGCCACAAGAATTCATAAAAACACTTTCCTTATGTATTTCTGTTTTCCAAGTACATTTTGTGAAAAGAAGCATAAGTAGATTGCTGCACTTTTATTCTGCTTTGTTTTCTTTAGCTATCTTTCCCTTCCTTTTTTAAAACTTTTTTTTGCCAGCTCGGGACTTAAGGCGGCTGTCTAATCAGAACTGGCCGCAGGGCAGGTATGTGAAAAATGCAGCTTCTGACAGGGCAGGCTTCTTTCTGTGTAAACACCAGAAGTGACAGGTGAGATGAAAGCATTGCAAAAGCAGCACTCTTTTTCTGCTTCCACTTGTAAAAAGGAAACTGCAAACAGAACAGAATGTTAGCAGATATGTAACTCAGAAATACTGTTTTAAAAATCACTACAGTTTGAAAAACCTATCCCATATCTCTATAGCTTCATACCTTCCTCTAAAACAACTTTTAGAAGACATTAGCCTGGCCCACATGGCAGATGGGTTGCCATATAATAAGTATTTGTTCAAGACTGGTATTACTTTCTTCTTTAAAGCTCTCGTCCAGAACCACTCTTGCTCCAAAGAGTTCAAAGATTCAGTGCACACGATGAATTTGCAATCTCTGTTAGGAATGCAGCAGCTGTGTTTTGTTCAAGAGCAATTTAGTCAAAGCACAACTAAGTAATGCAACGATCAACTGGGTCTTTTTCAACCACAGCCTAAAAAACTAATTTTTTTTTTGATGCATTTCTCATGTTTAGGTTTAGGCACACCATTTAACTCAATGATGTTATGTTCAGGAGCATCTATGTAATATAAAGCACAGAAGTAACTCGATTTTTTAAAGACAATTTAAGTCCCTAAAAATCACCTATAGACTTTCAACAACAACAACAAAAATCTATTCAGTGTTCATAAACTCAGATGGTAGCTAGAGAGACAAATAATTCAAACCCTGTCTTCTATCTCTTTGTCAAATTGCTCTAGTAACCAGGTAACTTTCAGCATACCTAAAGAGAAGCAGTCTCCCTTATCTCCCTGTCTTCACTAGTTATCCCACAGCACAAAGTCAGCTCTCCACTTAGATCCCTGTTCTTGACTCTTAACAAACACTTTAATGAAACAGACCGTGGTAGGAACTTCATAAAACCCAGAGCACACAGGCCCTACTGCTGAAGTGCTTCAGGAAGCAGACACGAAGAGAGAAGACTATCAGGAGACAAGAGGTTAGAGCAAGACAACTTGTTCCTGGTGAAGCACTAGCTTGCCAAAACTAAGTCGCATCCAAATTCTTAGCAGCGTTAAAGAGGAAATCTAAACTGATACGGATGAAGGTTGTAAGATGTGTCTTCTAAAATCAGGGGATGACAGAAACGCCACTGAAAGAAGAGCTGTGTTTTCCAGTGGTGGTGTGACTACGCTCTTGAAGTTTTGAGAAAACATCACCTTGAGAAACTCAGGCAAGCACGTCCTACTCACCAGGACAACTCAAGAGGGCTGGGAAGCTGAATACTTTTCTAGCTGGCTTGCTTCTTACGCCCGACAGCCCGGCAAGGCAGGTTGCAGCTCACCGACTCCCTCCCTCCCTCCCCAGACTTTCAAGTAGATTCACACAGGTGCCCTTAGGTACTTGAATTCAAACTATTGGCACTTTACCACAAGAATCGCCCTATCACGCTAATTGCTGGATTGTAATTTAATCTCTCATGCACCGAGAGTGGGAAAGAAATATTTTTGAGAGCACACAAACATTACTATAAAGGCACAGATCTCGGCAGGAGGCCTGTGACAGAAACACGCTATTAAAAGCCCAGCTTTCAGGAGAATGTTCACAGAAACAATTAAGAAGAGAGGGGGAAGCTTAAAATGCCCTAGGAGACGTTGAGCGGATCTCCCCCGCCAGGCAGCAGACGACACCGTGAGGCCCCCGCGGGCCCTGCCGAGGCTGGAAAGTCTCCTCAGAGGGAAGCGCTTCCCGCCGCCTGCACCTGCTCCGGCCCCGCACAGGCGCCGGCCGCGCGCGGGAAGGGAGCGGGAGGGGGGGGCACAACCCGCTCCCCTCAGCGGCCCCGCGCGCCCGCCAACCGTCAGCGCGGCACCGCCCCTGAGGGGAGGCCGGCGGGAGCCCCCTGCCCGCCCGCCGCCGCCGGGCTCTCACCTGCCGCCCAGGAGGCTCCTCGCCCGCTCGGCCAGCGCGCCCGGCACCTCGGCCTTGCTCAGGGCGCCGCTCCCCGCGGAGCTCCACGGCAGCGGCTCCCCCGGGCCCAGCGGAGACGGGAAGTCCCTCAGGAAAGAGCTCAGGGGAGCCCCGGCCGCCTCCACTTCCAGCGCCATGGCGGCGCCGCGCTGAGGTGCGCTGCCCGGCGACCACCGCCGCCTCGCCTCGCCTCGCCGGGAGCGGGCCAGGCGCCGGCGGGGACGGGCGGTGAGGGGGCAGGCCGGGGAGGGGAAAGCGAGGGGAACAGGGCGCAGTGACGGCTCCTTTAAGCGAAGCGCAGGGCGGGGCCAGGCGGCGGGGGTGCGGTCTTCGAGACGAGGGCGGAGCCAGAAACAATGTCTGGAATGCGGGGGCGTGGCGGCCACGTGGCCGGATGGGCGGGGCGGCAGGGAGGCGGTGGCAGGGGCGGGGCCGCCGGGGCCGCGTCTCGGCGGGACAGAGCCCGGAGCCCCGGCGGGACAGAGCCCGGAGCCCCGGCGGGACAGAGCCCGGAGCCCCGGCGGGACAGAGGGCAGCGTGTCCCCTTCCCCCCACGGTCAGAAATAGAGAAGGGTTGAAATGGGAGCGCTCGGAACAGGAGCAGTTTACAGGTGACATCTTTTCACGGAGCTCTGCCGGTGCTCACCGCCTACCCCGCGGAACAGTTTTCCATCCTAAAACACTTATTCTGCAGCAGACGATAAAGAATTACACGCCCTGACAGGTCACACACAGACGTACGAGCAGCTGGTAAGGGTGCACAGGCTACAAGTTCACCCAACCTTACCCATGAGACAATTCCCCCCCCCCCCCATCCTGTTACTCACAATCCCTTTTCGTTTCCACCGAAACGCCTATAAAAAAGGGCTTCAGAAGACCGGATTTTGTAGCCATGCCAGGTTTTTTGCTGTGCATAATTCATTGCAAAACACCTGTGCTAGCTTTCAAAACCTTATCACAGGCAAAAATACAAGGCGCTGTCACTTAAACAGACTGTTAGCTAAAGGTACAGTGATTTTGAAGAGAACCATAGCAAGTTGACCTGTTTCTCAAACTAGTTGTAGTTAATTAACTATGTCCACCAAATCAACTATAACCTTTTCATGCTCATTTAAGAACATCTCTAGCTTAGAAAAGGGAGAGTGTCAATAAACTAGATGGAAAAATCTTTTGTCTCAAGCTGGAATCTCCCAAGTAAATAGCGACTGAAAATCCTGAATCCTAGACTCACAAAAATAGAGTATCAAAACCCCCAGTGCGGTTAGTAGGGTGCAGGCATCCAGAATACTTGCATGGACCTCGCTCCTAGATCTTTTGGGCCCTTTGGGGTATTTATAGCACATCAAGTAAAATCCCTTTCCTTCTTGCCTCACACAGAGCTGTGTAACGCCGTAACTTCGATGAAGCATAGTACCAAAGCACAATGCCATTCATTTATCTTATCCAACCAAGAAACAGCAAAAGTCTTTCCCAAAAACAGGACTCTAGTTTATTACTTTGTCTACTGGCTTTCCGATTTTTAATACCATAGAACAGGGGCCTTTCATTTATGAAGTATTAAACAAATAGTTTTATCAAGACATTAACCTGAATATTCACTTTGGGAAAAAAAACCCCAAACCTCAAAACTCTTTCCCCCGCAATGACAACATCTTTAATGCCATTTGTATTCCCCATCTACTCTTCAATATTCAAAAATCTAGACATGAACAGGTGACATGTCTTATCTTCCAAACAGCAGCAGTTTCCAGCATGCACAACTAGAAATACCTGTTTACTTCAGGTATTAAGAGAGTGATAAGGATTTTGTCCTTACATTATAATATCTGCCAGGGGTAACTGGATGTAATAGAACATTTTTAGAGGAAGGAATAAAATATCAGATGCTGCAAAGCCAGGATAGAGAACACATTACCCAGAAGCACTAGTACTTGTCCAGTGAAACAACATTGCTGCAAGCATCTGCAGTACCTTGATTTCTTGTTTTCTCTTTCTCAGACATCTCTATTTCAGAGCGTTAGCTCATGTTCTGACCCCATTCTACTGAACAAGCTAGCAAACACAATATACTTCACACTTTTTAAAATTGCAACAGCTCTTTCAAAAAGAAACGGGAAGCACAGTTAATGCTTTCAAAACTTGCTTATTTTTTATACTGGGATACTTCACAGAGGATCCCATAAAAATAAATTATCTATGAAAAAGAGAGGGCCACCATTACACTTTCAAGCAGGCTTTTAATTCAGTGGTTTGTGAAGGATCTGAGTGCTCTGAACTGCTGAACCTAGGCCAAGTTTAGGATTCATGACAGATTGAAGCATTGGGCACAAAGTTAACTGTGTTCAACAACAGAGACTGGTGAGGTTTTTAGAGATTTCCAAGCCGTTGAATCTCTCAAGTTGAGATTCTTATCCCACCTCTTCCCTTTGTATTCCCACGCTAAACTATAGTGGCCTGTATCCTGCAACATCCCTGCTATGATCACTCCCTACTGGCAGTTCCAAGAACAAAAATTGTTTTAAAATAGTTGAATGACTTAGGAGAGAGCAACCCTAGATACAGAATGAAATCACCCCTTCAGTATTACTAGCCCTAAAATGGCTATTGATCACTTTCAGACAGATGTTTTTTGTATGTACTGTATTCTTTCCCTGTTCCTATCAGAGATCTAATCCTTCTTTTCCTTCCACACAAAAATAATTATCAGATAAAAAACTTTTTTTTGATACTCCTCTTAATCCTGAGCATTGCACCGTCTGTCTGTCTTGTAGCACCAACTTTTTAGGGAGACCAACTGCTACTTCCCTCTCCCCAAGCTGACAAAAGCAAGCTTCCCAAGGCACACTAGTGCCATCTCAGCAGGGACAAGTGTGCAGCCGTACCATATAGATAATTCATTTTTACTCTTTCATCAGCTATGGGAGCCAAATCAATCTCCTCTCTTGAGTGAGTGATGCTATTTCAAAGTTAACTTCCTAAATAAAAACAGATTTCTCCTGAGCTTTTCCCATGGAACATAAACTGAATGTAGAAGAGATTTATTTCATAAGTTGTAATTCCTCTCTTTTTTCCAGTAAGAACTGTAGACATGAGACACGTAGTGCTCACCTTAATATTAGAGACACACCTCCAGGGACTTCATCATTTTAAGAAGTTTCTTGATCTCTTGTACCTTTTAAAGGCATATTCCTGGGATTGCTTTAAATAGAAACTGAAAAGTGCTTATCACCTCTGCATTCTTTCTGCTCCACTCTGGAGACAATTGCCACCACCAACCTGTGTGTGAGGCCACAGCACTGGGAGCCCACTGTGGCACCTCCTGCACCGCGCAGCCTTCTCCCAGGCCGTGGCCACCCTGCGCTGCCCGGCTGCAGCTTCTGTGGCAGCTGGTGCAGAGCAAAACCAATGCCTTCGTCCTCAGGCATAGGCACTGACGGTTCTGAATGACTGTTCGCAGTTACTAACATACCTGTATCAGAAAGAACTTTGCCATTTGTGGTAGTTACAAGGGAGCCACTGAAATCTGCCAGAACACATAAACAGCTCATTCTAAGCACTTGAGAGAAAGATCCCAGCACTTTATTTCCACTGGGGCTAATACAGCAAAGAGATTTTACAAGCAGAAGTTTGTCTGCAAATCACCAAAATAAAAGCCATGCTTGGAGAAAGGAAAGTGTTCTCACACAGCTGAAAAGCCATAAAGCATGACTAACGGCAGGTTTCCCACACTTCCAGGGCCACCGTCTCTAAGTATCACAGAAATCCCAGCCAACAGCCAGTGTTGTACACAGCAGCAGAAGCTGAGCACACGGGTATTTTCAGAGCTGTATTATCCTAGTGTACCGAAGCAGGCTACAGAGGTAAGAGAGGACTGGAACAACTGAATCAATACAAGCACCCTGAAAGTTATTATAGTTTATGCCAAGATCTATGGCTCTAAGACATTACAGCAAGATGATCTTTAAAACATGAAAAGAAGCTACTCACTCCAGGCTAAGGGAGATGCAAAGACAGTTTGTTTTTACCAGAAAGAACATGTAATACTTAGGAAAAAACCAAACAAGAACTACAAAAAGAAACTTCTACCTATGGCTGGGTCTTTTAAATAAAATGTTATTAAAACATAGGTTCACATTTGAGCTGTAACTGTATAAACATTTGATCACAGGAACAGGCTTGGGGCTGTGGTGTTTCATCTGTGTTCTCTTGTACAGTAAATGCACACATTGTGCCAATTAAAACAGAGTTGCACATTACCTTTTGTAGGGACTTGTCTTTCCTTTCTGTTGCCAGTGAAACACATGTCAAGTTGCTCTCTGCATAGTCTGTGTTCAAATGCAGTAGCCTTTGCACCATGCAAAACTGCAACGGCATCCTCCCATTCAACCACAACTAGTGCTGAAACTGTTTTGGGGGTATAGATGATACAACCTGCACTTGATCAGATGACCAGATATGATCAGCTATGTGCACATGGAAGGAAAGGAGAGAGTATTATATATTTGTACAATTAGATTTTATAATGCGGCACCCAGTGCCACAGTGGTTAGATACAGCTCCATAAAAAAAAACGAGGACACCCTCCTTTTGACGACAAAACTAACCAACACTGAAATGACAATTTGGGGTACAGACAGTACAAACTGTATTTGATCAGATATGATCAGCTGTGTGAACACAGAGAAAAAGAAGAGCATGGGTACTCTGACCTCTGACCTCCAGCAGCAGGAGGAGGGCTCATTTAACTGGGGCCCATTGACCAAAAGATACTAACTTGGCTGCATAGACCGTAATTTGGGAATCACTGCTCAATGCAGATATTCCCCTTCACATTTATAATTTCCATTTTGTATGTCTCTTGGCATTATTCTCGTATGCATCAGAGTGACAGATTTGAAGTACTGCTCTTGCTATTGCAGATGCAATTTAAAAATCTGACAGCTACTAATCATTTACTATTTTTGAAGATTCAAAGTCAGATGAAACAAGTCTCATTCCACAACTAAAGACTACAGCAGCATAACACTGATCTTAATCAGCTCTTATATTCCTGGTACTTGTATTGCTGACGAAGGCCCCAGAAATGACAGAAGAGCGCAATTTCATTTCCTTTCTATCAGCCACAGGTAACAGTCTAGGTAGATTTCTGGAGTCTGCCTACTGTTTGTGAGCTCCACTTGGACCAATGAATTCCAATTAAAAGCTTAAAGGCTTACTCAGTTACTAACTGATCATCCAGAAGAATTTGTTTTGTGATTAAATCAAGGCATACCACAATCTAAGGTGTTTAACTTTTCTAAGCACAGGAAAGCTGTGAACATCAAAAATACTTAAAAATGAACTTAAAGGGAAACACATTTTTATAAGAAGTTTATTTTTCTGTTGTGTGGCCATTATACAAAGTAAGCAGCCAGAGCTGCCATTTTGTCCTTGGGTTTCTTTGGATTGAGTCTTCCTCCAGGCCTCCGGCCTTTACCCCTTCCTCGACCTTGCCTTTTTCCTTGTCCCCCACGGTGCATGGGGTGCCTCATGGCTGCATGTTTCAGCTCCACCAGATCTTGAAACACAGGATCACAGAATATGCAGCCTGAATGCTGGGTCTCATCACCAGGCAGAGGAGATTTGGCTTTGTTAAAATCTACGTCCACAAGGGCTGCATCACACAAGTCGCAGGTCTCCGGTGACACTCGGACTTTGTGGGCATTCTCAAAGAAGTGCACAATCACATTGCATTTGTTGCATGCCATCTTCCACTTGGGACCTGATGTCGAGTCTAGCACCAAAACCCCGTTCTCACATTCAACGCACTGCCCAATTCCAAGCATGCTAAGAGAATGCTGGCACGTGGGGTGGGTGCATTCATTACAGCCCATTCCTGGTGGAAGAAGAGTAAAACCGTACCACAAGGAACCCTTTATATCACTACCCACACTACCCAGTTTGGAGGAAGTGAGACACAGAAGTCAAAGACAGCTTAGTACGTTAGAGGTTTTCTAAATCACTAAAGAATGGAACCACACCCCAAATGGCAACTTGCCTTTTCACAGATTCAGAGTAATCTCTTGCTCAAAAATTTTTCTGTAATGGCTTTCAGAATTGCCAGATACTGCCACCGTACAGTACAAGCAGTTTGGACACATTAGTGATGAAAACTAATTATGTTTTCAATTAAATGTATGGCTCCTAAGTAACTGCTATTTTATACTTGCACTATGCACTGCTAGTACAAGACATTTTTATTAAAAGATGGTAATAAAAAGATGCCCAAAAGCTCCTGATACTCAGAGCTTCAAAGCACTACTTTAAGTTTTGGTCTCACAGTTACCAAACTAACTGCAACTTTTGCACCTTCTTATATCCTTCAACAGCTTTTGAAACACCATCTATCTCGGTACCAAAACACTCTCAAGACCTGGTCTTAATCTATAGCCCTATATCAAGTATACTCCAATTTGCAAGGTGTCAGAATCACAGTGTCTTTCACTGCATACTGAGAGTTACGAAGGTCACCTACATATATGCACGTAAATAAATTTCTTACTTCTTTTTTATAAAGGAAAAAAAGTATTCAGAAATCAGTTAACTAATAAATTTTGGTCAGCGAGTTTAACGTGAATTTTAGGTATCTGTAATATAATTTGAACAGCACTTTACATTAAGCAACAGTGACTAAAAACTACTAAAAAGCATACTGTATAGATTGCACCTAGTTTATTTCAAGTGAGGTTGATCCCTGAATGTTTACAGAATTCCTACCTTTTTTCATGTCCCTGAAGGGAGGGTGGTTGTAACAGTATGGACAGAGTGGGTAGCTCTTTCCTCTGGATCCAGACGACCACAGCACCAGCTCAAAGTCATCTAGGGGACAACGCAACTCTTTGTAGAGTTTAATGGTACCGTTCTGTGGGAGACTGTAGGTGTCATCACAGTGAGAGCAGTGCAGACGACTTGGTTTGGCCTGGAAATAGAATACAAATCTCCTGAACAACTCTAGTGTCAGTAGAGTTCAAAACTTGCAGTAAATTCAACTGGGGCTGCTGTCTGGTTTGTTCCCCACGGAAAAACTCCATCAGGCTTTTTGTTTTAGAAATGCACTCTTGACAACCACATTTGAATCCAAATTCAGTAATGGAAAAGGGGTTTCTACTCAATGCCCCCCAGCAAGTGAAACTTAAATTCCAATCATGAGGTGAACTTACCTGAATATACTTCATGAAACGATGGCATTTACCACAGCGGGAAAGGGGTTTACCCGTGGCAGCTAAGGGTGAAAAAGACACTTCCATCAGCTCATCCATACCTGTGAAAGAGACAGTCACATTTATGTTAGAATTCTAGTTCTTAAGAGGAAATCTTGCACAAAATCATCTACAGGACCTGTGAAGAAGCAGCGAGAATGAAAATATTTTATTCACAATGCTCTTCCTTGTTTAGGAAGACTTCTTAAATACACCCCATTTTGCAGTAAGCATGCACAAACACACAAGGGTAAATACCTCAGCTAGTCTGAAGTTTTTGAAAACTCCCCACTACAGTCACAAAATAAATCTAAAGCAGCGTTTTGAAGCCATGATTCAGTCCATTTCCTTTTGGAAAGCAACTTAATTTGACTGGAAACTTCCAGTCCTGGAACACTACTTTTCAGTAAGCCTAAAGCTCTGAAAGGAACCTAATATATAAGTATTTTCTACTAGCACCTTTGCAACAATTAAGTAGTTGTAGGGAACTCCACATGTAAAAAGTTTTACCTGCAATAGAATCCACAAAATAGTGAAATTTCCTTTTGAAAATGTCAAGGGTGTGCTCCAGGACCTGATGATAATTCGCTTTACCCAGAGCTATTAAGTTGAGTTGCTTCTCTACAGCACTGCGGATCGTAGGAAGAACTAATTCTGCATCTAATAGAAAACCGGAGACAACAGCAACAGAGAAGCAGCAATGAAAGATCAAAAAATGGGGGTAGGAAACTGTCCCTATGTAAACTGCCATCAAGATAAACAAAAAAGTTTTAATTATTATAGTCTTTGGAATTAGTAATACTTTCCTAGATGCATTATTTCAGACAGAAATGCTACAGTGACAACAGCCCTTGACATACTGAAGGGTAAAGAAGGTAGAAGGATGGAAAGGGAAGAGCATTTAACTGACCTATTTTGTAATAACCATGAACCAGAACAATGCCAAGGTTTGTAGGCTTTAATCTCCGACCACTCTCCACTGTGACATAGTTTCGCTGGCAAATGTTGTTAATGTGGACTGGAATACTTGCATCAGTTCCTGCCACACAAAAGAAAACAATATATCCATCCTGAACAAAACAAAGTTTTCATCAAATTAATCATTTCTGACTTCTCTGGTTTTATATCAATTATAGTGCTCCTAAGACTGCTTGAAATTCAGATAGCTTTTTACTGTTACCCAACTTCCAGTAGATAACTTCTTTCTCTAGTAACTCTTATGTCCTTTGCAGTTCTGAGAAATTTAAATCATATGTTTTAACCTTAATTCTTTCATCTCTTCCAAGGAATTACTACTGGGAGGACACCTATTCGCACAATCACTTATTCTGGAAAAATACAGTGGAGTAAGAGACTATGTTTGTTTTGACTGGACAAATTTATGAAAATGCATCAAAGGAAACAAGTCAGATTAAAAAAGAAAAGTAGTATTGTGGTAAATTGAATAATAAGGTATATAAGGACTATTGGAGCCAGCTAAGCTGATGCAAGCTGTAAAGGAAATAATTCCTAAGAATGGGGAGGTGCATTCTTCCACACAACATCAGCTCTTTCTGACAGAGAAGTGACAAGGATGTGTTATGAAAGGATACTGTTTTGGCCAGAAACTAGGCATAAGGATAAGAAAGGGAAAGGAATGTGGAGGAAGAGACAATCTACCATCTGCTAAAGATGCTACAAGCATTGTGGTTTGAAGGGGGTGGGGAGGGAAGAGATTGTTACTGTACCTATTCAAATGAATACTGAAAGGTCATCACCGACAGAGATAGTTCAGAGGAGTGATTCAGACTCTTTGCACTCTTGGTGGCTGTATTACAGGATAATGTAAGTTAAGCAAGTTCCTACCAATGCCATGCTTTTCCATCAGAGTGATAAGTTCTGCTTCTGTCAGGTAATCAGGAGGACTGGTTTGCTTTTCCAGCAATTTTATTTCACCAATTGGAAAAAGATCTCCTTTCTCACAGTGGGGAAGGCTCTCTTCTAATGGAATGCTGTGCCACGGCATAATTTCTGTGAACCCTGGAGGTAAAGAAACAAACAAACACAAATAATGAGAGCTTATCTTCAACAGTTTTCAAAAGGCCAAGATATACGTTTCTAATTTTAACATGGACCGCATTATACAGATCAAAGTTAAGAGGCTATCTGCCATACCATGCAGAAAATATCTGAGGCTAGGAATCCTGAGGCCATACAGTATCACCAGACGGTATCTCCCACTACACTGCATCAAATCTATTTTATATGTGACTTGAGTCAGGTTGATGTACGAAAAAGAGTAAACACTTTCCTTGAATGAAAGCACAGAGCCAGAATAGATAGGAAGTTTCTTAAAAATCTGCCTTTGTGTAATTTAACCCTCAAAAGGCATTTGCTGTCTAAAAAGACTGGTCTTCACGCGTGCAAATGTGACATTAAATTTTTTAGACTACTACATGAAAAATAAGACTTTTTCTATCGCAGTTGAAATATGGAAATGAAGACAAAGATTTGGTCTCTGGTCTTGATAGCTCAAAAAATGTCTTCAAAATTGTATTTGCCCCCAAAGCTTCACTTTTATATCCATTCAATGTATTAACGGGGAGAGGGGGGGAAAATCTGTAGCTAACTACTTACTCCCTGATTTGTCTTACCTGGTGAAGTTACCACTTTTCCGATACAGGTAAAACGTTCAGGGCCAATACTGAAAGAAATGGTGGTTTGTAGGTACTTGCAATCAGCGCTGACAGTGGCAATGAAATGCCTAGTTATATACTCATATAGTCGCCATCCATCTCCACCTGAGGATAAACAACATCTTACCCACAAAACTCAAGTCCTGCAGCTCTATGTAAAATCTGCACTAAAAGGTACCAGATTTCCAGAGGTATCACAGGAAAAACTGGTACCTAAAAGAAAATAACATTCAAAAGTCCATCCAGTCTCCCCTTTAAAATTTCCTGCCTATAGAATTGTCATGTCACACAGACATGAGCTGCATGCAGATACTCTTAGAGAAGGATTGCCAATTTAGCCAGCCCATCTCCCAATTCTGCAATGTGTTTGAATGAGAGGATACAGTAGAAAAGACTTTTCTTTTTTGCTTTAAAAAAAAAACAAACCAAAAACATAAGAACAAAAATGAAATTATCTACTGCTTAGTGCCACTGGAGACCACATCCTAAAATAAAACATAAAATGGGATTCTAGTGGCAACTGCCACACTGGTCAGCTTTAAGTCCTGCAACAGATCACTCTAAAATACTACTTATTATCACTAATATAGGTTAAATTTCAAAGCAAAGTTTCCTTATTCACAATCTACAGATAGGAAATCGAATAGTCAAAAGGTTACACTGCTATGAACAGCTTCTAATTCTTAGTTCTGTGGTTTACATATTTCATCTTGCTGTGAATACAAAGAAAAAAATCTTACAGGGCTATTCAGTATTACTCAAAAATTCTAAAGCATTTGTTTTTCTATCAGAGGTTATTTCACTGATTCATGAAAATCAGGAGTTATCGGCTTTCTACAACAATCTTAGCTATTCCTAATAAAAAATACAATACATTCACTACACTTTCTTGTAACCTTAAAATCCTTTTTTGAAGGATCACAGTGTACAGAAAGTCAAATGTTACATTTTAATATAAAAACCACAAACCATAGAAATGAAATTAAAATACAGTTGAAGTTTGACTTTCAAGCACAAAAACACAATACAATTTCAATACTTCGAAGCTACTATTCTGAGGCAAATTTCTCCTAGAGAAGGTAGGCATTAGGTTGTTAAGTTTGCTATTCCTTTTCCTTAGCAGTACTATGGTCCCTAGGATCAATTACCAAATAGCAGACCAGCTCTGAACTTCACTGTCACCAGAAGTTTAAGTTAGGATAAAGATTGCTCTCTCTTCACTTCCTGCTATTCAAATAATTGTATATTCTGTTAAAACTCAAACTGGGTCCTATATCTCAAGGAGCTAATTTCCTCACATAGTGTTCCAACACTACTGAATTTCCCTATACCTAATTCTGCTTCTGTTGCAGCTCTCATTGGAGTGATGGGAGGATGGTCTCCTGCATCATGGCCTTTCCTTGGACGATTAATGCCTTCTGATAGCAATGCTTTTACCTGGGTGAAAGAAGAGAGAGAAAACAGGCTGGCTGAAGGGGGTAACAGATCTCTCTTAGCAGGTTAAAAAACTTTTCAGATCAAATCCATGACAATACAACATCCATAAATAAAAGCAGTTACCGATATTTATTGTTTCTGAAGAGCTATAGGTCATAACATACCAAGTAAGATATATTCTAAAACACAGACTAGAGAGTGATCTGTTAGTACAGGTTTTGCTTCATGTACTCACAGTTTCTGACCAGTAAGGATTATTGGCTTGTTGTCTCAAACATCCTTTCAAGTCAAAGTTTTCTGGATAATGGGTAGTTTCTGTTCGAGGGTAGCTAATGTAACCCTGAGTATAAAGACGCTCTGCTATTTGCATGGCATGTTGTGGACCCATTCCTAAGATGAGATAGGAAAAAACAAAAATCATCTACACATCACTGCGATTACGATTTGTTTGCTGCATCTGAAAGTATACCTTATCAAAGCATTTAAATAAATCATGGTTTGTCCTTTCCATAAGACTTTTGTCACCTTGATCCTACCCAACATTTCACTTTTGACAAGCTTTCTAAACTTGATCCTTCTCCCAAAATGATGTATTATAGGGAGAGGAGGGTATCAATCTATATTTGATACGTCCTTGATTATTTCATCTGAGAAGCCAATATATTTTGCTTTAAAACAGTGTGAAAATCTGAACTTTTACACATACCTAAAGCAGCACTGGCCACTCGTAGCATTTCTACCGTGTTCAGAGCCAGTGGTCTCTGCTTCACCTTCTCTTTTTTACTCACAGATTCTACCTAGAAAATAGCATTTTCCCAGTAAAAGTTTTGAAGTTTGGTAATTGGCAAATGTAAAATTTCAATTATGCCTTTAAACATGTGGCATACCTACCGTTATCTATTCTTGTCATATTTGTTTTATTTTCTTAAAACAATATAACCACCAATATATTTTCACTTTAGGAAATCTGACTGGAGATAATTTTACCAAATTCTAAAGTTACAGTCCTAAGGCCTATAACTGTGAATGCAGCAAGGTAGCTTATTGCTATCTTTACTTCCCATTTACCTCAGCAGCACGTACTTTCAGTGCTACAAGGATTTAGTGCTTATTCCAAGTAATGGTCCTAACTATAGAGATCCTGATTTTTGAAAGCTTCGTGCAGTCTTTGAACCTTGATGGCTACAAGCACTTAAATCCAAACATACTGTCAAACAGGTATTGAACAGAGCAGAATTAGCAGTTAATTGACTATTAAGACAGTACCATACACATGATTAAAAATTTAACTGCAGGAATATTGCCATATAAGTAATTAAATTCTGATTTATACAATGTCTCATGGGAAAAAAGAGGTCCGCTTGGAGAGATCTGAACAGTATTTCTTAGCAGGTTTAGTAATGAAGACTTCCTATCAGGAGTGATGATCATTTCCAAAGTCAATATTAAGAAGCAGCTTCTGCTGAGATGACTACACTAACATAATATGAACTACAATTAAAAAAAAAAAAATCTCTTGCCCTTTCTTCTCATTTACACAAAGTTGAATAGAGTAAAAAACCAAGATACAGATATTCTATACTCTTCTTTAACAAAACAAAAAAACCCTACCCATATGCAGCAAATGAAATATTAAATGGGATTTCCCTTACATGAAATATGGCTCTACTGATACTTAGTAAATATTATTACCTTTGCTTCTTTTGCCATCTTTGTTATATTCAGGAACATTTGAGCAATTTCACGATCAAACACCCTCACTCTATCCCAATCCAAAGTGAGAGAACTTTCTTTTTCAGGGTTCACCTATTGGACAAAAAAAAAAAAAAAAAAAAAACACTTTTTNAAAAAAAAAAAAAAAATTCCCACCAACTCTATCACTAGAAGTGTCAGAACGCACATTTCCAACAATAATTCCATAAGCAAATCCTATGAATACCTGTACTAGGACACAAGCGCTCCAAACATGCAGTGGTACTCTTTTTCACAGGGGCTTTTGAGAAAGAAGGAATACTTTAAGTGCTGGGGCCAGGGGGAATGACTGGAATTATCCCTGCAGTTAACTGAAATACTGTTCCCAACACTAAAAATAAGAAAAGTAAAGGCTGAAATGGGCAAAAATTCAAAGTTTTCCATTTTGATTTGGCAAAATCAATCATTTGTATTAAACTGTATCTAGAACATGTTTTAAGTCCCATGTACAAAAATAAATATGAAGCAATCAATACAAGAGCGCACAAAGCTCTCTGAAAACAGGCACCAACTATTTCCTAGTGTGACACACATGAGACGCATCAGAAAAAGAGATGACAGTAGACACCAGATTTCATCTTTTTTTCATTTTAAAATCTAAAAATGGCAACTTTTTACCATCTATCCCTTATTTGTTTAAAAAATCCTTGTGATCACAAGCAGTAAAACCATGTTGGTTTGCTCTCAGAGCTTGGACAGCATTGAGGCTATAAAACTGCTATAAGCTGCCAAAGTATTCAGAGGACTCAACTGACAATTAACACAATGAGCATTTTATTTGCTTTAAAATTCCAATACTCAGCAATGCCAATGTTTGTTGGCAGCCTAATTAATTCTTGGATTCAAATTAACAACACAGTCAGTCCAAGGACCCCAGGGAACAAAAGAAAACCATTTTAAGTAGTCTTTTTGGCTGAGTCTAAGCTTAGATGGTTAGCACTAAAGAATTCTTATAAGCAGCAGACAATAACCACTTTAACGCAAAACTGACATCCTGGAATCTATTCTTGAGAGAGTGCTGACACACATGTGAAACTGAATGAGAACAGATGAGTAAATTGTAGGCATTGTGAATTCTTGTCAGCAGCTACAAATTTATGAATGAACAAAATGAAAATATAAATGTATTTCTTTGGTAAAAATATAGGTTCCTCGTACACAAACAAGTATTGTAAAACTTACTTTAGCTTGCAACACCCAGTAAGTCTCAGGCTTAAATGACTGGATTTTGTCATGCCTTTCAACACAGAATCCAAGTGTTGGAGTCTGACACGGCCCAAAGGAGATGAGGGAGCTGTCTAAATTCCCATATTTCCCCTGAAAATATTTAGTCTGAAACCTGAGAGAGGGCAAAAAAAAACCCAAAAAAACAGGAACAAGTACATTAATATCCTCATTCCCATGAAAAGCAAAAGTTTTCATTAACTTATACACACAAATATGAGTAATCTATTAAATTATTCAGGCATTAGGAAAAAAGCATTCTGAGAAATATCATCTCTTACAGCTAATTAAGTTATAATTACTTTGCCTCATGAATCCTGTTTATTCCCAAAGAAATGTGGGAGAACGTCATAAAATAAGATCATATCATAATTGCTAATAGTACTTTACCTAGCTCAAAGCCATAGCACAATTTTTTATTTCTTTTTATTTGTCTGTGCATAAAATTGTTCAGTTTAGCGCTGAACACAATTAGTCACTAGAGTTCCGAGACATATTTTGTGGACAGAGCAGTATTCTGGAACCTTTCACAAAACTATCTGTAATCTATGCCGTCACCTTGTAAACGCACAGCCAATTCTAAGATCCAGCTCCTGGCGGGCATCCACTGAAAGAGCTTCATTACGATTGGGTTCTCCCAGGTGATTCATGGCATTGCAGATGTCTGTGTCAGTAATAGAGCTGAATTTAGCTCTATAAATCATCCTTTCGGTGCTACGAGGTTTGTTCATTACAGGAAGAACAGCATCAAGAACCTAATGAAAATCAGAAGCATATCTTAAGGGTATTTGAAAGGTAACAGCTTAAGTCAGTTTTTCTCTCTACAGAAAAAAAAACCCACTCTCCACAAAATATTTGCTGATATGTAACTACTTTCTTAATTCAGTAAGATGTCAAGCCAATACACTAACCGATAAGCAAGAGCAGTATTTGTCTATCCACTCAGAAGGGTATTAAGAATTATCAAAACTGAAGGATTTCTCTATTAAACAGCAACTGCTGGAAGTGAAGGACTACTCTTAGCTAAGTGCAAAGAAATTCACCAGTGCAGCTGCAGCACCTTTTGGTGAATATGTATCAGTTTCTATCTGGATTTATTCTATGTATTGCCAGGGCCCAGTTATGATACGGTGGTATTTAAAGAACTTAAAACAATTACTTGATAAAATGTGCTTCTTTAAACAAAAACCAAAGAATATTCTTCGTGTAGACTTCTGGGAATAGGATGTTAAAAAAAAAAAATCTTTGCACACCAAAGTTTTAGTTCTATACCTTTTATGTGCAGAATCCACATTCCTGCAGTAAGCCTACACTTAAAAGCAGCCTCTATGCTCAAAAGGGTCTAATTGCTTAATAAACAAAAGATAATAGAGATCAAGTTTTATAAGGACAGCAAAATAACTACTCCAGCTATGAAATATAGACCAATTCTCAAAGCACAGGAATGTTCAAACATTTAAGAGACCTTATTGTTCATCTCTGATGAGCAACAACTATGAAGTTGATTTATACTCTTTAACTGACATCTTAAGAGTTCAAAAGCACATGAGTTTTTCCACCAAGGCCCTCCATGCCTTTAAAACTTCACTCAACTTAGTTTGAATTTTACTGTATATCCATAAACCAATATGCTGATAGTATTGTATGTCACAGACAAATATATCATGGTATTATAAGTCTTAAAAATGGAAAACTTACTTCAAAACAGATGTTTTCTCCTTCCTTATCACAATCCAACCACAAGACGATACAATCACAGCCTCTTCCCTCCACCTGTGAGAAAAATTAGTACAGTTCTTCAGCAATTCAAAAAAAGACCTATCTCTTCATTAACTATATACTTTTTGTTTCTACTTTAAAAGTATTTTAGAGATAATTTACTTGGTGCAAAAACAATTGGAAGAATATAGCAGAAGTGACAAGAAGCCTGCAGGTACTTGAACAGTGGTTGAAGAGAGAAGCAAGCTGTGCTTCATGGGACCAGAAGTCTGCCTACAAGATGCTTTTCTGCAGGACCTGAAAAAAATCAGTATAGCTGTATAGCAGTGAAAGTCTCCTGAAACTGCCAGTCTGTGTATGCAGCCTTGTGCACACTCCCTTCTTCCCCTTTCTGTACCTAATTTCCACATCATTAAAAAAACTAAAACAAAACCCACTTTCCTAGTTCATAAAGATACCACAAAGTTTAAATTTAATCTGACAGAAATCAGTTTTACACCACATATACTTGCCTTTCAGAAAGTATTCTTTTGTAAAAGCAACCGAACTACCACTTTCCTCTGAGAGGAGGGCGTGCGTGAAGAGTGAATGATAATCAACATAGACTTATTTTAAAGAAGGCATTTACAAGCTACACCTTGTGCTTGCTGTTAGAAGCAAAACATGCATCCAATGCTCCAATTTTGAGAAGCAGGATATCGACAGTCAAAAAACTCACAAGGCAATGGCAAAAGTGAATTCAACAAGGCAAAGATTTCAGAGAGTGTAAGAACCAGTAAAATTAATAAAATAAATCTAACCTTGATCTGAAAAAGCTGCTTCCTGCAGGGAAGAAAATCCTTATTTAGGAACATACTCATTTCTCTTCGACCCTAGAACTCTAGCGTATTGTACAGCGTATTGACAAACACTGCCCACTTTTGGGAAGCAGGTGAACCGACCTACTAAATGAAACATTCAACAACCTGCAGCGTGAGAAGCAGTGCATTCAGACGGCCTGTCTGCCTTAGCAGAAGGAAGGTATGTAACAAATGTTCTGAAGGACATGGAATGCTCTGGCATCACCCTCCAACAGAAAACTGTGGTGAAAACAGACTCAATTTCTTATACTAGGGTGAAGATAACCGACCCACTCTAAAAGCTGGGAGAGGGTTATACTTTTGGTTCTTAAATAAAGCTAGCTAACCTAGAAGATTCTTTTTTTTAAAAGCAAGGCTAATTCATAGCAAAATGCTACACTGCTCTTTCAGATTTATTAATAATTTTTATTGCTTTCCAGAACCACAAAATAATTCCACTTATTTTTCTTGACGGGATAAAAATAGGTCTCATTGCTTCCTCCAACAGAGGAAGAATAGGAACAATGAATTCTTAAAGACAGAATATGCTCCAGGTGAAATAAAGAAATAGAATGCTGCAGAATAAATCTCGTAAGAAAGAATACCTGTAAAAACTTCACCATGGTCAGTTTGGGATTAGCTTCTTTCTTTTCTGTGGGAGCTTTGCTAAAAAGTTCTGCTGGATCCACTTTGTCCCAGCTGTTATATTTTCCTGAAAAGCATAAGTATATTAAGTAGCACTGTAAATATACATCAAAAAAACGACCAACCAACCAACAGCAAACAACATTACTTTGGAAAACACTCAGCTTTCAAGATTTGCCTCGAAAATCTTTCTACCGTAACACATTTTGCTTCACTATATATCAAGGGACCCCTTAGCATTATGTGAATTGCAGACATCATTCTGAATATGAATGGAAAAAAAATACTACGCGCCTTTCAGAAATTTTAACATGAGCTATTAAGATACCTTCTGTTTGTACGATTAATCTATCAGGTGAAGGGGAGGGAGCTATTCTTCTTTGTTTTGCAGTCTGTTTTACTGTTCATTACTTATGGCCAGTTATGTCTCACCCCTGTTATGCCCTGGAGCACCCTGTGCCACCTTCTCACATCAACACAATTGTTCATTTCCATTTTTCTGAAGTAACTGTCAGTAATATTGCTTAGCAATTACATTAAACTGTACCTCTTCAAAGCACTGTATAAATAATTCAAAATTTAGTCCTCATAAAACTTCTGAGGTCATTATCATTAGAGGCAATACAATAATCACATGACTAGTCCCACACTTCAAAGCAAGTTAGTGACAGGATTCCTTGCGCATTATCCTTACCATGTCTCTATTTTGCCATAATGCGCTACAATGCTTTAGAGAATATCCCTTTGGATTCTGCATTCCTTAATCACCTTTCATCCAAAGTAACAAAACAGTTTTACAGGCTAGCAAATTGAGCCTCATCTCCCCTCATTTTCCAAGGACATAATTCAGGCACAGAAAACATAAGTGGCATGCCCAAAGTGATGCAAGAAGTCAGTCAGAGAACTAGAAACAAAAATCAAGAACTGCTGACCGCAACTGATCTTTTGATCCTCCTTTCCTCTCTAGTTCTAACATTCTTCCTGAATTATTTCTACAGTGAGTATTTGCCTATTAGAAGTCCTTGACTGTTGTACAAACCATATCAGTTAAAACATTCTACGAACAAATACCTATGAAATCCAAAGTCATGACGTGACCACACACAGATGTCATCTTGAAATGGGCACTCTGTCCTATAAACGATCCAGTGTACTCATGCACAGAGCATGCACCGTTCAGTCCCTTGCGAGATGACATGTTTCCTGTGAAAATGAGATCATAAATATCA
The DNA here is from genome assembly GCA_013400755.1 of Pelecanoides urinatrix. NCBI lineage: Eukaryota > Metazoa > Chordata > Aves > Procellariiformes > Procellariidae > Pelecanoides > Pelecanoides urinatrix. The sequence goes on along the minus strand of VZTQ01004613.1, from coordinate 1,369 downwards.
ACAGGATAAAAAAAACCATTGAAATAACAGTTACTTAGTGTGAAATGACATCCCCCTTTTCTTAGATCTTACAGCTATGGTATTCCTGATTGATGAGTAGAATTTTGTTATCAAGTTTTTATTTCAGTTAATTATCACTTTAGACCTTTTTTAAAGCATATTCCATTTTCAACTGAAACTCTACATTATCTCTTCCATTCTTTCCCTCTCACCAGGATATCCTTATGAAAATACAGCTACTTTTCTAGACCAGTACAGTTATAATCAACTCATTCTGTTTTCCATGTGATTTACAAAATATTTACTATAGCTTCAAAAATCTCAGAACTGCAACTTGCTACCTGATTGGCACTTTCTAGAAACCGTATGCACTAACACACACTCCAGTTACATAAAAATATCAAAACCAGATCCTTTTATTCTTGAATTGAATAGGCATCAGCACACAAAAATAAAGAGACTGTGAAGTGCCACCCAATTCTTTTATGAACTGCAACCTGTCCTAAGCCACCATTCCCAGGTGGCAGCTGCCCCAAGACAACCAAGTAACTGACCAGGGCATTTCTCAGCCTCACTTCATCTACAGCAACATCCATAACCTTCCCATCGCGCCGTTTGCCTCTAAGCAGCTAACGGGTATCTCCTCAGTCGGGCTGCGCGCTCCAGAGCGCTTCGACTCTGCCACTGGCAGCACAACAAGCAGAAGAACTAAACCACAACGCTTTCTTTCCTACCCCTCGAGAGGATCTTGGCGATGGACTGAGCCAGAGAAGGCTTCTCCGCGACCATGAGAACAGTCCTCATTTTCAGCTGACGAGACACAAGGTGCCGCAGGGCTTAACGGCAGGGCCCGGGCGCACGCCAGACCAGGGCACGCAGCTCCTGCGCGGGAGCCGGTCTCACCTGAAGAGGGAGAGCACAGACCAGCTTTACCACAAAACCACCGCCGGTAAAAAACAGCTGGGAAAACCAGAAAGCCAGTGACAGATCCTGCAGCCCCTCGGGGCCGGGGAGCAGCGCCCTCCCCTCGGCGCTTCGCAGCTCCCGGTGCCCGGGCCCGCCCCTCCGCCGCCGCGCCAGACCCTCGCTGAGAAGCCCAGCGGGGCAGAGAGGCGGCCCGCAGCCGCACGGCCGGGGAACCGCTCCAATCCGAGGTTCAAATAACAGCCGGGGCCCGCCGCCAGAGAGAGGCCGAGAGGAGCCGCGCCGCCGCCGCCCGCCCCGGCGCTCCCTGAGGGGCGAGGGAGGCGGCCCCGGCCCCGCTCCCCTCCGCTCCGCACCTCCGCCAGCAGCCACGGCCTCCGCTTGCACTGCCGGGTCACGGAGCCGGAAGGTGCGGGCGGACGCGGCCCCGCCCCCCGCCTCGGCC
>VZTQ01004612.1:261794-283725 GCA_013400755.1 Pelecanoides urinatrix | reverse complement strand
TCGTAGCTACCTTGCTGCACATGAATATTTTCCCCCCATTTTGGTGGCAGGAAAATTAAAAGAGAAAAATGAGCTCCGTAATGGTGACAAGATTCCTAATTCTGAACTCAGACTTCTATGACAGCCCCCAGTGACATCCAAAACATTGCTCATGTTTGGGATTGTGCTTTTGACCTTTCATGCTAATCAAACGTTTCTTTCTTCCAAGTCTTTCCTTTGAGTTTATAATCTTTATAGTCTGATTATAATTTTATAATCTATGATGGTATGATAAATGTTCACATTTTTATTTCCATTCTACACTAATTTACATCTTCTAGTTTCATTAAATGCGATGAAAGTTTTTTCAGTTGCCAAAACAGTAGAAGGACCTCTCTTGGTTGTAAACTTTGAGCATCAGATGCTTTTCAGACATGAATATCTGTAGGAATGTATGCAGAAGAAATGCAGAGTAGGACAGAATTGAGAAGTAAGATTTTTGTAAATAGTTTGCATCAATATAAATATTAGCTCAGAAATGCAAAACTTTGTAATTAGGCCCACAGACTTTTTAACCTGCTTTTTATGAGAAAAACTCTACTCCGTTCCTAAGGTGGGCAAAATGGAAACTAGGCCTTCTCTACTTGATATTGAACACTTTGTAAGCTTGTTTATAATTTAAGTTGCTTCAAGTAAGCATCTGTTTAAGGTACACCACAAGACATTTTTAAAACACATTTTAAGATTGTTAGTCTAGCTCAGGTTGTTGGTCTTAATAAAGAGCTATCTGGAAGTCAGTATGTGTGATGGTATATTCCCTTTATACTTTAATTTTATGAGTGCATGAAACACTTGCAATTTGCTAGCTTCTAATACTCCACATCTGTTATTCTTCCCCATAGCCTCATTATCTTTACTTTGAAATTTTACTCAAGGGATGACATGATAAATTTGGAAAGCTAATTCAGTGAGTGTTCTTAGGTTATTAACTCCATGGCCTACTCAGGATTAGTTAACCTTTTTGTTTAACACTTTTCATTAAATGATGCAGTGTTAACTTTAACAACTTTGATTTAAATAAGTGGCCTGTATACGGTGGATGTGATTTTGCACTTGTCACAAGGCATAAAACATTACATTCAAATAGTAAAGGGGATAAAGTCTTTCCTTAGAGCAGGCTCTCTTACAAAGATGGATTCTATTCATATAAGGTCATATTCTCTCAAGGAATCTGTGTAAAGTTTCTAGGGCTTGGTGCCAGTGCCCCAGCTGAAAATTATGTTAGAATCTTCTGAGTTCACAGGCTGTATTTTATTTGACTCAAATGTATGTCTCCTGCATATACATCTTATATTTGACTTACATCATATTGATTGGAGTCTACAGAAGACAACCTCCTCCTGGCCATCAGTCTTTTCTGTTTATTACTGTGCTATTCATTAACACCAGCAGTTGACAACATAACTAGCACTTCAGGAAATCCTTTTCTTTCACATAATGCTTTTGTGAACATTTTTGCCCAGAGCAGCCTGCCTTCTTTCCATCCTACTTTTGCCCATAACTCAAGCTGTCTTTCCTGCCTGACTCCTACTTCAGCATTGCTGTTTTCTTGCATCCTGGGTACCAGGCTGATGTAGTGCCAAAAGCTCAAGAGAGAAAGGCCTCCTGCTCTTGCTGATGGTGATTCGTTGCAGAAGATCATGGATCCTGAAAAGTAAAAGAAATCGCAAGAGAGACAGGATGTGCAGTCCTGGCATAGAGTCAGAACAATCTAGGAATGGATTAATTTTCAATTAATTTAATGACAAAACTGTTAGGATATGAACATGTAGGAAGCGAGCTTTCAGAGACCTCAACCTTCCACAAAATTTTGCTGGTTGTTAGTGACATTTAAGAAGAAACAGCCTCACAAATTCTGTTGCTTGAATTTGAAACAGAGAGGTGAATTATTTTGAAAAGGAGAAAAAGTGTTTTTTAATGTGAGGTTTTGGTTTGTTTTTTATTTTATTTTATTTTTCTCCTTGATTTCAGGACTGATTTTTATCATCTTTGCTAATAGTCATGGAAGTAATTGACCCTCCACTGGATTTAACCATAGCTACAGTCCACTTACAATCCAGTAGGGATTCATTAAATGTTTTATTAGACACATTTGATGAAATATGTAAACAGTTTTGGAAGGAGATGTTGGAATCCAGTTCTGAATTTCTGCTGTTCTCTCCCCCTCCTTCTTCCTCTTGACGCTCGCATATTAAGTCAGGCTTGCTCTTTCTTACTTTTGACCCTATGAATCTTTAATACTTTCTACAAAATATCACAGTTGGAGTGAGAGAAATACATCTTCTCCTTAATTCTACTTCTGTTATTACACATATATACAGCTTTGAATTGCAGTTGGCTACTTGGCAGATGGGGAGGGAGCTGAGTTAAAGTCCTCACAGAGAGCAGATGAAACCAGGTCTCTCATATTCAGAGTGAGGGAGATACTGTTAAAATAAAAATGTAGGTTTTTTTTCCTTCCCTAGCCATGCCAGTGTTTTCAAAGAAAAGCACAATCCTTATTTCCATTTCTGAAAGAAAGATTCAGATATCTAATTAGACAGTGTGTTTCAGAGCTGCAAATTCCAAGCAAAGATGTCAGGTGACTTTCCACAGCCTGAAGTTTGATTTTAAGCCTCAGGGAAAGCTGGTATCTAATACACATCTTTGTCATCAGCATTCTTTATTTGTTGCTTTGATGATCTATGCCTTCCACTCAGTGCACTGGCTATTATGAAATTTTATTCTGTCCCTTAACAATCCCCCTGGCCTCATGTAAAGTATAGGTAGTCTAATCACCTAACTCAGAATTCCATCCCAGGAGATCAAGAGCCTTTAAGTAAGGCATTGCAATATCCAAATCCTTCAGTGAATCTATCTCTAAGTCAATTGCTCAAGATACCAGGGTAAATTTATAGCAGAATAGGTAACTAAACTCTGATTCTGAATTCCAGGCTTGCAAACTGTCATGCGTTCTGTCCCTTGCAAATAGTCCACCAGCTGAAGCAGTCAAAGACGCAAAATATAGTAGAAGCAGAGAGAAAGTAGGTGGGAATTATGGTCAGAAATGTGACTTCAGAAAGGCTTTTAAAGTGAGTCTTGTAGTAAGCAGGCAAGCAAGCAACTTCATCTGACTGCTATCCTCCCCTTTCACTTTATCTTGAACTGTAGGAGATACTTCTTCCTCTCTGCCCTGGAAAGAAAAAGTCTGATTGCTGGCCAGTTCAGCAGCTATTCACAGCTGCTTCTGTGTTACTGCTTAACCATCTGTGGTGCAGTCCATATAGCCAGATCTACTACTCCCGCAGGGCTGGTAGCAGAAACCATTCAGGAGGGGTGGTCTAATGCAAACCCAAGATCGGAGGCTTGAAATCACCAGAATAGTGAGGGAGACCATTATTTTTACTGAGGGAATCTAATGAAGGAAAGAAACAATCACCCATAAAGAGGAAAGCAACCAGAAACCAAAACTCTAAGAACAAAGCTTCCTTTTACACAACTCTTATTACTCTTAGGCAAAAGGAAAAGGATACTCTGGAAAATCAAAAGGAGAAAAGGCAAGATATGATTTCTCTCTACAAAAATGAGGGATTAATCATTACCAGTGAAACTTTTTAATGTAAATATAAACACTAACAAATACTTGCCAGATTATATATATGCATCATACATAGAGCAAGATATTCTCTATAGCTTTCCTCCAATAATTCAAAGAACTGGACACAGCTCTAAAATGTTATCTAAATGTTGTCTAAAATCCGGGTTACATTTTGGTTAGAGATTTAAGGATATTTGGCTAAGTCTTCGTACTCCTCATGATCATGAATGTGGTACATAAACACTTTTGGAGATCACACTTCAATTTCTCATGTTCTTTCTGAATCTCAGGTTTGTAGAGTGAGAAGTAGGGCACTGTTTCCACTTGGTACTGTTGATAATAAGGTGATATTAGAATGTAAGTTGTTCACATCCTGGAGTGTCTTGAGGCCCTTCTAAGCAGTAATTCATCTTGTCCTAAAGTAAACTTCTAAAATGAATCAGGGGATTAATATCCCAAACTTGTTTACTTTTTTTTTTTCTGTTAACTCTAAAGGAAGTTCAGGGTGACCAGGTGCAGACTGGTCACGTCTTCATAAGAATCCCATCCTCAGTGTTTAGGAGACTCAATTATTACTATTTTAAGATTTCAAAGGAGATATTATTAATCAGATTATATTAACGATCTGTTCACAATCAGTAATAGTATTTAATGCTAAATAAGTGCCTTAGACAATGACCCAGCCTAGAGATGGATGGACACATGCATTATCTGCACAATACAAGTCACAAAAACAAACAATAATTTCCACATCAAAGTTAAGATTCATAACTTCTTAGCTCTATTTGTTCAAGAAGTACAGCATTTACTTTCATAATCTACGGAAGTCACCATGTAAATATGTCACAGAACCAATCACAGAGCAGCTGATGTGGGAAGGCACCTCTGGAGATCTTCTAGTTCAACTCTGCTGCTCAAGCAGTGCTAGCTAGAGTATATCCAAATACAACCATGTCCTGTTGGGTTCTATATATCTCCAAGGATGAAGATTCCACAATCTCCCTGGGCAACCTGTTCCAATATTTGACCAACCTCACAGTAAAAGTGTTTTTCATATGTCTAAGTGGAATTTCCTGCATTTCCTGTACATACATTGTGTCTTCCTGTATAGAGTATGCTTTTTTCTGCTGTATTGAAGTTACCTCTCATAATATAAATTCATTCTCCATCAAAATATTTAAAGACCATTAGCAAGCTGCATAAACTAAATAGACTAGCCTTACTGTCTTATTGCAAAGAAAGCGGACCTCTGAAAGGCCTTTGATACAGTCCCCCAGAACATTCTTACCTCTAAGTTGGAGAAGTACAGGTTTGATGGATGGGCTGTTAGATGGATAAGAAATTATTTGGATGGCTGCATCCAAAGAGTTACAGTCAATGGCTCAGTGTCCAAATGGAAACCAGTAATAAGTGGTGTCCCTCAAGGGTCCATACAGCGACCAATACTACAGAGTATCTTCATCAATGACACAGACAGTAGGATTAAGTGCACCCTCAGCAAGTCTGCAGACACCAAGCTGAGTGGTGCAGTTGATTTACCAGAGGGAAGGGATGCCATCCAGAGGGACTTGACAGGCTTGAGGAGTAGACCCATGTGAAACTCATGAGGTTCAACAAAGCCAAGTGCAAGGTCCTCCACCTGGGTCAGGACAATCTCCAGTATCAGTACAGACTGGGGGATGAATGGGTTTAGAGCAGCCCTGCAGAGAAAGACTTAGGAATACTGGTGGGAGAAAAATTGGACATGAGCTGACAATGTGCACTTGCAGCCCAGAAGGCCAACAATATCCTGGGCTGCATAAAAAAAAGCATGGCCAGCAGGTCAAGGAAGCTAATTCTCCCCTTCTACTCTGCTCTGGTGAGGCTCCACCTGGAGTGCTGCATCCAGTTCTGGGGTCCCCAGTACAAGACATGGACCTATTAAAGCAGGTCCAGAGGAGGCCCATGAAAATGATCAGAGGGCTGGAACACCTCTCCTATGAAGAAAGGCTGAGAGATCTCAGTCTTTTCATCCTGGAGAAGAGAAGACTCTGGGGAGATCTTGTTGCAGCTTTTCAGTACTCAAAGAGGGCCTAAAAGAAAGGTGGAGAACTGGTTGCTCAGAGAAGTTGTGGATGACCAATACCTGGAATTGTAAGAAAGATGGAGAGAGGCTTTTTACAAAGGCCTGTAGTAATAAGACAAGGGACAACGATTTTAGAGAGAGTAGATTTAGATTTGAGCAACCTGATCTAGTGAAAGATGTCCCTGCCATGGTAGGGGGATTGGACTACATGATCTTTAAATGTCCCTTCCAACACAAACCATTCTATTTTTCTATGAATCTATGAAAATTTTTCAGACCTCAAGTCACTCTTACAGATTTATCCTGATTACTTTCATATTTATCAACACCCTGCTAAGAAAAACTTACATCAGAACTGTATTATCTCCAAGTTTTATTGGCTTATTAAATGGTGTCAGTCCAAGGTTTACAGGATAGTCAATAAAAATAGCACCATTACATGTTTCTTCTGTTTACTTTTAGAAAAGTATCAGATAATAAGTTTTAGTCCAGTTATTATGCATTACACTGGTTTTACATTTTGAGCAGTTAAAATCAGTATCTTCTGGGACTAAGTCAAAATATCAATTACAGAAATTGATTGTATCGACATAGTGAATTTGAAAACTTAGCGGTTAAGGACGAAATTGTTCTTCATAAAACTGTTGTTAGGCATTAATTTTGCATAATTCTTCACTGATGAAACATTTTCAATATCTCACCTGGAATGCACATGATGTTAAAAAGCATACAGATAGCTTTACTCTTTATAAAACTTTACTCTTTACTCTTTTACATTGCCACAATTTTTCATTCTTACCAATCTCTGCAACGTAAAAGTTTCCCAAGCTGCTTAAAGAAAACTACATTTATAACACAGACTCAAAGCATCACAGAATGGTTGAGGCTGGAAGGGACCTCTGGAATTAATTTGGTCCAGCTCCCTTCCTACAGCAAAACCATGTAGAGCCAGTTGTCCAGGACCATGTCCAGACAGCTTTTGAATGTCTTCAAGGTGGGAGTCCTCCCTGGGCAACCTGTTTCAGTGGTTAGTCACCCTCACAGTAAAAAAATATTTCCTGATGTTCAGAGGGAATCTCCTGTGTTGCAGTTTGTGCCCATTGCCTCTGGTCCTGGCATTGGGCACCACTGAAAAGAGCCTGATTCTGACCTCTTTACAACCTCCCTACAGGTATTTATAGACTTTGATAAGATCCCCCTGAGCCTTCTTTTCTCCAGATTGAACAGTCCCAGCTCTCTCAGCCTTTCCACACAGGAGAGATGCTCCAGTCCCTTTTCTTTGTGGCATTTTGCTGGACTCTCTCCAGTATGTCCATCTCTCTCTTGAACTGGGTTGCTCAGAACTGTACACAGCACTCCAGATGTGGCCTCAGCAGGGCTGAGTAGAGGAGAAGGATCACCTCCCTCTACCTGCTAGCAGTAGTTTGCCTAATACACCCCACGATACCACTAGTCTTCTTTGCGGCTAGGGCATGTTGCTGGCTCATGTTCAACTTGGTGTCCACCCAGACCCCCAGGTCCTTTTCTGCCAAGCTGTTTTCCAGCTGGGTGGTCCCCAACATATGCTGGTGCCTGGGGTTGTTCCTCCCCAAGTGCAGGACTTTGCACTTCCCCTTGTTGAACTTCTTGAGGTTCCTGACATCCCATTTCTCCAGCCTTTTGAGGTCCCTCTGGATGGCAGCATGACCTTCTGGCATATCAGCTACTCCTCTCAGTTTTGTGTCATCTGCAATCATGTATGTGCATAGATATGTGCTACATTTCTAGTTCCTTTAATGATATTTTAGTATTTCTGGGAGCACAGTTATTTAGGTCTTCTGATTAAAAAGTTACTGTATTTCTTGTCTGTATCATGAATAAAAAGTTTATCATATTATAGGACCTGCAACTTTTTTTTATTTGCCTTTCATACTTTAAGTAGTTGTGTTCCATTTTCCTGTTCCCTGTTAACCAGAGATTTTTCATGGATGCACTTTCTTTACTTTTATATTGCCTGTGTTCTCTAACTTTTTTTTATATATTTATTTAAACGAAGTAATTAATTTCCATTGCAAATGTGAAGAAGGGAGACATTGTTTAACTGCTACTTTCACTTCCTCTTTTGACCCAGATTTTTTAATGAGAGTCCTTTAGGTGCCTGAAGACTTGGGAATTGTAGGCAATTAGAAAAAACATAATATATCATTCTTAAACATTTCCTAATAATTCATAGATTTCTTTTTTTTTTTTTTCTTCCCACTGACTTTTGTTCATGACTGTTTTTGGCTTAGGAGATAAATCCTTTTAATGTGTTACAGCCCTGATCCTCAAAGGCTTTTAGATTCTTAGCTGTGACTGAAACAATGGGATTTAGTTGCTTTGGAAGCACAGCTGAAAAAAACCCTTGTGTTTATATCTTGCTCGTTAGGATATTCTGCTTGGGTATAGGAAACCAAATTAATCCATGAGCACTTGTAATCGCCTTGTCTTTAACACAATGAAGTTTCTCAGAGAATTGTCCTATGCTGTTTATACTTTTTTTTTTTTTCCCCAAAACACCTATTACAAATGTCTGCTTCATGGCTTTTTAAAAAATCTGTATTAGTCACTGTTTTTTTTAACCTTGTTAATATTTTTTTAATGTTCTCTGAGATTTCCAATCTATCACATGGCAGGGACATGTCACTTTTAGAGTGATTCTGTGCAGAGATGCAGTGTGTGGTTTATATTTAACATGCTTCATTACTATCTTATTTGCTCCTCTTTTGAGGGACAAAGAAAGGCCGAGCTACTCTGCTGGCAGCCCTTTGAAGACTTCTGTTCAACACTTCCTTCCTGAGCTCACACAGCACAGCAAGACTTTTACTCCTTTAGAAGAGGTGCCTAATATACCTGGTGAAACAGGATTGTTTTATTGACTGTGAATAAGGGAAAAGTGCCTGTCCCTGCCACCTGCAGGACTGAGGATGTTCAAGATGTTTCACTATAGGCTTATAAACACTAAATCTTGCCAGGAAAGTCTGATATTGCTTTTTGATGTTTTTACAAAACTAGCAAATGATCTTACTCTCAACATTAATTGAAATCAACTTGGAAAATTACTCTTTCATATTGACAGGATCTAGCTACAGGGCTGTAAAATAGAGTAATGATGAATAACAGTGTATCAAGTTTTGATGAGGCATGGTCCTTGTTTGATCGGGTCCTATTCTAACATTTTCATTAATAACCTTAGGTGGAGCCTTGGCCTTACTGAAGTGAATGACAAAAGTTACTCACTTCAACAGGCTAGGGTGTGCAATAAAATGGTACATTAATGAAAATCCCATCTGATATTACACTCAGCTTCAAAGAATGCTGGGGACAGAAAATACATCAAAAAAACCCAAAATCAAAACCTGTTGCAGACAATAAAAACAGGAGGCAGGAAGTAAAATTAGGTTTGATTTGAAAATATATTGTCTAATTAGTGTGTGAACAGAAAAAATCCTGAAGTGTAAAATCCCCTACTCAAGGTGCGGGAAAAAAAAAGAAAATAAAAGAAAAAGAGAAGACCCTCCAGAAAAGTACTAAAGTTGGCAGAAAGACCTTAGGGTAATATTTAAAAATATGTTTGCATTTTATATGTGAAACATCTGAAATCTTGTATAACACAAAGCTGACATTATTTAGTTAGCAGTTATCTTAATAATTTCCACACGCATACAGATGAACACCTGCCATTGTTTATGGGGTGAAAAGTTACTGTTTGTATTTGGTATTTGTATTCCTAAACTGCAACTGAACAGAAATAAAAGATACACTCTAGAAGAGCCACGGCCTTATTCCAGAGTCTAAGAAACATATTAATTTGTATCATTAAGGAAAACATGTAAAGTGTGCTTAAGAGAAAGACTAAGAATAAACATTTTTCTATATCTGAATGAGCCATGAACAAAAAACATTCACATATGTCACTAGAAATTTTTACACATATTTTCCTTTCTTTTAATTTAGAATATGCAAATTCTATAAGAAAAACAAGTATCAGCAGCATGTTAATACCAGCAACATCTGGGCATAACCAGAAAAGAAATCTGGATTATTAAACAAGACTTGTCTTGATTTACCTAATCAATGCTCTTCACTAATTGATAACATTGTTAAGTAGCTTAAAGATTTGTTGGAAGATATTTGTCTGTTGAATATATTTATATTGGCTTGCCCTCACATCCCTCCACTACTTTGTCCTATGTCATGTCATGTCATTATTAAAGCATGAAGGCCACAGTTTTATTAGTAAGGACTGAAGTCAAAGAAACAGCAAAACCTTGTTTTTCTGAAGAGACAAATTCTACAGGTATCTTTCATGGGAATAGTTATTATAATATCTAACATGTATACTGTGCTTCTTGTCCACAGATATCAGAGATACTTACAAAGAAAGAAAAGTGGTAAAAGAAAAAAATCCTGAAAAGCTCAAAAGATCTCCTGGAGAGGTTTTATGAGCAAATAGATTATTTGCAATGGCCAAAGTAGAATACTTTCAATCCCTCTTTGTATGAATTCAGTGTATTTGGAGTGAATATACAAAATCCAGTCAAAAGCACATATTGGTCTGACAAATAAACCTAGCTGAAAATCAGTGTTCTAGCTTGTAGGAAACTTGAGGTAGGTTTGTCCTGTCAAATAATTTGGCTTCTGAGTTAAGACTCAAGCCCTGACCCCTTGTTCTTCCACACTGCATGAATGTTAATTTGTTTCTAAACTTTCTTTTGGAGCACTATCAATCAATTCCTCATGATGCATAATCCATCTGTTAGTAAAAAGAGATTTTTTTATAGAGATTTTTTCCAATGGAGATAGTGGATGAAGACTGCACTCAACTAGGTTTTTTTCTGCTCTCTATAGCATATAAAGCTGGGGGGAGAAGAAGGAAGCGGAGGGATGTTCGGAGTGATGGCGTTTGTCTTCCCAAGTCACCGTTACACGTGATGCAGTCCTGCTTTCCTGGAGATGGCTGAACACCTGCCCGCCGATGGGAAGTAGGGAATGAATTCCTTGTTTTGCTTTGTTTGTGTGCATGGCTTTTGTTTTCCCTATTAAACTGTCTTTATCTCAACCCAGGGGTTTTCTCACTTTTACTTCTCCAATTCTCTCCCCCATCCCATCGGTGGAAGTGTGAGCGAGCAGCTGTGTGGGGCTTAGTTGCTGGTTGGGGTTAAACTATGACATGCTCCAAAATCTTGGGTATTCTTTTTATCACAAGGAAGAAAAACCTTGAAACTTGATCCTTATTAAATGCAATAGTACAAAGCTTTGATGTATGAATTACCCCATCTCTCTTTGTAAGAAACAAACAGTGATGTCTGATACACAAGTAGAGTTGGAAAAAAGTACTACTGCCTCTTCCATCTCGCAAAACCACTGAGAAAGAGACTGGTCTGGAGAAGAGCAGCAAACTAACTCACTTAGTAAGTCCAACAGTTTGTTGTTGCTAGAAAAACATTTAGCATTTTGAAATAAAAAGAAATTGTGTATATTTCCATCAAGATTTTGATGAAAATGGAGGTAGATTATTTGCCCACAGGATAAATTCTCCTTTCACAGTTCTCTCCTCTGGTTCTCCAGCTCAAGAAAGGGAGCAGGAGAATGCTTTTACATCTTTCAACATTTTGTAGCTCATAATGGCAATCAGATAAATTCCACCACATATTCTCCCATTATTCCCTTTTCCCACTAATTCACTTTTCTGAAATGATTATCTTGAAATACCAACCCATTCCTCTATTCAGATTCAACAGAATCTATTCAGATTCTGTGTGGCAGATGCACCAATCCATTTTACTTGATGGGCACAAACCACACTGAGGCACAGAATAGCTATAACACAGTTGTAGCTAAAGCAATGTTTGATGCATTTCCTTCCATAAGACCCTGTGACCTATTAGCAACTTTGCTCTTTCTACAGGAAAGACCTCATACACCACACTGATAAACAGCAACACAGAATCCTGGGACAGATAGGAAGAGCAGACACTGCACTTAGATTTTGCTCTGAGAACGTCAGCTGTAATATGAGATTTTAAAGGCCAAATGGAGAAACATGTAAAATTGGTGGGCTCAACATTGGCTTAACTCTCTTGCTGAAGGAAATAATAAAAGTTTTTGCAGGCAATGTTAATCCCCTGTAAAGCAGAGACTTTCAGCCATTAATTTCATTCTATGGAATAAATGTAGCTTTTTTTTCAAAGTGGATCTCTCCCAATTTACATTAACTTAGATTCTCTCCCCTCAAATGTTGCAAGATTAAATAAGAATGTTTTCCACTATGCAGCTGATGTCTATTAAGTTTCTCTCAGAAACTTGTGTGTGCCATGCACAGTGTAAACTCAGAGGTAACTAACAGTAAAAGGAAGATAAATTGAATGTTATCTATCCCTTTTCCCTTTAGAAGGAAAGAAAACAGAACCGTGCTTTGTTCATGAAAGCCCAGCATTCACAGCTCAGCAGTCAGTCTTTGATTTGGAGCTGGTTTGCACCAGGGGTGCCATGACACTGATTTTTTATGGGGAAAAAAATGAGGATAACAAGGCACTTAATAAGATTAAGTGATTTAGAGATACATCTGCTAAGCATAGTTTAAAAACATCAGAGTCATCAGAGTTTCATCTCCTACACAGGAAAAGAGAAACAGACTTCTGAATTGCTGCAGTGTTTTTTTATCTCTCCAAACCTTATATACTCATCTAAATAATAACAAAAAATCCTTTGCAACTAGTTGACATATTTGTCACTACAATCATAAAAGCACATTAAAAAAGGCGTAGAGAGAAACAATGAAATGGTGAACAATTCTTTAATGACAATTAAGAATTACAAATACAGAAAAAACCCACAATTGAGTTGGTCCTGAGATAATTAGAATTAATGGCACCTAGTTGTCCACAGAATTGTTTCCAGCACCCTATGACTAATTCTTTCCTCCTCTGCATCCATCCCCATCCTCTTATTCTCAGCTCCCTTCTGTGTCTCCATACTCAAAATACTTGTTGCTTTCTCAGATCTCCTGTTTATTTTCCTGGGTCAGCGTCATAGTTTAACCCTAGCCATCAACACACAGCCTCTTGCTCATATCCCCTCCTCTGGTAGGATGGGGGATAGAATCGGGAAGGCAAAGGTGGGAAAATTTGTGGGTTGAGATAAAAACAGTTTAATAATTGAAATAAATCATAGTGGAACAGTAGTAATAATAATAATAACAACAACAACAACAATAATAGAATATACAAAGCAGGCGAAGCACAATGCAACTGCTCACCACCCACCGACTGATGCCCAGGCCGTCCCCGAGACGCAAATCCCCCTTTCCGGACCACGCCTCCTAGTTTATATACTGAGCATGATGTCATATGATATGGAATACCCCATTGGCCAGTTGGGTTAGCTGTCCTGGCTATGCTCCCTCCCAGCTTCTCCTGCACCTGCAGAGCATGAGAAGCTGAAAAGTCCTTGACCAGGTTAAGAACTACTTAGCAACAACTAAAGCATCAATGTGCCATCAACATTCCTCTAATACCAAACCCAAAACACAGCCACACCAGCTACTAGAACGGGAATTAACTCTACTCCAGCCGAAACCAGGACAGTCAGAGACAGCATATGCCCTGGGTGATTTAAAGGTTCACAGTGAGTACACTCTTAGATCGGTCAGGTGGCTGCTAACTCTTGGAGGAGATGAGGAGATAAGTTACAACTGCTTTTCTCCCTTTATCAGGTAGTAATGATTGAAGAACTGACAATCTCTTACTAACAGTATTCATNGGGTTAAACCACGACAAAACCTGAAGAAATTTTGTCTCTTTAAGATCTCATCTGTTATTTTCAATGTACTTGAAAGTTGGTTGATGATTTCAGCACTATTAGAGGAGGACTGAGAGACACAGGCAGTGTGATCACATAAAACGTTGCCTTAGAAAAACATGCTAAAGGGCACAAAGATAGCTTATTTCTGGCTTCATATGGCTTAGTGTTGCTTCCAGAAGTATTTAACCTTTAACAATAATTCAACTCCAAGCTTCCCACTGTAAGAATGTGTTAAAGTCCTTCACAGAAACTGAATTTCAGTGATTTTTGCTCATAGAACATCCTTGAAATAATTTATTTTCAGTTTTTTTTCAGTTTGATTCACAGGTAAACTCAGAAGATCGAAATAAGAATGTTCACTCCTGAAAAACATTGCTTTATTTTTTCATTGTAAATATGAATTAAAATGTAGGAAATTAAAAGCAGAAACATGGAAGAAATTGTCTGTGAAACATGGTTCAGAGAAATTATATTGTTTCAAGGCAGATTTTTGATCCTGAAACAACAGATGCTCCTTCCAACATCTGGAATCCCCACACTCTCCTGTGCCAGTAGACAACTTCGTAGCTTGCTACCTATGATGGAAAGAGTGTAAAACTTGGAAGAAACTGTGTTAATCATTAAGGAAGCTCTGAGATCTATTGGGAAAAAAAATCTGGTGAACACAGATGTATTAAGTTGATGGTTTCCATTCCGAGGATACTCAGCCAGTCTAACCTGACTCAGTCACAAACCTTGGAATTTTTAAGACAAGGCAAAAAAAGGAATGGCTTTTTTGTCTACAAACTGAAATGAAATAACATTCTGGTTTCAAAGGAATAAAAAAATTGCATTTTAATTTTGAGATATCTTGCAGAAAATTGGTTGAAATAACTGTTCCGAAACATGTGGAATTCAAAATTTGCTTATCGCCCATTTTTCCATAGTAAGAGTCATCACAGCTATACACACAGACTCACAGAATCACAGAATGGTTGAGGTTGGAAGGAATGTCTGGAGTTAATCTGGTCCAACCCCCACTGCTATAGCAGGGCCACCTAGAGCCTGTGGACCAGGACCATGTCCAGACAGCTTTTGAATATCTTCAAACTGGGAGACTCCACAACCTCCCTGGAACAACTGTTCTGGTGCTCAGTCACCCTCACAGAAAAAGTGTTTCCTGATGTTCAGAGGGAACCTCCTGTGTTTCAGTTTCTGCCCATTACCTCTGGCCCTGGCATTGGGCACCACTAAAGCAAGTTTGGCTCCATCTTCTTTCCACTCTCTCTTCAGGTATTTAAACACGTTGATGAGAACTCCTGTAAGCCTTTTTTCATCTAAACAGTCCCAGCTCTCTCAGCCTTACCTCACAGGAGGAAAGTCCCTCATCATGTCTGTGGCCCTTTGTATGACTCTCTGCAGTATGTCCACATCTATCTTCTACTGGGTTGCTCAGAACTGTACACAGCACTCCAGGTGTGGCCTCAGCAGGGCTGAGGGGAAGGATCACCTCGCTCAACGTGCTGGCAGTAGTTTGCCTAATGCAGTCCAGGATACTACTAGTCTTCTTTGCGGTAAGGGCACATTGCTCGCTCATGTTCAACTTAGTGTCCACGCCAACCCCCAGATCATTTTCTGTAAAGATGCTTTCCAGCTGGACAGTCCCCAGTTGTTGCTCACCAAGTGCAGGACTTTGCACTTCCCCTTGTTGAACTTCTTGGGGTTCCTGACATCCCATTTCTCCAGCCTGTCAACATCCCTCTGGATGGCAGCACGAAACTCTGGTGTATCAGTCACTTCTCCCAGTTTGGTGTCATCTGCAAACTTGCTGAGGGTACAAACTTCCCCATAATCCAGATGATTAGTGAAGATGTTGAACAGGACTGGACCCATTATAGATCCCTGGGGTACACTACTAGTTAATGGCCTCCAACTACACTTTGCACTGCTGATCACCACTCTCTGGGCCTGGCCATTCAGTCAGTTTTCAATCCACCTCAGTGTCTGCTCATGCAACACACACATAACAGCTCGTCTGACGGTCTTATAAGAGCCAGTGTCAACGACCTTCCTGAAGTCCAGATAGACACTATCCACTGCTCTTCCTTCATCTACCAGGCCAGTCATTTCATTGTAGAAGTTTGTTAAGGTGGTCAAGCATGACTTCGTCTTGATGAATCCATTCTGGCTACTACTGATTATTTTATTGTCCTTACTGTGCCTAGAAATTGTTTCCAGCATTAGCAGCTCCATCACCTTCCTGGAGACCGAGGTGAGGCTGACCGTCTTGTAGTTCCCTGGGTCCTCCTTATTGCCCTTCTTGAAGACGGGAGTGACATTTACTTTCCTGCAGTCTTTGGGCACTTCTCCCAGTTGCCATAAGCGATCAAAGATTACTGAGAGTGACCTCACAATGATATCAGCCAGCTTCCTCAACACTCATGGTTGCATTCCCCCTGAAAAATAAGACACCAGATCTAGTGACAACTGACATGGAGAAAGTTGAGGTACTCAACAATCCTTCTGTCTCAGTTACTACTGACAATTTCTCTTCCTATATCTCTTAAGTACCTGAACCACAAGACAAGGACTAGGGGAATGAAGTCCCTCCCATCATAGGAGAAATTCAGGTTCAAGACCATCTGAGAATGATCTTGAACAGAAGTCCATGGGACCCAACGGGATGTAACCAAGGCTTTTGAGGGAACTAGCAGATGTACTTGCTAAGCCACTCTCCATCATATTTGAAAATCCATGGCAATCAGGCAAAGTCCCTGGTGACTGGGGAAAAGGGAATATTACACCCATTTTTAAAAAGGGTACAACGGAGGACCCTGGGAACTACCAACCAGTGAGACTCACTTTCATGCCTAGTAGGATCATGGAACAGATCCTTCTGGAAGATATGCCAAAACACGTGGAAGTCAGGGAGGTGATTAGAGACAGCCAACATGGTTTCACCACGGTCAAATTGCACATGAGTAATTTAGTGGCCTTCCATGATGGAGTGACTGCATCAGTGGACACCAAGATGACACCAAGATGAGTGATGTGGTTGATTCACTAGAGGGAAGGGATGCCATCCAGAGGAACCATAACAGGCTTGAGGAGTGGGCCCGTGCAAACCTCATGAAGTACAACAAGGCCAAGTGCAAGGTCCCACTCCTGGCTCAGGGAATCCCCATTATCAGTACAGACTGGCTGATGAATGGATTGAAAGCAGACCTGTGGAGAAGGACTTGGGGATACTGGTGGACAAAAAAAAATTGTATTTGCCAGCAACATGCACTTGCAGCCCAGAAAGCCAATTGTATCCTGGACTGCATAAAAAAAATCGTGGCCAGAGGTTGAGGGAGGTGATTCTCTCCCTTTACTCTGCTCTTGTGAGACACCACCCCTAGTGCTGCATCCAGTTTTGGGGTCCCCAGTACAAGAAAGACATAGACCTTTTAAAGTGGGTTGAGAGAGAGGTCACGAAAATTATCAGAGGAGGCTGAGAGAGTTCGGGCAGTTTAGCCTGGAGAAGAGAAGGCTCTGGGGAGACCTTGTTGTGGCCTTTCAATACTTAAAGGGGGCTTAAAAGACAGATGGAGAACTGGTTGCCCAGAGAAGTTGTGAACGACCCATCTTCAGAAGTGTTCAAGGTACCAGATTGGATGAGGCTTTGAGCAACTCGATGCAGTGAAAGATGTCCCAGTCCAGAACAAGGGGGTTGGACTAGAAGTCCTTTAAAAGGTCCCTTCCAACCCAAACCATGCTATGACTCTAAGATCCCATCAGCACCCATGGACTTCTATGTGTACAGTTTGCTTAAGTACTCCCTGACTCGATCCTCTTCCACCAAGGTTAGATCTTCTTTGCTTCAGCCTTTCCCCCTGATCTCCAGGACCTGGGATTCCCAAAGGCCAGTCTTGCTAAGAAAGACTGAAGCAAAGGCAGCATTCAGTCTTTCAGCCTTTTCCATGCCCTGTATAACCAGGTCCCCGGTCTCATTGAGCAATGTGTCCATATTTTCCCTGGTCTTCCTTTTGTTACCTATGTGCTTATAGAATCCCCTCATGTTTTCTTTGACATCCCTGGACAGACTCAATTCCATTTGGGCTTTAGCGTTCCTAACTTCATCCCTGGATGATTGGTCAATGTTTCTGTATTCTGCCCAGGTTACCTGTCCTTGCTTCTGCCCTCTGTATGCTTCCTTTTTGTGTTTTATTTTGGTCAGGAGTTTGTTCATCCATGCAGGCCTCATGACACTTTTGCCTGACTTCATGCTCATTAGGCTGGAATTCTCCTGAGCCTGGAGGAGGTGATCCTTGAATATTAACCAGCTTTCTTTGGTCCTTCTTCCATCCAGGACCTTATCCCATGGGACTCTTCCAAGCAGATCTTTGAAGAGCCCAAAGTCTGCTCTCCTGAAACCCAGGGTTGTGAGCTTGCTTTTCACCCTCCTTCCTGCCTTCATGATTCTGAACGCTACCATCTCATGGTCACTGCAACCAAGGCTGCCTTTGGCTTTCACATCCCCAACAAAGCCTTCCTTGTTGGTGTGTATGAGGTCCAGCAGAGCACAGCTCCTTTTTGGGCCCTCTACCACTTGGCGAAGGAAGTTGTTGCTGAGGCATTCCAGGAACCTCCTGGATTGCTTATGTATGCTATTGTCCTTCCAGCAGATATCAGGGTGGTTGAAGTCCCTCATGAAGATGAGGGTCTGTGAATGTGAGGCTTCTCCTATCTGTCTGTAGAGGGCCTGATCCATTTGTTCTTCCTGGTCAGGTGGCCTATAACAGACACCTACTATAATGTTACCCTTACCTGTCTTCTCTTTAATCCTCACCCATAAGCTGTTTGTTGGCTCCTCATCCATCCCCAGACAGAGCTCCATGCACTCCAGCTGCTCTGTCACATAAAAGGCAACTCCCCCTCCTCATCTTCCCTTCCTGTCCTTCCCAACGAGCCTGTATCCTTCCATTGCAACACTGCAGTCATGGGAACCATCCCACAACATCTCCATGATCCCAACAAGATCGTAGCCCTGAAACTGCACACATATCTCTTATCGTGTTTATTCCCCATACTGCATGCATTGGTGTACAGGCACTTTAGAGAAGCACTCCAACATGTTGAGCTGCTGGAGAGGGTTTGGCAAATTTCTCCATAATGCTTCCTTCTGACGCTTCCTTGATGACACGCAAGTGCTGGAGGTGACCTCATTTAAGCCACATTTTGTTGGTATTGTGATCCCTTCCTGCCATATCACCCCCTACACTTTGCTCAGTGATCCCATCACATTACCCCATGCCCTTTGCTCATCTTGGTATAAGAAAGAATTTATTTTGCAGTGAGAACAATCATTCTCTGGAACAACCACCCTAGGAATGTGGTAGAGTCCCCATCACTTGAGATTTTTGAGATGCAATTGGACAGGATGATAGATAATCTCTTCTAGGCTCCCTTTTCCATGAAAGGTTGGACCAGCTGATCTTTCAAGGCCCCTTACAACCTGGGCTGTTCTATGATTCTATGATCCTGTCTGTTACTCTCTCACAGGACTGCTGGTTATTCTCTCCCTCCCCCGTTACTCTCTCCCTCCCCCTCCTAATGAGGTCAGACATCTTATTGGCAAAAGTAGCTTTGCCTTGCTCGGAGAGGTGGATCCCACTTCTCCCAAACAGACGCTGACTTGCAGATGGGATCCCATGATCATAGAACACAAAAGCCTGTTGCCAACACCAGTTCTCCAGCCAAACATGAGTGCAGTCCAGCCTCACAGTGGTATATTTTTAGTAGGGGCTACCTGACTCCAGGGATGGTCTGGGGATGTCTCATAAAACAAATTAAGTCTTTCTCATTGATGTTTGTGAGGTTTCTAAGAACTTCATTTGGTTCGTTTTTCTGAGTAGGAGATTTTGATTAGTTTGGACTATAATAAAGAGGGAAGGCTTAAAATCATGAAGCAGAAATTTCAAAACCTGTGCATTTTGCACTCTGGAAAGGTTAATAAGATTAGGACTGGCAGTTGATATTTCAAAAGTTGAAGTAAATACACAAAATATGCAGATCCAAACCTTAATTCATTTGCTTATCTGCCACATTTGGAACTATCATTGAGTTATATAACATTTCTTAAAATTAAAACATTTCTAAAATTTATAAAGCAGCTTGCACTGCTGAGCATATTGTTCCTTATTAACTGTCTTCAAAAAAAACAACCATATGGATCTGGATCTTACAATACCTTTTACTGAGACAGGCTATCTTTAAAAAAGAACTATAACAATAATAACAACAAGAAATGTTGTCAGTATATTAAATGTTTTGACCCAAAAGCATTTAGCATGGATTTATCTGATGTATTATAAACCAGAAAAGCATTGAGTTGATCCCATCGCCTTAGAGTTCGGGTCATATTTCGCAACCAAATTTTTAACATTTTTGTTATAAGTGCACACCTTCTAGGAGATTAAGAGTTAAAAGGAAGAAAACCTGTTGGATTACCTCTAAGTTACTGTCATTTTTTAATTTAAAAAGTTAATTGCTCTCAATAAAATGAAGTCTCCGTGTCTGTTACTGACTGAAAAACATAACACTTGCTTTTAGAAGGTCTGCTTTCATTGCAAAAATAAAGAACAAAACTGCTGATTATTCAACTGACTGTTTTTACGTAACTGAAAAGGTGTTAACTGAAAACATGTTAGATTGATTTAGAAACATGGGGCTCGATTACCAAATAAAATTATGGATAATTAAGCGAGTATTTTACATTCAAGTTGAAATGTAGTTTCTCAGCAGTGAAATAGGAGCTTGGCTAGTGGTTGGAGTGAGGCAGGATTTCATCCTTGTGTGTTCAACTACTATCAAAATGATTTACACATGAAGTGCCAAACCCTGAGTATCTTTGTGATGTCTTTATAGAAATCCATCTCCCAAGTATTACTTTTTACAGTATATAGCCTAAAAATAAACAGCAAAATTGCTGTATCACCATACTTATCTAAGAAGTAGGTACCAGCTTGAAAATTTTTACCCTCTGCTTCTATTAATTGGTTTTGTTTCAATTTGTTTTATGCTTATGCTTATATCCAGATTTGTAAAGATATTTTTGCTGAACTTGAAACTCAAAGCTGCTTCCTTCCTTATGTGTCTTCTTTGGTGTGTCTTCCAGAGGATTGCAGTGTGCTTTGTGATCCAGCACAGCTATGCACCATGTCCTACAGAAGATGAGACTTAAGGAAACTTGGTTCAGATCCCTGATTCTGTTTTGGAGAGCTATCGCCAAGACAAAGATGAAGGAGATGCAGATATACCTGCATATTCCTTTTAAATAGAGTCATTGGCCTTACTTTGCAGAGCCTGGTACCTAATATGTATCAGCTATAGTGGAAATAAATGTGGGTCTGCAGTAACTAATGTTTCATATAAGGAGTTACAGATTGCATAAAAGCTGAGTTATGCATCTTGAATTTGTCTGAAAACAAACATTGTCTCTATTTCAGTCACAGAGAGAACTGAGCAATGATAAGCCCTCATCTCATCAAGATTCATTTTCTGTCTCTTTTGCTGTGGAGCCTCCACTGCCATCTGGTATATTTTATTTTCTTCCTCTTCAGTTGTGTATCCTTAAGAGCCAGCTGCTATACAGCCCTCAATCTCTCAAAGCCTTTCTCCAATAGTTCCACACTTGAGTTACACCAGCTATTCTGTTCACTGCTGGGGAGTTTTTAACTTACATGGGCTCACAGAGCCCAGTATCACAAGTTGTGACCTTGGATGAAATGATAGTTTTTTAAGCCTAGTATTATTTAAGCTAAACATGAGCCAGGTGAGTGAGCAAAAGTCAAGACTCAACTATTTATAAAAAAGTTGGTTGGACTTCATTTAAGTTTTTCAGAATCCATCTCTTATTAGTTCTGCGTGAATGCTGGAATGATCCTTGCAGATTTTCCAAAAAGTCATTTTGGACACCAATTGTTCTACATCAACTATTAATGGATGTTCAGTGGTTGAAAGGATTGCTAAGAACTAGATTGTCAATTACAATATCAAATGAACTTCAACTGATTTACCATGCAAATGGACAATGAAATGCTGTCTAAAAGTAACTTCTTTGGGGCTTGGTTTGGGCTTGTTGTCTTTCTCTCTCCTCCTCTATACACATACATTTTACAGCAGTGATAGTAACAGAAGCAGTTCCAGTCTGGATATCAGATGTCATAGAATCATAGAATCATAGAATCACTAAGGTTGGAAAAGACCTCTAAGGTCATCGAGTCCAACCGTCAACTCAACACCCCCATGCCCACTAAACCATGTCCCTGAGCGCCTCATCTACATGTCTTTTAAATACCTCCAGGGATGGTGACTCCACCACTTCCCTGGGCAGCCTCTTCCAAGGCCTGACCACTCTTTCAGTAAAGAATTTTTTCCTAATGTCCAATCTAAACCTCCCTTGG
>VZTQ01004612.1:189599-261453 GCA_013400755.1 Pelecanoides urinatrix | reverse complement strand
GAGCGCCCTCAAGATGAACCGCTCCATCATCTTCCCCGGCACCAAGGTCAGGCTGACCGGCCTGTAGTTCCCCGGATCCTCCTTCCGTCCCTTCTTGTAGATGGGCGTCACATTGGCAAGCCTCCAGTCGTCCGGGACCTCCCCTGTTAACCAGGACTGCTGGTAAATGATGGAGAGTGATTTGGCAAGCTCCTCCGCCAGCTCCCTCAGTACCCTCAGGTGGATACCATCCGGCCCCATAGACTTGTGAGGGTCCAGGTGGCGTAGCAGGTTGTTAACATCTTCCTCGTGGATTATGGGGGCTTCATCCTGCTCGCCGTCCCTGTCTTCCAGCTTAGGGGGCTGAGTACCCTGAGGGTAACTGCTCTGACTATGTCATCTATATGCTGATGACACTACATAATAGGCTTGGCCCGGCACCTCAGGAAATTGGATCACTTTTGCAATCTGACTTTGTGGTATTTCAGAAGGGCTTGATGAGTAATAAATTAGTGCTAAACTTTGAGGAAAAGTTATAAAATCCACCTTTAATTCCAAATTAAGAACATTAGTGGCTCAGTTGCTGTTAGGTAGCGCATATATTAATGATTTTTTCTTTTTTTGAGCTATTCAATTTCTTTAAATACCCTGTTATTTGCCCATCTAAATTATTTTTTGCCTGGCCTGAAGTAAAGAATTTCAACATGGTCCTCTGAAATTGTATCTGAATACATTATCTCTCAGGAACAACTGTCACTGTCCTTTATGTAATCACTAAAAACTGATTTTCTGAGCAAATTCAAATAAAAAAATCCAGATCTAGAAATCACATGTTGATTCACAGAGAGAGTATACTTACTCTCTGAAACCTATTACAGTGGTTACAAGACTTTCTAAGCTAATGCCTACTGTACACTAAGAACAGTTTTGCAGTCTCAAAGAACTGTGACATGTCTGGACCATTTGCATTTTCCTTCATATGGTGATGTGTGAACGCCTTACAAGGGTCCTCATCTGTGGCACAGGTCTGCAGGATTTCTGTTTTGCCTTGCTTCATTTTCAGTGCAGTACATGCACAGCTTCCTGGCCTTTGCTTTAGAACTTCATCTATCAGGTTGGATGAAGGCAAGTTTCTAATGGCTATTCCTTTTGTGCTAAAATAGTTTTGAGTTATTTTGCTGGGCATGTTAGTTACAACTGGTTTTGTTGACACTGATATATCTCTGCATCTTATATCTTAATGGTTTGCCTATGTTCAGGTCAAAAGTATTCTCAGTTCACGGGGTATTTTTTAAAGAAGTATTAGTAAAATTCTAGGAAGTTTATTAATGCTTATACATTTTTTGTATAATGTAAGTGTCACAAATGATTCTAACCTATAGAATTCTATAAAATAGAAGTAAAGAAAGCACACAGTTTCTTATTTTATGTTTTTATTGGTAGGCATTTTCTCTGAGTGCCTGTTGATTTCAATCATATTGCATTCCCTAAGCATTTTTTTAATGACATTTGTGACATTAAAGTTCTGCATTGAATACTGAATTTGGTGGTTAGAATTATACTGCCCAGGCAGGGAATGTTTCCATACTTAATACAAAATTCCTTGTGACTAATGTTTTCATTATTTCTATTGTTATTTTAAAGAAATAATAATTTTCTTACAACAGTATGAACAGTATTAGCTTTAGTAATGATGAAAGGAGGAAAGTATCAGAAAAAGCAGGAGAAAAAAAGAAAGGAGGACAAATATAAAAACAAGGAGGATGCCAAAGTATCTACTGTGTGAATAGTGGGACAGTGAGATAACAAGACAAAATCTATGTACTGGTATGAACAAATCTTGTTCAGAGGGATTTACTATCACATTTGCAATCCCAATCTTGTCTGCTTTCATGAGAGTTACAACAGAAAAATGAAAACTAAAAGGAATTATGATCAAAAGTAAAACTGATCATTCTGCATATATGTCTGTAGAGGAAAATAGAAATAATAATTAAATTGAAATAATAATAACCTACAAATTTCTTAGTGGAATTAGTCCTTAGTCATAGTCCTGCTGTAGAGAATATGGCAATACAGAATATGTCTGCATTAGCAGGCAATGTAGAAGGAACAGATAAGTAGGTCATGCAGTTAGTGGAAAGGTCCCATTATATCCAGTCAAAGGCATGTAGATCAGACTAGATTTAGTCTGTTCCATTGGACCAACCATATCTGCTGTATATTCAGTTCAAAGCTTTCTGAAGGAAAGTTATTTCACAAACTAATTTGTCCTCTGATGACCTTCTTAAGAAGTCTTACCCTGTCCTTTCAAACATTTCATGCAGAAGAGGATTTCGTATCACTATCCCTGACAATATTGCCAGACAAGGACTCACATCTGAAAGCTTTATTTATGTTCCTGTCTGTTGCATTTCTGATCACATTGAAATGTATACTGCATAACCCATCTCTGTTCTGGGTTTTTTTATGCTTCAATCAGAGACCTCAATAACCTGGCCTATACACCCAAAAAACACGTATAGCCAAGTGATATAGTTACCCAAACTAGAAAATGGAGCATGAGCTCCTGAGATTACTGATGCCCACTGTGACCGGGGTGAACCAAGGAATTTTGTTTGAATGTGCCTCTTTGGAGGATGCAGAGAAGGAGACCTGCAATTACACGGGAGAGGACCACCTCTGGCTTCAAACTATAAAAGACGGTTGCCTGCAGTACCACTCCACAAGGTCAGTTGTTGTTTCAGGTCCTCAAGAACATAATTTTCACCTTCTTGAATGATCTGCACAGTTTTCTACCGATCCTTTTGTATTTAGCAGCAAGCATGTGGTTAGCAACCTCCTGATATTGTCACTGAGTTACTCTTCCTGAGAAACTTTTGGTGCTTTCATGCTAGGTACAGTGGTGTTTTTTTCCTGGACCCATGTTGTACTTTGCTGGATTTTCTGTATGTGCAGAGCAGACCTTACTATAAAGAAATACAATGCTAGGTATGCATTACTAAAAATTACAATAATAGGAATAATAGGGAATATAATAATAGTATTATTATGTCACCTCAATAAGAGGTGACAGCAATAAAGATACAATAGATAAAGTAAGGAGAAGACAGAGAAGGAGCTGCAGAGTTGCAAAGAGTTTAGGACTGATGATAAACATCAGCCATAAAGGTACATATGTCTTCTTTTCTATAGCACAGGAAGCACTTCCGGGTGGCACAAGAACTCGATGGTCCAAGAGCTCTCTTTTGGCACAAATATGGTAGGTATGTACAGGAGGAGGTTGAGAATTGCATTGAGTATTGGACCAACATGTGGTGACTGGAGAAAGAAACACTACTTCTCTGAAACAACCTGATAAAGTGGGAAAGGCCTTTTATAAGCTTATGTAGCAGGATATTGGCTCCTGTCCAAAAAGCTAATGAAATATCAGTAGGTACTCTTGGTGCATATTCAAGAAAAAATAAAACATTTCTTGAAAAGTCAAACTTCTTGAATGTATATCTGACTCAAAAAAAAAAAACAATTAAGAGCTGGTGTTTTATTGAAAGGGGGTTTGGGCTTCCTTCATACCAGCCTGTGTAAGTCTTGTGCTGGTCAATACTGCAGAAACAATGATTACAATATCAGTAACATATGCTTTGATTTTTTATGTTTCTTTTTTTCTTTTCTTGACTAAAACTGTTCTGAAATGACTGTAGAAAATTACTGGAGGGTCCTGAACCCTAAACCCTTGGAGGTCTTCTTTAGACAGTCAATGAGCTCAGGACAACTATAAACAGTAATACTATGCCCCTAGTAGATCAAGCATTTTCTAGACTCACCCAATCCCTCAGTTTCATATATGTTTCTAGGATAGCCATAGCCTTAGTTCAAAGCTCATTCTTTTGGGAATATTGAAAAGTTGTATACAGTTATCAAATACTACTAATTAGGGAGGCATCCACTGTAGGTTTGGTGTTATGGAAAGCACATTAAATGTCTCATCGAGCTGAATTAACTTTTGTATTCGGTTTACAATTTCCTTATGGGGGAGGAGGAGTTTTTATTTATCTTTAAGAAAAGGAATGAAAAGGATTCACCACCATTTATGAAGGTTATTCTGTCTATCCTTTTAGTTAGCTGCCTGGAGAGTGATGAGGAATAACACAGGAGTATTTCTAGGCAATTCCTAGTATTTGAGTCAATCCTCTAATAGCTGTGACAGAAGATTTTCTGGATGCAAATTCTTAGTCAGAATAGATTTTCTGTCTATCAAATGAGATCCAAACCAGTTCTTTCAACAATCATTAATTCTCATAGCATTCAGGCTTTCAGAAATAATTCACCAAGCAATGAATAAAAAGCTTTATATAAGACTGACCAGGATTGTACCAGCTCTAAAGCTTTTATCAGTATTTAAACAGACACATTCAGGATGAAGGTTCCCATGAGTGATTAGGTTATGATTTTCTTTCCCCACACACACCTTTTCCTTTTCTTTTTCTTTTTCTTTTTTTCTATTTTATGGGTAAATACAATGCTTCAGTATGACAAGTAAATTGCTGGGCATGTCAAATTTTGTTACCCTGACTACTGCAGCCACTTACTTTATAACCTTTTGTTTCTGCTGTTGCACCCCTCAACTTCATCCAGCAACTGTCACTAAAGTAGTTTTCCTTTGTCAGCGCTCAGATCATATCATTCCATGGCTCTGTAGCTCCCTGCATTGCTGTCTTATCTTCTTTTGAATCAAAGCTATATGTTTTATCTCAACTGACAAGGCCTTTTAGAAATCTGCTTACATTTCAAATTTAGATAATAATTAGGTCTCTGATTCAAGTTTACTTTTCTCTGGGTCACCTTTCCTGGACATAGTTATTGTGAAGTTTTCATCTTATGGTGAGCTCAGTTCCAAATAGCTGGGAGATGGAAACACATAGTGCATCTTTACGATGTGCTCTACCCTGTGCTTTACCATGTGAAACAGAAGAAACTCCAGGAGTTGAGAGAGAGAACACACACTACAGCTGTACAGTTACTTATTTTGCCAATTCCCTGGCTAACAAAAATACTGAAAAGAAAGTATTTGGGTCAAGCCAAACTTAATTTTTTCTTATTGTAACGGCAACAAGAAAAAGATACATTTCTTTCTAGTATAAACAAATTTTTTGATTGAAACGCAGTATGGTTTTTTTTTTGTTTTTTTGTTTGTTTGTTTGTTTGTTTGTTTTTTAATTGGAGTACAATTTCTTCACTATGTTGAAAATAGACATTTTACTTTTTCATCCTTTTTTTTTTTCTGGCTAAAACATTGCAACATTCAACGGGAATTTGCATGTAGTTACATTTTTCATTGAAATAGCTAAAACCAAATCCAATGAGCCCATTTGGTAGTCTCAATCTGTATAACATTTTTGCCTGAGGTTCTGACTGTGCATGTAAATCTTCCTGCTAGTAATGATACATAACACCCACCTGCAACAAGGAGTACTGTTCCAGCTCCTAAGACTAATGCGATTTAACTTGCACTTAAAATAGACCTGTGTTTTGCAGGTCCAAGTGAGCTCAGCAATTACAGATATAAGCACTGTACTCATGTTCATTTAACCCTCTCTCAGCTTGGATTTTTCTCTATACTGAACCAATCTTTTGGGTCTCTTGTACCACCCCCCACCATCTCACATCCTTTTATGCTACTTTGTCTTGAAGAATGACTGAAGTTCCTTCAGGTATAAACTGATATTGAGTATTTCACAAAACAACAGACTAACCTACAGGATCAAAGACATCTTCTGAATTCCTTCTCCAAGGCTTTTTAAAGTACATCTGTCAGGGACCTTTGCTATTTGCCTTCACATGTTCTTTTAAAAGGGGAAAAAAACCCCATAAACCCATAAGTTATTTTCATCTGTGAGATAGCAAAACATTTGACAAAATTTTCCCATGTTACAAATAGATAAGCAAAGAATCATTAAAATAATCTTGGGATTAGACATTTTGGAAGCAATATCTAATCTTAGAAAGTAAATTACAAAGGAATCCAAGATGACACATATGAATTGATTTTCATACAGTGATATCAGCATGGGAATTTAGCCAAGAGATAACATCAGAAGTCAGTTTACAACTTTAAAAAATACTTTTCTTGATAGTAACACACTTGAGGCTTAGGATTTAAGTGAGGTGAGCCAGGCAGATGTAAGAGGGTTTTCTGTTGCTCTTTAGAAGTTTTTTCTTTTTTCACTTTTTACAGTGTGGAACAATTCCAGAAGAAGGTTCAACATTAAATGAATCTGATAGTTGTTCCCTACAGCATTTGAAGTTTGAAAACAAATTATGGAAGAACGAGCAAAAACAACTGGGAGAAGAT
This sequence comes from Pelecanoides urinatrix, assembly GCA_013400755.1. Lineage (NCBI taxonomy): Eukaryota > Metazoa > Chordata > Aves > Procellariiformes > Procellariidae > Pelecanoides > Pelecanoides urinatrix. Next base: position 255,122 of record VZTQ01004612.1, on the reverse strand, counting down.
TATGGAGAAAAAAAAAAAAAAAAAAGGACTTCTCACATTTCCAGATAAAGAAATTGTTAACATATTAACTTAGAACTTAACTAAGGCCAAGGATAGTTTCTTCTGGACCGAGCTGTTGTCCCTCAAGCGGGGTTCGTTACCCCGTGTGCAATAAGCCAATCTCACACGGAGCTGAGATACTTGTTTATTTCATGTCTGCGCAGAGATAGGTGCTAGGTGGTAACTCCACAAAGCTAGCACACTAAGATACAAACCAAATTCTTATTTATACCTAAAAATTGGATAATTACCACCCATTTTACAAACTGATTGGCTTTTATAATTTTCTAATTATCATTTTGCTTTGTCATTCTCAACCTTAACTATGCATGCTCAGTGAGTAAGGGGATTAATGTGGTAGGGGAAGATCTCAGCAATGGAGGTGTGTTTTTCATATTATAATTAAGATAGGTCAATTTAGGACATGTTCTTAGAGGAACTTGGACCAATTCTTACAATTTGAAAGACATTTCCTTTGTCTAAAGTTCAAGTTCACTACTTCATAACCATCCATTCCTTTTGTGTCCTAAAAATCAATTTATCAAAATACTATGTTATAACGATTCCCATAGCGTCGTAATTAAACATTTACAAGATTCAGCAGCTTCTTTATATAATCATACAACCAAGCCATGCCAGTAAGTCACTATTCTAGCTGCTCACCCCCAATACCTGCTGGAAGTTATTGCCAGCACTGATCTGTCAGCAGCTTAGTTCACATGTACACCTTGTAATATGCTTCGGGCAAGAGCAGTCAGACAAGCGGGAGCCACCATTATACACTGTTTAGGGAAACCTGGCTGATTTTTGCCTGAAGCAAATGAAAGACACTTGCTATTCTCCTGGAAATAATGAACTGGAAGAATTTCCACTGGCACATCTGTGTCAACTGGGAAAGCATTTGTCCAGTGTTGGATAGACCATGATTCTGCTTCTTTTGCTCTGACCAATAATACCATATTATGGAAATGTTGTCACGGATTGAGATAGCACTCTGACTTTAGACATTTGCTTGATAACAGTCACCTTTACGTAACTGTTATTCTGCGAGCAATCCCGAGGATGTCAGATGTGCCAAAAAAAGAACGGATGGGGAAGACGACCAGCCTGGCTGAACAGAGAACTGTTGCTGGGACTCAAGAAGAAAAGGAGAGTTTATCACCTTTGGAAGAAGGGGCAGGCTACTCAAGACGAGTACAGGGATCTCGTTAGGTCGGGCAGAGAGGAAATTAGAAAGGCAAAGGCCCAGCTAGAACGCAACCTGGCCACTGTGGTGAGAGATAACAAAAAATGCTTTTACAAGCATTTAGGGGGGGAGTTTAGGGAACTGGGCTTGTTTAGTCTGGAAAAGAGGAGGCTAAGGGGAGACCTCATCACGCTCTACAACTACCTGAAAGGAGGTTGTAGCGAGGTGGGGGTTGGTCTCTTTTCCCAAGTAACAAGTGATAGGATGAGAGGAAACGGCCTCAAATTGCACCAAGGGAGGTTTAGATTGGACATTAGGACAAAATTCTTTACTGAAAGAGTGGTCAGGCCTTGGAAGAGGCTGCCCAGGGAAGTGGTGGAGTCACCATCCCTGGAGATTTTTAAAAGAGGTGTAGGTGTGCTTAGGGACATGGTTTAGTGGGCATGGGGGTGTTGAGTTGACGGTTGGACTCGATGACCTTAGAGGTCTTTTCCAACCTTAGTGATTCTATGATTCTATGATTATTGGAAACCTATCCCCTTCAGTACTAAGGTCAAGATTATTAGTCACAGGTAAAACCAAAAAAAATTAAATCTGGGGAACTTTCAAATATTAGGGAGGTAGTATGCTTCAGAAAATACATACAAATTATTATTTTACTAGATTTTCACTTTCAATGACAGTGTATGTGTTATAGGTTAAACAGAAGAATGCAGAAAGCACTCAGACCCTTCACCGATGAATGTTTATGGCAGGGCAAAGAATGATGTATATTACAGGCCTGTTCAGTGCATTTAACTAAAATTTCTGGAATTTTAAGTACATCCCTGGTTTTTTAAATAGAAAGGTATAGTCTGGCTTTTCTTTAGTGTTATAATTAAATCAAATTATATTCAGGGACATGGACATGAGACAGACAATGAAACAGAGTAAATAATAAAGAGCCTGACTGAACAGAAATTTTTAGGATCATAGGGTAATTCCTGTTGGAAGAGATCTCAGGGGGTCTCAAGTCCAATTTCCCACGCACAATAGGTCACTCAGGTGATCAGACCAGGTTGCTCAGGGTTTCATTCAGTCAGCACTTGAAAATCTCCAAGGATGGAGACTACACAACCCCTCTGGGCCATCTGTGCCACTGCCTAACTGTCCTCATGAGGGAAAAAAAAATAATCCTTATATCCAGTCTGAACCTTTCTTGTTTCAACTTGTGCCTGTTGTCTCTCTGGTGCCCTGCACAGCTATGCAGAGCCTGACTCTGCCTTCTCAGTGATCTCCCCACAGGCACTGGGAGATGCTGTTAGGTCCCCCCAAAGTCGTCTCTGCTCCAGGCTGACTGAGCCTAGCTCCTCCAGCCTCTCCTCACAGAGCAAGTACTCCAGTCCCTGCCACCTCAGTGGCCTCTCTTGAAATCTCTTCAGCTTATCGGTATCTTTCCTGTAATGGACGGTTGCCCACTCTGGAGCCCGAAGAGCTCAGCCAGCTCTGTGTGTGTGACCGAGATGGTCAGCACCTGCAGCCGGAGTGGGGCTTTGGTCCTTGGGTCTCGTATGCCCAGGTGCCATCAACAGGAGTCCAGGGGCAGCTACTGGGCAGACTGGCTGTCTGAGCCCAGATGCTGGAGGCATCCACATTGTGTATACATGTATATATCTAATAGATATAGATATACATACACATTCTCACTAGTGAACCTCCATCCTGCTCAACCAGAGAAGGGAGCAGGATGAGGCTTTTGGTGCTGCTTGTGGTTTTGTGAGTACTCTTGTCTGTCTGATCAGTGCGGCCAGCTGGGTATATATGCATACGGGTATACATGTATGCACGTATGTATGTACATATATATATGGTGTATACCTGTGGTCTGTGTGTGTGGCTACTGGGAATACATGCTCTTCTTCACTACTGGTTGGACCTGAGGGCATAGAGCTGGGGCATTTCACCTCTCTCAGGCTGTTGGATCCAGCCTGATTTCCCCTCATATTAGACTTTGAAAAAACTTCTTAGGAGAAGTAATGAACACTGTTTGCATTATTGAGAACACATTACAAGGAACCATCTTGCTATAGCAAGAAGGTGATTTGATAACATAATCAATCATTACATAAAACCACAATAATTATGTTTTGGGCAGTAAGGTGCATTTGTAATTGTGACTTTTATTTCCAAATTTTTGTTTTTAGAAGAGCAAGAAGATTGGCCTGATAAGAGAAAAATTATGCATCATTTCATAAGTTGATATAAATCAACAAAGCTCTCTTAAAACCATATGTATATTAGATAACATTGTACTTCAATGGCATTTGTAATAACGTGATCTTTGATCAGACACAGGAGGATGGAGGTATGAGGATAAGAAAATGTGCTATGATTTGGTAGGTGAACAAGTGGATTGCATTTCTCTCCTGGTTTCTAATTTTAAATAATTGAAAGGGTGCTCAGAGCATTGCAATTGCTGATTTTTACGTATTCTGTCTCCCAAGAATAGATCTAAAAATATATACACTAAGAAAAGAACACAAGCTTACTAAATTCCATGCCTTCTAATTTCTTCATGTTCACTCTACCATGAAGACAGTAAAAGGGATTCTTAAAATGTATGCTTTTAATAGTGGAACGTGTTCTGGCATGTGAAGTTCATTTCGGCAACACATGAAACTAAAGCTGCAATAGATTAAATTGTACCCCCAAATCAAATACTACTAACCTAATTAACAAGTTGAATTAAGAACCATCAAGTATTCATCAAGAAGATTTTCCTTTTCATTAATCTCTCTAATCACGTAATCCTCAGAGTACCAACCAAGTTGCTTGGTCACATCAAATATTATGAGGATAATTAAACTAAACCAAGAACTGAAATTCTTTGCTCAACCCACTCATTCCAAAGTGATAAAACCTAGTAGTACCAGTGTTTCACAATAAAAGAATTTCTGAATTTCTTACTAAATCTTATGGGCCACAAACTGGATGTGTCCAAAATTCAATTTTCTCCACTATTTGGCAGAGGCATTAGGACCTCCCAGCTGATAGATATGGGCTTTGCCTGGGCAATAAGACTATTCATGTTCTCTAATAGCTAAGGAATGTCTTACTGCCTGCGCAGGATGCAATCTCTTTCCTTGTTATAAGTTGCAATTATATTGGATATTTATATTCAGATTTACATGTGTTCAACCTGTCTTTCTTTCTCAGTCCCAGCAATCATATGTGAGTTTCCAGGTTCCATAGGTTGCATGAAAAAGGTTTCTTTAGTCTCCTTCTAGGAAACAGAATTTTTTTTCATACATATTCATCTGTGCACTCAAGAAAACCAATATACATATAAAATTTATGAGACAAATCAGAAGCTAATGAAAGAAAATCAGATCCTACAATGAGCCATTTCTTTCCTAGAATCTCGAAGGACCTGGACATCAGTGAAAACCTGCAAGGTTTCCTGTTTTATTGTGTCAACTCTGTTTCCAGATATAAGATTTATTGGCTCAGCCATTTCCATGAGGGCATCCCTGCCATAAGACATACTGGTTACATTACATAAAATAACTACAATTCTGGTCACCTGGACATTTTCAATCAGGCCTTACATCAGATGAACATCATCTTTAGGGTCACAGCTTCATCACTTTAGATACATGTGAATCCATTTGAAGTCAAAATTGTGTGTATTTCATCATCTTTAATTGCAGAGATAGAGCTTGTCCTGTATGTCTAAATGTAAACATTGCCATGCAATTCTAAGCTTAAAAAAAAAAAAAAAAAAAAGTCAAGACCTCAGTTTGGAAAGCTACTCTAAATAGTCCTTTGAAAGCAGTATCATAAGTTTTACTATTCTAGTCTCTCTAAATCATAGAAGGACAATTTATCAGACAGAACTCTGCATAATTTATGGCAGTAACACATCTCTAGGCACTCAGTGAAAGAAATCTGTGTCTGCATTGGGTCTGGCTGAGATGGGAGTTAATTTTCCCCATAGCAGCCCTCATAGTGCTGTGCTTTGTATTGGTAGCTACAAAGGTGTTGACAACACACCAGTATTTTGGCTGCTGCTGAGCAGTGATAGCACAGCATCAAGGCTTTCTCTCCAACATTTCCCACCCTCACCAGTAGGCTGGGGGTGGGCAAGATCTTGGGAGGGAACATAGACAAGACAGCTGACCCAAAGTGACCAAAGGGATATTCCATATCATATGATGTCCGCTCAGCAATATAAGCTAAGAGAAAGGAGGAGGAAGTGGGGGCATTCGTTATTTACAACGTTTGTCTTCCGGAGCAACCGCTATACGTACTGAAGTCCTGCTTCCCGGGAAGTGGCTGGACATCTCCTGCTGATGGGAAGTAGAGAATAAACATTTTGTTTTCCTTTGTTTCCATGTGTGGCCTTTGCTTTTGCTTTATTAAAATGCCTTTATCTTGACCCACGAGGGTGTCGGTTTTTTTTTTCTGTCCCATCTTATTTTCTCTCCCTTCCCATTCTGTTGAGGAGGGAGTGATAGAGCGGCTTGGTGGCACCTGGTGTCCAGCCAGGGTCAACCCACCACAGTGTCTCACTTTTGAAGGACTTTCTTCTCATCCTAGATGTACCTAGCAGATGCAGAGCATGTTCTGCAAAGTGTTTGTGTCTCAGTAATTGGCCTTGAGTGGGTGATGACTGCGATCTAAATTCAACATCTCTACAAGTTGTTTTGGAGAGGTGATTTGAGATGCAACTTACTTTTAGCCCTTCACTCTGGTAACACTGGTCTATACTTCTGAGTACCTCAAAATCAAACAATGGTCATTTTCAAGATGTTTCCCCATATCTTACCATTCCCATATCTTTTCTTTATATTTTTCATCTACTTCTTGAGTCTTTCCTTTTGTTTGTGCCTTTTCTTTCTTGTTTAAAGTTGTGGCAGGCAGGGGATGACAGTACTCTTCTAACTGCTATGGCCAAGGGATTATTGTATGAGTAATCAGCTATATATTAATCTAAATATAAAAGAACAAAAAGGAATCCTCACATCAATGCCTTGGTTTTGCCAGCTGTTCCAGAAGAGCCAGACTCACACCATGTATTTTCAGGCTTTTTGAAAAGTGAATTTAAGATAGACCAATCTCTGTGGACAGTGAAAATATATGAAATGTCTCATAAAATATGTAAGTAAAAAAAAAAAAGTCAGATTTATGTTTAAGGGAATAACACTGAAGATTGTCTACTCCTTTATTTAGTTGTCTAAAAGATTGACACAAAAGCTGTCAGTGATGTCATGCTCAAATCAATTCTACGTAAGAAATAGGTCTGCATATCTTTTTCTAATATCACTTCTACTTCATTATAACAACACTGTACTCCATACATAATATTCCTGCAACATTGAGAAATCTAATCCTTAGGTCTTGTGTTCAGCAACCTCCAAGATCTCCAGTAATGTCCTCTTAAAGTAGCTATTAGTACAGTAATATATTAATGTAAATATAATTTACATTTTATTATCTAAATATTAAATGAAAGGCATATTTGTATTTTTTACAATTGTGGCTTCATTTTCAATTCTGTATGTCAAGGAATTCTCTTCCAGTTACCTTGTATGTAAATTATAATAAATTTTGTAGTTATATGTCTAAAAATGTGTCCGGTTAGGACATGGGAATAAATATTATAAGGAATGTTTAAATTTGTTACACACTTCAAAAATTCATTAAAGGTCTAATAAAAGCTTTGGGTCCAATACTTTCACGTATATCAGTGTATCTTCCTTTTTTAAGTGGAACAAGGTGGATGTGAACTAGGATATTGTTCTGAATATTGTCTCTTTCATGTGTACACTAAGCCTCGAACTTCTATCCTGGATCATCTAATCATTTCTATGTGTTACCTTCCTCTGGGCCACTGCAGAGGGTAAAAGTGTTTATCAATTTATCCTGGATAGCTGAGAACTTTTAATGTCCTTTGACTCATTTTCTATTCTGTTCATATGAACTGACTGTTTTTACCTGTTTCCTGTTTACGCAGTTTCCTGTTCATGAATGTTTTCAAGACCTGCTTAATATTGCGGGGCGGGGCGGGGGGGGGAGGAGAATGTAGATGTAAGTGTGTATGTATATAATCAAAGCATGTATATGTATATGTATATGTATATGTATATGTATATGTATATGTATATGTATATGTGTATGTGTATGTGTATGTGTATGTGTATGTGTATGCGTATGCGTATGCGTATGCGTATGCGTATGTATATGTGTATGTATATAAAAGTATTTTGTAACCAGAGCTTTATTTTATACCCAAATCAGAAATATCAGTCATCTGAGTTTGGTTCACCTTTTACTTCTTCCTTGACCATAGATCAAAGGAATTAGAAATGGAGAAGATCTATCAGTTCATGTGCTTCAAACCCTGGGGACAAATACAGGATTGTTGCCTACACTGTATCTTATGTGCTACCTATTCTCATTATAAATGTCTCAAGTGACAGAGTTTGAACATTTCCATTGGGAATTTGTTACAAAATTTGAAATCTATCACTGACAAGTAGTTTTCCTCAAATATAGTATTTTTCCTGTCTTTAATATCAGCCGTTATTCCTGGTAATGACACATAGTACTCTCCCAGATCACTCTTGTTATCTCTAACTATTCATATCCTTCAAAAAAATGTACTTTCTACTAAACAAGCTATGTTATTTCACTTTCTGAATTTCCCATTTTTGCAAATCTTTTCTATTTCTTGCCTTTTAATGTAGACTTTGTTCACATGAGCATGAGTGAACAATTACACCAATTGAAGAAAATTGAGAAATTATACAATTCAATGCAACTGTAACTGTGGGTTTGGATATATTTTTCTTGCAATTCTTGCCCCAAGTTTAACACAAGTCCTTATATAGTCCAGTGAACAAACAATGTGAATTAGGTATTGTAGATACTAGAAACCCCACAAAAATGTCTTCTATAACTCCCAGTTGGTATCTGTCTTGCTACTCTAGTCATTATGACTCTCTCTGCTGTTGACATCTATTTACAACGTGTTATGTTATGTTTTATATAATGTTTTAATCTCTTCTCAACATTCAGCTCCCTCTGAAAAAAATAAGACCATAATTAAAAAATTTCTAGTGGTCATAAATATGATTTTATAGCTTTATCTGTGTAGTTTCTCTAATTTTAGTTAATTCTGACTTGGTTTAGGGACACAATTTCTTTATTCTTGTGGGTTGTATGTTGCTAAATACTATATTGTTGCTAAGCATATGTTAAATAAATTAATCCCCTGTAGCCCTTAAGCCCAGGAAATATGTGGTTATCATGTTAGTGATACAGGTTTTGTATTAATTTAACAATACAGGTCTCAGAAATTGCTGATCCCTGTCTGGACTTGTCTAGTGTTGAATTTATTCTAGATAATTTTATCTGAAATAACAAATTGTCTAACTGTGAAGTGATTAATGTGTGACTTGTCTTAGTATTAACGTAGCTTTTTGCAATTGCAAAGTTTTACCTTAAAACTTATACAAGCTATGATAATGATCTAGCAAATAAAGTGTTTATTGGTAACTAACTGTGTGGACCAATAGGGAAAGAAGCATTACCACCAGACCATTTGAAAACTTAAAAAAGCACCAACAGCACCCAAAGAAAAAGAATGCCTGTCCTTCAACATCATACTACTCCCAGCGAAGGACTTGGGATTTTGCCAAGCTTTCATAACAACTGATAGGAAGGGTGAGCACAAAAGAAAGGAGCTGATCCTCAAAAATTTATACATATCCTTTTCAACTGCATTTTAATAGCAAATAGAAGTAATTGTTGTGTTGTTTTGTTTGTTTGTTTGTTTGTTTTCCTAAAAGTTACTATCATAAATGGACCCTAAGAAGGACTTTTTTTTGTATTTTAATTAGACCATAAAGCCATTCATTAGTCAAATAAATTGTAATTCTTGGTTCTGCATATGAGATGCTCCTTTTTTTCAGAGGTCTTTAATTTTTTTCCCCCAAACTTTTAAATATAACACATTATAAAATAGTTATGACTGATGAGGTTTCATCATAAGCACAGTAATATTTTGAGCTGAACTTTCCAGAATTGTATTTTGATGTTGGATATCCACCTTGAAACAACCTGGAACCTATTTTTAGAAATCTTGACCTTCCTTAAGTCTTTTTAAAACAAAATCAAAGAGAGGCCAGAGACCACTGTTTGAACATAGAAATCTAAAATCTGTGATATTGATCTTTGGTGGTCATTTATGAAAATATGACCAACTGCTTTTCTAGCTTCTTTTTTTTTTTTTTTTTTTTGTTAGACATTAATTTTATCACTTTACCAGAGCCTGAAGTGACATAAGGCAAACATCAGTTTTTCACCATGTTTTAAGGATGAGAGCATCATAGGGGGCTCCAAACTTCCTAAGAAATATAGGGGGAAAAAAAGATTTTTCATCCTAAGCAGAAGAGAGAGGTTGACTAAGATAATAAGCAAAAGTAACAGTACTGGAACCTCATCATGCTGTTCTTGCTGCTTCTGCCTCTCTCTCTTGCCTGCCATAGTGACAGCTGCATAGACCCAGCTCTTGCCTCATTAACAGCAGCTTCTGAAACCCAGGGTTTCCAGGACTCTGGCATAAATAAACTAGGCAGTAGGCTTGTGGCTGTTTTCCTGCCCTTGATTGTATGCTGTTCTCCACATCTGCTTACTTTTCTTGTGCCAACGGAGAGCTCTGGATATTTCTCATGTGCTTCCCTCCCCAATCCCTGCCCCATCTTTGGCAGTTTCTGAATTCTTCCTGACTTTTCTGTAAGAGTTGTCACTGAAGTACCCTACAGTGCTTATCAAACTTCCTGAATTCACCAATATTCATCAAGTCTCCAGGTTACCACAGCTCTTTCCCATTCTCAACTTTCACTCTGTCTCTCTATCTGTGCACTGTTTTTATTTGTGTTTCCATCTCTGTGAAATATTGTTCTCCTGTCCCTTCTTTAATAATTCTATAGCCTGATAAATAACTTTATTAATACTCTCAGGATCAAACCATACCAAGCTATGCAATCAACACATGCTTCGAAACAAATAGGCAGAGATTCCTTCTTGTTATGTTATTATTACAGATGGGTTGTCCCTTTATATGAGGTAAGAAGACAGTTGTGTTCTACTTTCCTCCTTTGTAAGCATCTCTTTATAACCTTGTCTTCTGAACTGGCAAGTCACAATTCTGAGAGAAGAATTAAACAAGTGATTGCAGAATGCAGATGAAAAGGTTTCATAACTTAATATAAAGAAAACCTAACTTTCCTACCTCTTGAATGCCACTTTCTTTTAAGATTTCTCTGGCTACATGAAAAACTTGTGGCCCTAGAGTGCTTTCCAACTCCCAAATGTGGTTGTACATCTTGGCCACATGTTAGGATGAGATCTACATGTAGATTATTTCTCTCCTAGTTCCTCCCTGCCCCCATTTCTATCTTCTAAAAGAAAAAAAATGGGAATGAGGATGGGGAAGTGGTGTGCTATAGTGTGCTTCAGCAAAACTCCCAGTCTGAGCAATTAGAAGAATATAATGGAAAGCACATGCTAAAATATAGCCTCTCTCAATCACTTGGACTGCAACCTGAGGCACACGGTATTGGCTTGTGACTGTGTTCATTCATCCGTGTGTTACTGTTACTTTGAAGGTAAATGTTAGGGCACGTTTTTGTTACCATTACTGTTTATCCTTATTTTTATTAAGAAGATGAACTAACCTAAAAAGAAACATTAGTTGAGAAGCAGAGGTTTTGGGACCATGAGTCCCTATGAAACTACATCCTTGTTTCACCTAATTCAGCACTTTGGACCAAGTAGTGTGGGTGGTTTTTGTGTGGATGATACAGGAAATGGCTATCAGGAGTTAGGAGAGAGACTGTTATTAGTAACTGCAAAGATGGCTTGTGCAATCCTTGCTCCAGAAGTATTATGAAAAGAGGCAAAGCCAGGATGATATACCTTGCTCTGCACATGGAGCAGAGCTGCTTTACCCATCACCTGCATCCTCCAAATAAATAAAGGAATCATAGAATCATAGACTTATTTAGGTTGGAGAAGACCTTTAAAATCATCGAATCCAACTGTTAACCTAACACTGGCAAGTCCACCACTAAACCATGTCCCAATCACCACATCTACACGTCTTTTAAATACCTCCAGGGATGGTGACTCTACCACTTCCCTGGGTGGTCTGTTCCAATGTTTGACAACCCTTTTGGTGAAGAAATTTTTCCTAATATCCAATCTAAACCTCCCTTGGCGCAACTTGAGGCTGTTTCCTCTTGTCCTATTGCTTGTTACTTGTGAGGAGAGACCAACAACCACTTTGCTACAACCGCAGGTAATTGTAGGGAGTGATAAGGTCTCCCCTGAGCCTCCTTTTCTCAAGGCTAAACAACCCCAGTTCCTTCAGCTGCTCCTCATAGGACTTGCTCTCTAGACCTTTCAGCAGCTTTGTTGCTCTTCTAAAGACACACATCTAAGGACATATCTGAGAAGGGCTGAGTCTTCTTACACTCTCCTTCAGAAAAAAGCTACAGACCTGAAGCATGTTCATTCTTTGAAGTACTTCAGAAAATAGTCACTGTATTAGAATTCAGAAGCTTAAAAGCTTAAAAAAAAAAAAATTAAAAGTCTCATTTCCCTCTCCCAGGCAAATAGGAAAGGCAAACTTCCCAGAGTCTGGCTATTTAATTTGTTCTCTTTCTGTTAACAGTTAAGTTTTAAATATTTGTGTAGTTACTGAACTAAGGCTGCTAATAGCCACTCACTGTTGCCAAATTTAAATTACTACTGCTTATGGTCATAAATAAAGTCAAATGATCGTATTTCATTGCCATCTCCTGTTGTGATTTTGTTATCCTGGTGAAAAGTAATCATTAGCACAATAAATCTGTGAAATCTAATTTATGAATGACCCATAGCACAGGGTCATAAAATCTAAAGATGCCACAGCTTATTTCTCCATCAGAATTGTTTCCAGTTGCACATGATTTCAGGAGTTTATTTTTAAATTTTAATTTTATAAAATATCAGAGCATTCACCGTACTGTCTCAGAAATATTCTGCATAACATGGTATATTTTATGCTCAGGAACATTAACATTTATGTAATCTGTACTTTCTGTTTATTCACGTAAAGAACAGAGATAGTACAGGAAGCATTTGGTCTCACTTACTATACACAGTATTATTTTGGAAATATTTGATAAGATGTCCTGGGAAAGGAGTACTATGATGAAACAATAAAGCAGATGCATACTTTTCAGCAAGGGTGAGATGTTATTTTACTTTTCAATAAAAGTTGATGTTAGACTTACTGCCTAAAGAGCTAGTTAAATTTGAATCATAATGTTATTATTTTGTTGTTAAGAAGTTGTATTTTCTTCCTTAATTTGAAAATCTGAAGAGATGAGGAGAATTTTAGTAGAACTGGTCATTGGTTTATTGTCTTTAATAAAAAAGCAGTTTTAATTCTCAGAATGTTATTTCCTAAATATAGCAACATCATTATAATGAAATATTTACAATATTTTCTTTTTTTCCCTGTCAAGCAGTTGAAGAGAAGGGAAAAAATAAAAATTAAAAAAATCTTTTCTTTTCTTTATATAGAAAAATAGTTTTGTTGAAAAACGCTTTCCAATGGTTCTGCCTTGAATGTTCCTAAAATCTAAGTAAAACATTTTTGTTAGCTAATTATTCCCAAGACAAATATGTACACAATTAGGATTAAAACTTGGCATTTTCAAATTCTTTTACATCTTTAGTTTTATTACTGTATTCCAATGCAATTGGAATCACATATACTATTAATTAAAAAATGAGAAAAAGAAAACATTCATTTCTATACTGGGTCCTTAAAAGTCAACATAGTTTTTTCGTGATGGGCAAAGGAGGAAATATCTACTTCAATAATAATGTTATAAATCAACTGTTGCAATCAGAATATTTAGAAAGAGCTGCAGTACCACCAAAATTATCCAGATTGCTTGATAGTATTTCAGTTTCCATAAGCTTTTAGCCTGCTGTTGTCTTTGCATTTACTAGTTTGAATACATTCATTTTCAGTTGGTTTAAATTGGATACTTAAATTAATGTGTTGTCAATTTACTCTTATGGCAGAATAAAATTAAAGTAGGAAAAGTAGATGTGGCGTAATGATAATACAGTTTTAAAGATGCTCCTATATGCCAAAAATACACATTGTCACTAGCCAAGTAAACTCAATGACACTCACAAAATGGTGTTGGTGAAGGCTATTAGCAAGATGTTCTCTTTAAAAGTTAAATTGTTCAAAAAGAAGTTATATTATTGAATTTAGCTGGCTGAATGTACATGTATTACTTTTGCAAGTACTTCAGATAAGGTAAATACAAGAACAAAATGTAATAGTATCAATTAGTATTGCCACATGCTCAAGCACTTGTTTCCTTGATATTTAAGTTTAATGTTCTTGGGATAAAAACTGGAAAATCCTAGAACATAAATATAATGTTTAAACATTAATTTAATTTTACTGCAAAGAAATCAGTAGGCAAGCAGCAACAAGTCCAAAATTTGAAGTGTCACATTTTTATTTCCAGGAAGGATTACTGTTTTGTAATAGCTTATCTGATGACCTCTTCCTCATGCCAAATAGCTCTGTGCACAGCCACTGGTAGCCATGCTTAGGTATCAGATATCACTGCTTGTCTGCTCTGAACTCTTGCTCTTCATTACTGAATTGCTACCTCACAATGAACTACTGAAGTTATACAGTAAGGAGGAGCAGTTTTTGCAAGAAGCCCCTTCCTTCTTTTAAAATCTCAATGGGCTATTGACAGCACGTAGTAAGAACTACTTGGATTTTATACTTGTTTTTAAATTTGGTGTCCTGGTTTCGGCTGGGATGGAGTTGATTTTCTTCCTATTAACTGGTGTAGTGCTGTGTTTTGGATGTAGTGTGGGAATAGTGTTGGTGACACACTGGTGTTTTAGTTGTTGGTAAGTAGTGTTTACGCTGGTCAAGGACTTTTCATCTTCCCGTGCCCTGCCAGGTGCACAGGGGGCTGGGAGGGAGCGTGGCCAGGACAACTGGCCCAGCTGGCCAAGGGGCTATTCCATACCATGTGACATCATGATTAGCATATAAGGCTGGGCAAAGAAGAAGGAGTGGTGGACGTTTGGCGTGATGGCGTTTGTCTTCCCGAGTAACCGTTACGCATGATGGAGCCCTGCTTTCCTGGAGATGGCTGAACACCTGCCTGCCCATGGGAAGTAGTGAATGAATTCCCTGTTTTGCTTTGCTTGCATGCACGGCTTTTGCTTTCCCTATTAAACTGTCTTTATCTCAACCCACGAGTTCTCTCACTTTTACCCTTCTGATTCTCTCCCCCATCCCATTGTGGGGGGAGTGAGCGAACGGCTGTGTGGTGCTCAGTGGCCGGCTGGGATTAAACCACGACATTTGGACTTTCCAAATTTTCTCTTTAGCAGCATTGCAGAGCTATTCAGGTATCTGATAACTGTAAGATTTTAAGTTGCTATTCAACTTCTCAACTATAAGGTTGATATTCAACTTTTTTTGAGTTACAGATCATTTATAGTAGAAAACTTCATGTGCTTGTTCCTTTATGTTCACTTTCCTATGTCTATTGTATGTGTGGGTCACATAGTACCTGTTTGTGTCAACAGAGAAAAAACAGCATAACTAGCTGAATTCAGTGACAACAAAGCTGTTAACAGTGTGGTGCCAAAGCCCTGGAGTAGGAGGGACAAAACAAGCTGAGGTCTTGGCACTTCCTCTGGCTTGGTTGTGCTCCAATGCACATACTTGGCAAGTGCTGAAGGTGTTCTTTTGCATATATCTTGGGGGTTAGGCAACCTGGTATCACCTTTTCAAACCCAGTCCCAATTTTGCTACAAAAGTAAAAAAGGATTAAAAAAACTAACCCAATCTGTTCAAACTTATATTTTCAAATCCAGCTCTGAATTACTCCATTTCTGAAGTGTCCTGCTTGAGAACTGTTAAAAGGCTTTAGGGTTTCGGGGACAGGTTGAGTGACTGCTTTGCACTTTTGGAGAGAACATACTTTGGAGTCGCAGTTCTGGCATCAGCAGTGTTGGATCAATAAGTCTGTGGACAAAACAAAATCGTGGCAGCACACTTTCGCGTAGTAGCTCAATACCCACATATCCTTATTATCTCTGTGGTTTGAAAGCCATTTATGTTTGAATGCCACAGTGCACTATGCACTCTTTTTCAAATTCAAATTTGCTTGAGTTAATTCATTTAACTACAGAGAATCATCTTCCTCTGGAGATTAGTGGAAGAGGTCACTTCTTTCACATCAGACATTTTAACCATTGTGATCGAGATTGACTCCAGTGCTGGCTGCTGAGAAAGTGTCATTTTCCTATCTTTAAGTCTTTGTTACTTTATGAGGATTATATTGCCATGGTCTTTTTATTGCTAGGTTTTGGGGTTTTTTTTGCATCTTGAAGAAAATCACTGATTTGGGGCAGGGGTGTGTGTATGTGGGGGGGGTTCTTCACACAATATTACATATAAGCAGTTACTTCCATACACTGAAGTAGAGAAGTTATACTACAACACCTAACAAGAAAAGATATATGTTTCTAAATGTAGTGAAGTTGGAGTAATTTTCTTGTCATTTTGAAATTGTAGACAAATCAGTCTAAACATTTTCTACCAACTGAGGCAGAAAAAAACCATAAATTTTGAATGAACTACTGATGTGATATGAATAACAAGAATCAGTGGTGTTGAAAGACATATTTCTTACTACAGATATTGAAAATCTTAATACAAAGTTGAAAACTGATAATCCTCTTCAAGTTTATTTTTTATTTCTTATTTTCCCATGAGAAAAATATTTTTAACATTAGGTGTACTTATAGTGCTAGATCAATATTACATATGAACATGAAATCAAATATTTAATCATGTATGGTGCCCAAACCATACATAAAACTTTTCATTGTATTTGTTCAACACAGATACATTCACAGCAGAACAAGCATGAGATAGTCTACAAAGATGAGTAAGACAAGTGGGACCCTATTTTATGACAAAATTATAGTAGGTTTATTTGAAGGACTGTGTTAGAGTGCTGTAATAGCATGAGCTGGCATTTCTAAATGACACAACCTATGTGGTTTCCAGTAGCATTGTAGCCATTTTAGTCAGACCTGGAAGAAGCAGAATAATTACCATGGGTATTGTTCTATACTGTGTGTCTTCTGGCCTCAGAGCTAGTTGGTTTGATGGAAGTTCAGGGATCTGCACTGCACTGCAATTTGTGATGTGGGCAGGTCCCAGAAGGATCTGGCTTATTTGTTCTAGCAAAACGGAGGTCAAGAGGCATATGATTGCTTGTTATAAATATATGAAGGAGATAAAAGCCAAAGAAGGAAAAAGAATCAAAACTGCTTAAGCTAAAGGGCAATGTTGGCACAAAACCAAACGTGTTTAAATATCCTTGAATGAATTTAAGCTCAAAATCACAACAGGGTTTCCAGCCAGAAGTAAGGTCCAGAATAGCTTTCCGACAGCTGTAAGTAGGCATAGAGAATATTAACTAGTGTTAAGATGGAGTGCAACCCATTTATGAAAGAAATTGTTTTATGCAGTTACCTGAAACAGCAGAAAGAACATAAGCTCTAGAGGACTTACCCAGTTCTCATATCACCTCCCTCTCAGCCTCCCAAATGACAGGTTGGGACATCAAACCACATTCAACGTCTAACAGAATTGGGTCCTTGTAGCTCATTGTGCTAGAGCGGAGAGAAGCAGTGATGTGCAGAAAGCTGTCCCATTCACTAAAAATTTGAATTGTCCTGAGTAAGTACTGTCTCTCTTTGCTTTTCATCTATAAAGCATAGCAAGAATGTACGCTTAAATTAAGTACCTAAATTCAGTGGGATTAAGGTTGGCTGTTACAACCTCCTATCAGATTAAACATTATTATCACATTTCCCCTTTTTTCTCCAACTCTTAGTTATTTTTTGATATACGTTTAGACTACACAGTCTCATTAAGAATTTGTCATGTCTTCAAGCCTTACTGCAATAAAGACTCCTTAATAACTAAATAATGGTAATGCACACAGTGAATTTTTAATCATTAAGGAAAGTGGTATTTAACCTGTAAATAATGGTTTCATGGTTTTTTCAGCTCAGTATCTTTTTCCTCATGTGATGCCCTGTGGAATAACTTAAAACCAATATTTAAGATGATGTCAATACAATCCTATTTCAATAATAAACATAAAAGACAACTTTCATGAAGACTAAGTAGTCCTTAGGGTACAACACACAGTACTAGAAGCATGACAAACTTTTTAACATAGCTATATTACCATAGCTGAAATCAAAATTTTTAGGACCAAAAAACCTAATGCAGCAGCAATTACCTTTGCAAGACTATAGCTGATTATGCCCAAACTCAAAGGAAGACTTTGCAACCTGGGTCAGATATATAGGAAATAACTAAAGATGGAAGAACTGTTAGATAAGGAAACATTTCTGACTATGAACCTTTAGTCTCCAATTAAACTTCTAAGAGGAAAATTTTAAGCTAGCATAGCATCAAATTTAAGAGAAGATAAATGTCAACATTTACCAGACTCATGTGCACAGTTGCTTTACCTGATGTCCCTCTACAGTCTTTGTTCCTCTCTAGAAATGCCACTTACAAAGGCTCCAGCTTCTTTGGACAGTGGCCCCTGAGGAGGAGAGTCACAACATCCTTCCCACAAAAACTCTGAGCAGCAGTAAAGCTACTTCTCAGCTTTGCTGCATTTCAGTACTTTCTATGAGGAACTTGCTAGCACTGCAGGATTTGGCTGCAGTGTTTGCCTTCGTTGAGCAGTACTCCCACTGAAGCCACTCTGAATTTGTCCTACAATACCATGAAGGCTTGTTTCATAATTCAAAACATAGAGATACATTTGCTTTTGAGTTACCACGCTACTCATCCCAGCTAGTCAAGGTCACTGTGATACCACCATGGAAAGAGCACAGTGGGAGTAAAGTGGCACTGCTGAAGTGTTTACAGCAGCTGAGGAGCTGGGGTATATGCAGATCTATATTTCCATGCATCTGGTTTGTGATCAGATACGATCAGATGTCTCGGACTTTTTAAACTGCTCTAAGAGGAATGCCAATGCTAGTCCGACTCTGCCCAGAATCAGGTCCATGGGGATATGTCTCAAGTGGGAAAATATATTAAGACTTCACATCACATACTCTGAGTTTCTTATTAATCTCTTTAACCATAATAATACAGTATTATCTGGCCATGCTCCAGTAACATTGGTAATAGCTATAGGTGAAGATTTCCCCAGCCTCCCCCAAGACAGACTCATTTCCTTATTGCTGCAGAATGAAAAGTTTGTAAAACCTCTGGGAGAAAAAAAAGTCTTGTTTTATCCAAATGAATCTTCCATCTGAATGAACATATGGTACACTTTTAAAACAATAATTATCCTGCCATCAAGCAGGAAGAAAAGAACAGGCTCAGAGTATCAGTGCTTTAAGAAACAGAAACAACACATTTTGGAACTGACTTTGTAGGTCTCCAATATACGAAATGCAATTAGCCAGTGAGAATTTGAGCTTAATATATTATTAAACCTTGAAGATGAAAATTAATTATTTCTATCAAGATTAATTTGAATCTAGGGGAAAAAGAAGGTGAGCTATAATCTGACAAATTCAAATAAATTTGCTCTTCTTCATATACTTTTGCAAATCACTGTGAAGACTTTCTTGTCTTCATTACCTGTGCAGGTCAAATACATTGGTAACTATTCAAATGTATGAATTTTTTTCAGAAAAATACCTATATTAGCATGTGTGATACAATCTCAATATAAAGAGAACATGTTGTAGAGTCACAGAATAGTAAACTGAGGCACTAAAATGTTCATTAATTTCCTGCTTTTCCAAACCATATCCAAGGTGGCAGAAGAAATCTAGGTATCTTTCATCATTATAAATGCTGTTTTCAAGACAGCTGAGCATAAAGGCTGTGCTTGGCCTTCTACCACTGGAAGGCAGAAGACCAAATTCTTCCAGGACTCATTTTTTACTGTGGTTGCTAGCTTTGGGATACAATTTTTAAGCTTTGTTCTACATTGCTTTTGCTTTTGTCTCCCTCTGTCACCTATTAACATGGGTTAACTAATCTACTTTCTTTCTGAAGATATACACAGCATATTTACAGAAGTATAAAGTCTCACAGATGTTTATATAAATTTGTAGCAAGATTTAGCATTTGTCTTCTGTTTTTTTAAATCTGCACACATCAGCTACGAAAGTGTAGTGGAATATTTTTATCTTCATTATATAAAAAATAATACTGACCCAAAGTTATATGTTCATAGGCATACAGTCCATTTTTGTAGGGAAGCCAGAGTGCTTCATTCCTCTTCAACTGCTCTACTCACTACTCTGCCTCAAAGGAACAGCAACACATCTCAGATTTTTTTTTTTATACTCTTTTTTCTAAACTGTCCACTCAAATTATTTTCATTTTATGGCACTTAAGTTCTTACTAATTTTTACAGTCCCTCCACGGAAAGACACAAGATTTAAATTAGGAATCCTCTTTCATTCATCTTACTTTCATCTCCATATTACCTTTGGGGTAGGAAAGAAATACAATCAGTTTCTGTGAGTGATCCCTTTAGCTCTCAGAATATTTAAGATGGCATGTGCTAAAGCTAGCTGGCAGACAAGATCTTGGGAGTAAAAAGCCAACCTTTTATGTCCAGGCATTGATCATGAGCCACACTCAAAGCCACTTCTGTAGTTACAGCAGCATTTGAGTATCTGAGTCTCGATGAACACAATCTTTAGATATCTTAAGATATGTACATGAGCCAAAAAGATCAGAAAGTCTACACTTTTGAGCTTTTATAATGGATAAGCCCTTACTGACCTGTCTTAAAAGAAGGGGAAAAAGAGTGTTCTTAATTTAGCATGGAAAATGAAATGGTCCTGAACATGGACTGTTTGTTATTTAACAGATCTTTAAGATCTTGTCCAGACTACACTGTTCATTACAGATTACTGGGCCACTGAGCATAATGGTACATATTCCGTGACAAAAGTCTAAGTTATTTTTAGGTTAACATTATGTTTCATTATGTCATGGAGGGAAGAGAGCACCAAACAACATGACAATGAGAAGTTCAATTTTAAGTAAAAGTGAAGTAAAATGAGTAAATGATGGATAAGCTGTGTCAGATGTTCATACATTCCTGCCCAAACACATAAACGTGATTAAGGGAAACATGCTCCAATTAGCACTCCAATGAGTTGGTACAGTCAAGCCAAGGAGACTGCCAGACTCCCTCCAGGCTTGGAATCCCTTCAACTAGTCTTCATGTCAGACTCTTGGATGACGAGAACACAACACCACCCCAACATCTTCCTGTGGGCAACAGCTACAAGGCATCCGCTGAGAAAGTTTAAGAGAAGAAATCTCTGCATATTTCATAGCTGAGAGTTATCAAAGGCTCTGTGATGAACCTGTTACTGCCTTGCAGAGCACTGCTCACAGATAGCCCATTGACAGCAGTCTTCAGAGCACTGCTTCCTTGCTTCTCCCTACATTTGAGGGCATGGATGACAGCCTTCCTTACAGGGGAACCCTTATTGGTCACATGGTATAACCTTATCAGGGGAACCACACCTGAATTTCTTAAAAGCTTCAGAGAGCTTGGTTTGAACATTCACTTTGCTTTCTCTTTGTAGAAGGCAATAAATAAAACCAAGTAATGGACAAGCAAAAAGACAGCAGATACTAAGGATCTTGTCATCTGTCATAGGTCATTGTTCATTCAGTAATCTGATCCCAGGTCTTCATTCCACTATTCTTCCACTACCACCCTACTTGCTGGAGTTTTCCAGAAGGAGGAAAAGAGCATGGGAAAAAGAGTCTCAATCAAATCCATTCTCTGTGTTCCTTCAGAGAGGCTTTAATCTCATTTGCACCTAGTTCTGGTTTAACATGGACCCAGAATTTTAATGACTAATTAATTGCTTTTTCTGAACAGACATTTATTCACATTAACAGGTTTGTACTGTGTGAACTACAGGTTTTTATGGTGCAAGCTATTATCATAGCTGCAGGATGCTGAAAGGGAGATTCCACATTGCTAATACGCATTTGTTGACAAGGCAGAAATAGACAACTTGCATGATAGACACAATAAATTTTAGTTCCCTGATGCACTGCAATACAAGGTGAAGGGTGGACAATTCTGTCTTCTCTGCAAGGGTGATGTACCCAGATGGAAGGAAATGTAAGTCAAAATCAAGCTTACAGATGCACAGCACAGACCAAAGTATCTGCTGCAGCATATCTCTCCTGAGCATTGATTTCATCCCAACAAAATTTAAGCATGTAACAAGGTGCCTAAATTAGGAATGCAATCCTATAAGGCTACGTTATGGTAAGAGAAAGATCCTGCTGGAGGCTTGTATATATATGAATAGGTTTTAATGGCTTTGATTTAGCAGCAGAGGGAGCATAAAGTAACTACATTCTTCATTTAGGTGTTTCTTTTGAGAACATAAATGTGGGTGGGATGAATGTGAGACTGGGTTTACAGCATATCTGGGTAGGAGTTTCAGTTGTTAAAGGTTCTTTATGTTTTGTTTTCTTTTTCTTACTAGCCTAGAAAAGATTTCTTTTCTATGAAGCTGCTTTTTCAGTATTGTGGAATATTTTGTCTTTCACTATTTAAAACGTTGTATTTTTGAATGGAAAACAATAATAAAGTTAAAAATCATACACATACTACAGTTATGTCAGCTTGTTCATAATAGTTAATTCTAAGACACAGTGACTTATCCAATACCTCTTTGCTTAATTAAGCAGAAGGCTTAATTAAGAAGGAGAGGAAATCTTAAACTCAGTCTTATGTTTTTGTAAGAACAGAATTTACAGGCTGGTGAAACATCACAGCTACAGTCTGAGTAAGTGTAAAAATGAACCTTGTCTTCTATTCAGCGTTTTCCCTCCTTTGAAATTCAAGAGCTGATTGATGTTTTTTTTTTTCTTTTTTTTTTTAATGACACAAATTAATTCTAATTGACTATACAAAAAACTGAAAAAGACAAGACTAAATTGGTATTATTCTAAGTCCACTAGCAAGGGTTGTAAGTGTAAATAGGTTGAAACACCATTACTTTACCTTCCTCCAGCCCTTTTGGAATCCTTGGTAAAATTTTTGTAGACTGTTATAAAACCTGAATCATATACCACCTTAAAATTATTATTCTTAAGCTGTACTAGTGTCCCTGTTTTTTAACATCAAATATCAGATTTTCAACTGCCAAAGCTGGATCGGCAGGGTAATTATGGGAGATACAAAATTCTATATACAAATAGTAAATAAAGAGTGCTCATTTGCTTGGCACATTTCTATAATGCCAGAGAAAATTTTCATTTGAACTATCTGAGACTTCAGATCATGAAATGAGTGACACTGAAAATACCCATGACAAATGCATATTGACAGTACCTTTCCGAACTTTGAAACACATTCAAACAAAATGAAAAAAATTGAAGTGCATTTAAGAAAATGTATCAGAAATTTCTTCACTACTCTGTACACCATTTTTGATGTTTAGAAAGACCAGCTTGTGCTTTTACCATTACTGCACAGATTGTTTTGATGGGCTACAGAGGTATTTTCCTTGCTGTTTGCACACAGGAGTCTCATGGTAGAAACATGTGTGAAGTAGCTTCTGACCATTAACTGTGTTTCTGGGAATATGGTGTCTCTGCTGTCAGCCTGTTCACTTAATAGTGAGGAAGCAGGTAGCAGTGATGCTATTTGTTTGTAAATGAGCTGTGCAGTTTTCTCCAGATTTTGTCTTCAAAATGGAAGTGTAAAGGTTAGGCATATTTGTTTTAAAAGTTTGGCTCTCTCTTGTTTATTCCCATACACAGATGTATCTGTATTTTGGGCAAGTACCATGAGGATATGGAGCAGTGAATAGTCACAACATCCCAAGGCACCATAGGGTATATTTCTCCTCAGAATCTTATACAGACTTCTTCTTTTGACTGCAGAAAGTGACTGAAGAAAAACTAATTTCTGACACTTCCCTAAAAGTTTCAGAATATTTCTCTCAGAGACAATTATCTCTGCTTCTCAGAACTGAGGGAGGGTCTCTACCTTCAGCTCTTCTTTCAGGATCTCACTTGCTTTGTCAAATTGTTCTATGTGTTCAAAAGCAACTCAACAGTAGCATTGATGTTTCCAAGAGTTGGCATTTTTAATAGGAATAGCTCCAATTTTAGACATGCAAGGAAGGGAGGCTTTTTTGTTTCATTCCTCGCTATTGTGCAGCAGAATTATACAGAAATACAAAATCATGCTGAGAAAGTGGAAAGACCAGTGAACTATTCTAAACAGAAAGGTGTGCAGTTAAACTGAGTCAGGAAATATGTTCCTCCCAAGGGAAAAATGTAGAGTTATTGGAGAAAAAGTTTAATATATGGATTCTCAAATGCCATTGTAGGGCCTTGGATTTTCAGAAAAATAGATGTTTCCTTATCTTTCTCCCTTTGTAGACCAGGCTTGAAAGTCACTTTTTATAGTCACAGACAAGAAGAGAGTTGTGCTTTGTAATTGATCAAAACCCACTGAAGACAGGACACTTTCCCTCTTTTATATGGCTTTAGGATGGTATGTATAAGGTACTTGTATATGGTATGTATACACACTACTTTTAAGATATAACCCGCTATGTACGCATCAAATATCTTAACTTCTTTTATGTACCTCTTACACATGATGGGGGTCCTTCCATAATGCAAAAAGTAGTATTATTGGAAAATTATAGCTAATATACCGTATAACTTTAGATCATTTTGAATACCAGAAACATGATAATAATTACAAATACAAATTCATTATGTTGGCCAATGTTTGACTTTAATATCTTATACACAAATGTTCCATTAAAAATAATTTTAATCTTTTTTTTTCCTTTAATTGGTAGATAGAAAAATGCCATTTTATACAGCTTGACTTACCCTTATAAAAGGTTAGTGCAATTGGCCTGTTTCTATTGATTATAATTTACAAGATATAAAAACAGGCAATAATCTTATTAACCCAGATTACCAGAAGGGTTTTAAAAAATATTTTTATAAATATTGCTTTTCCACAACAGGAATCTATTTAAACACCATTCTGCTTTAGGGCTGTGAATTACACTGAAAAACAAATTCCTGTCATTAAAAGAGTTATTCCAGTTTGGTGCACTTCATTGCTCCAGCATTCATTATCAATCCATATTTACTGTCAGGAGGTTAGTCAATATCTTCATCTTACATTTGGATGTGTTCTTCAATTTTAAATTGAGGGTAGATGTTTGATAGCTTCTTCCAAGTTACCTGTAGAAATGCAAAAATAATAATAGACAGGATTAAAATAACATAATATATAGCATAATATTCAAGGGAAAAAATACTTTATTTTGATTCAGGTTTTTGACAATGATTCAAAGAGCAAAAGGAAGTGCAATTAAACAAACTAAAATTAAGGTTGCACATTAGAGAAGTGAGATCCAGCAGACAGATAGAAAGATTTCCAAATATAATGCTGAAACCCCCATGTTAATTACTGAACAGACTAGAGACAGCATCAGGAAACACAGCCATAGTGCTGAACTGCTAAATGTAAATATCACATATTTTTAACAGAACATTTTAAAATTTAAATTCCATGGATCCATTGTTTTGGTTGTTTATTGACATCCTCTGAGGTAAGATATCCTATATTATGGAGTTGTTCCATATGCAGCATAATGCTATCTGACATAAACACTCACTGTGAAGCTAAATATATGCCATTTAGAATCATAGAATAGAATCATAGAATAGTTTGGATCGGAAGGGACCTTTAAAGGTCATCTAGTTCAACGTCCCTGCCATGGTCAGGGACATCTTCAACTAGATCAGGTTGTTCAGAGCCCCATCCAACTTGACCTTGAATGTATCCAGGGATGGGGCATCTACCACCTCTCCGGGCAACCTGTTCCAGTGTTTCACCATCCTCATCATAAAAAATTTCTTCCTTATATCTACCCTCTTTCAGTTTAAAACCATTCCCCCTTGTCCTGTCACAACAGGCCCTGCTAAAAAGTTTGCTGCCATCTTTCTTATAAGCCCCCTTTAAGTACTGAAAGGCTGCAATAAGGTCTTCCCGAAGTCTTCTCTTCTCCAGGCTGAACAACCCCAACTCTCTAAGCCTTTCTTCATAGGAGAGGTGTTCCATCCCTCTGATCATTTTTGTGGCCCTCCTCTGGACCCGCTCTAACAGTTCCATGTCTTTCTTGTGCTGAGGGCTCCAGAGCTGGACACAGCACTGCAGGTGGGGTCTCACCAGAGCAGAGCAGAGGGGCAGAATCACCTCCCTCGACCCGCTGGCCACGCTTCTTTTGATGCAGCCCAGGATAGGGTTGGCCTTCTGGGCTGCAAGTCCACATTGTCGGCTCATGTCCAGCTTTTTATCCACCAGTACCCCTAAGTCCTNTGGGATGCATCACTCCTGAGCTTGGAGGAGGTGATCCTTGAATATTAACCAGCTTTCTTGGGCCGCTATTCCCTCCAGGGCTTTATCCCATGGCACTCTACCAAGCAGATCCCTGAAGAGGCCAAAGTCTACTCTCCTGAAGTCCAGGGTTGTGAGCTTGCTGTGCGCCCTCCTCGGTGCTCTAAGGATCTTGAACTCCACCATTTCATGGTCACTGCAGCCAAGGCTGCCCTTGAGCTTCACGTTCCCCACCAGACCCTCCTTGTTGGTGAGAACAAGGTCCAGCATAAGACGTCTCCTCTTTGGCTCCTGTACTACTTGGAGAAGGAAATTATCATCGACACATTCCAGGAACTTCTGGGATTGCTTATGCCCTGCTGTGTTGTCCCTCCAACAGATATCGGGGTGGTTGAAGTCCCCCATGAGGACCAGGGCTTGTGAATGTGAGGTTGTTCTTATCTGTCTATAGAGGGCCTCATCCGCTCAGTCTTCCTGATCGGATGGCCTGCAGCAGACCTCCACGGTAATGTCTACTGTCCCGGCCCTCCCTTTAATCCTGACCCATAAGCTCTCAATTAGCGCCTTATATATCCCCAGGTGGAGCTCCATGTACTCCAGCTGGTCATTGTCACAGAGGGTGACAATCCCTCTTCATCTCCCCTGCCTGTCTTTCCTAAAAAGCCTGTATCCTTCCCAACCCAACACTCCAATCATAGGAGCCATCCCACCACGTCTCCGTGATGCCAATAAGATCGTAGCCCTGCAGGCATGCACATTTCTCTAACTCCTCTTGTTTATTCCCCATGCTACATGTGTTTGCATATAGATATTTAAGTTGGGCCCCCAATGAAGATGTCTTACTGGCTGGGATTCCTTTTTGCCGCTCTTCGGGTGATCTTCTTATCACCNTCGCCGGGTTCTGGGCATCTATTGCTGGCCCTGGCAGCCAGGAGTGGCAGCCCTACCAGCCACTCCTGGTAGGAGTGGGATGGATTGAGGTTCCCCTCCCCCAGCAAATTTAGTTTAAAGCCCTCATTTACTGTGTCTCAGTTCTCTGCCCCTGGACAGGTCAAACTGTGAATGTTCCAGTTCCCTATTCACAAAGGACAGTCTTTCTGCAAAGTTGTAGTGTTGTCTATGGTCCTTTTGGGTTTTGCTGTGTAGATTTTCTACAAATCCTCTTGAACAGTAGGAGGAGTTTACCACACTTTTTTAAAAATTGGAGCTAAATTAAATGGTGTGTAGTTTCCCAGTGTGCTCATGTTTTTTTTCTCTCTAGGTAATGGTAGTACACTGGCTATTTGCAGGTATAAGGGCCCTTTCTGCCACTCAGTGAGATTTTAAAGCTGTCTCCTACTGTCAGAGATTCTGCAATTTCAGTTCTCATCTCACGCTGTTGCTATTCAGTCCTGTTCTGCAAAGATTTTAAAAGTGTATAACCTTAACATCTTTGTTATAATCTTCATAATATACATGCTTGCATTTATAAAACAGTTTTACTATTTGCCATTTTCATGAAACTTTTGCTATTGACTTAAAATAGGACTCCAATTTAGTTCCCATTAAAGTAAATGTCAAAAAACTTATTGATTTTAACAATGCAGAAGTGGAACCCTAAATACTTCATTTCTTCTCAAGCTGCAGTAAGGTTGCCCTTGTAGTCTGGACTAAAAACTTGTGATTCAACTAATCTTTTTTTCAATGTCTACTTCTATCTTAAATCATCTTAATTTTCTTTATAGTCAGAGAGAATAAGCATTCATAGCTCACAGCAATGACCTAATTTAGACACTGCTTCAGAAGAATGACACACTTGAGAAGTGTCAGGCTTTTGGTTCACCATCTGTTCACTAGGGCAATCTATGAGATTAGGTGAGATACAGGCATCAATGCCATAGACCCTCACAGTCAATTTAATTGTCTAAATAGGTATGTAGTGTCAAATGGGATGTCCCAAGGTATTCACCTGGTCTCCAGCTGCCAGTCCAGAATGATGCAAATCTCCTTTACTTTGTCATATGTCAGCACCTTACAAATGTCTCAACTACTCTGTGATGTCTCAGGGGCCCTAGATGGCTCTGTTAGGTAACTGAATCGTACTCCTACTCTCATGTCTTTCAGATAAAATAAGTATCTCCCACAGGGTGGGCTTCAGTTCCATGTTCCCCAGGGCTCAGTTTTGGGGCCAGTCCTGTTCAATATCTTTATCAATGATATGGATGAGGGGATCGAGTGCTCCCTCAGTAAGTTTGCAGACAACACCAAGCTGGGTGGGAGTGTTGATCTGCTGGAGGGTAGGAAGGCTCTGCAGAGGGACCTGGACAGGCTGGATCAATGGGCAGAGGCCAACTGCATGAGGTTCAACAAGGCCAAGTGCCGGGTCCTGCACTTGGGCCACAACACCCCCAGGCAACGCTACAGGCTTGGGGAAGAGTGGCTGGAAAGCTGCCCAGAGGAGAAGGACCTGGGGGTGCTGGTTGACAGCCAGCTGAACATGAGCCGGCAGTGTGCCCAGGTGGCCAAGAAGGCCAATGGCATCCTGGCCTGTATCAGGAATAGTGTGGCCAGCAGGAGCAGGGAGGTGATCGTGCCCCTGTACTCGGCGCTGGTGAGGCCGCACCTTGAGTACTGTGTTCAGTTTTGGGCCCCTCACTACAAGAAGGACATTGAGGTGCTGGAGCGTGTCCAGAGAAGGGCAACAAAGCTGGTGAAGGGCCTGGAGAACAAGCCTTATGAGGAGCGGCTGAGGGAGCTGGGATTGTTTAGTCTGGAGAAGAGGAGGCTGAGGGGAGACCTCATCGCGCTCTACAACTATCTGAAGGGAGGTTGTAGTGAGGTGGGGGTTGGTCTCTTCTCCCAAGTAACCAGCGATAGGACGAGAGGAAATGGCCTCAAGTTGCGCCAAGGGAGGTTTAGGCTGGACGTTAGGAAAAAATTCTTTACTGAAAGAGTGGTCAGGCCTTGGAAGAGGCTGCCCAGGGAAGTGGTGGAGTCCCCATCCCTGGAGATATTTAAAAGACGTGTAGATGAGGTGCTTAGGGACATGGTTTAGTGGGCATGGGGGTGTTGGGTTGACGGTTGGACTCGATGACCTTAGAGGTCTTTTCCAACCTTAGTGATTCTATGATTCTATGATTCTATGTTAAGATATCTAGGTGTCTACATGTAGATGTCTATATGTAAAGTCGTCTAAACTGCAGCCATCAGTTGGATGCTGAGATCAAGTTGATATAACTCTACAAAGGCTGGAGGTGGGGGTTCCGCTCACCTTGAAGCAGACATTTGGGCCCTAATCAATTGCTTCAGCATACACATCTAGTGCAAGTTGAGATTCCTTAGGGAATCTTGCTTGACCTTCAGAAGCTGGTCCAGAAATGCCTGGTCTCTTTCAGGTCCTATGCCCCACCTGCTACCCTTGTGCAGGTGTATTGGATAGTGTCTCAAGTCATAGAATCATAGAATCATAGAATCATTAAGGTTGGAAAAGACCTCTAAGGTCATCGAGTCCAACCATCAACCCAACACCCCCTATGCCTACTGTCCATACTGTCCTCACTGGGAGACAATGTAGTGAAGCTGCTCTTCTGTGAATTCTTTTCCTAGAAGAAAATATTTGAATTCCACTCTAATTTGTGCACTCAAAATTAGTTCTGATACCAATTTTTTGTTTCTGATGCCTAAGTCTATGCTCTGTCATTTAATGTCCTGACCATTTACTCAATCTTATTTTCCTTTTCATATGTTCTTGTGTTTGTTTATATTATTCTGCTCAGTGCAGTCGGATTAATGCAGGATTTTTGAATGTTTTTAGCCTGTTTTCTAGCTGAGCTATATTTAATTTTCCAGGCATATTTTTTGTTACCCTCAGAAGTGAGGTCTCAAACAGCAGATAAATGCCAGATTTTTGTCCATGTTACACATAAGGACCATGTTTATCTAGCAGCCTCTAATTTATTGCAACTTATTGTTCTTCAAAACAAAGTACCAGCCTCAGCAACAATGTTGTTTTATCTTCTGGCGCACCTTTCATAATCATGTTATGAGCATGAGGTGACTGAGATGTAGTCACCTCGTTCAGTAGCACCATAATCACAGCCTAAGTTTTGTCAGTGGGTATGTCTGTGTCACCTGCAGTTTTATGCCATTATAGTGTTTTTGTTAGAACTGAAGTATAAACTACATGAATGGGAGGCATGGTCTTACCAAGATGAAAAAATACACCAGAATGCAAGATTCCTGTTCTGATTCTTTTCTCACACTCTTGTAAAACAGGTTTCATATCAGTATCACCTCATCGTAAAGTTAGAATCAAGCCTTATAACTCCTTTTTCAAAAATGACTGATCACGTATGACCTTACCTGGTACCAGGTCATTGACTCACAGCTTGGCAGTAGGCAGACATTTGATGTCAAGCAGAGCTATTCTCAGCTGACTCTGAATCAACATATTGCCTCCATCATACTAAATTGCTTGTAAATCTCAAAACAGACTTGTAGGAAAAAAAATTTCTAAAGCTTGTTGAAAATCAACTAGGACAACTAGCACTAAACAGAAAGCTTTGGATTGATGCACAGTTTATTTTCTGACTGAAGTTTCTCCAGAACAGTGTGTTCCCCACTGTGCAAATTTATTACTCGCAGCCTTTGGGAATTGTTTGTTTCCCTTGCAGTTTATGCTGCTGGCTCTACTTCAGCTATGCCATCTGTTGTTCTTCTTTCCTCTTTCTTAGTATTTCTTTTTCTCTGTGTCCTCCATTCCAAGCTACATTAACTGCTGTGTGTCTCAAAGGATACTTGGGATCTGTTAGCTGTACTGTGCAGCACTGTCAACTTCCAGTGCTGGAGAACCCTGAGTTCCTTCTCATGTCCTCCGAGAAGTATGAAAGTGCTTTAAAATATAGATTATTTTTAGCCTTCTGGTAGGTTTCTTCATATACATTTGGTTCTTGCACCTCTATTGCAAAATGTGCATATGTTTCTTCTTTCTCACCCAAGGTCAAATTTTCCTATCTCAGTATTGATAATTCTTGCAAAAGAAGGAGTCTTGTCATAGTTTGCTTATTTTTTTTTAGTCCTTTGTCCCTGAAATAATCTAAATGCAAGAGAATTCTCAGCTTTTATTTTAAAACATATTTCCTGATCCTTTGTTTGAAGAGATATCATGAAAATCCTGCCACAAATACACTCAGAATGAACATGAACTAGAAGACTGGAACACTGAATCAAAAACTGACACACTATTTCTTAACTCTCACAATTTTTAAAGAAATCACGTAACTGAATAATTTTTAAAATATGATTGAGTTTTTTCATGTGTGCATTCCCTTGCTTCTGTGCGTTAGGGAAAAGAAAAATCTTTCTTGGGTAAGTGTTCTTAGGTGTAAACATTGAGGGAAAGTTGGAGTAAGACTGAATGATGTCAGCCTGTTGAGTCTGAATTGACATTGCAATATGCATATTCTATATTTAGTCTGAAATATCTTGCTTTTTAAAAGAAGCCACAGTCATTTTAAACACTTGTGAGTGCATGGAGTGCTGGAACACTGTGTTAGCCCAGCCACATGGTTATGTGCATTTACGCTCTACTGTTTGGATTCTTGTGTGTGCTTTGTAGCTTATATCCCCTGTGTACAGCTTTATTTACCTCTGCAGTAGCTAGGGTCACTTCATGATTCATGGTTTAGGTAAGAGGGAGAACACACGGAGCTGCTTTAATAAGGAGACAGTGAATGGAGGAGTACTTATTTTGTGCATAGCTACATAATAATAAATGTATGTCACAACTAACTACTCTGTAAAATTATAGAGTATCACATTTGTTTTCTTGCTCATAATTTTGTGTTGAAACCCCAGTATTTGGTGAGAGAACTCTTAACACAAAAAGCCTGACCCATTCATTCTTCTACTTCATATAGTGGCACAAATAGCAACCAATAAATTGCAAAATATTTGCCATGTGAGCAGCAACAGAAGTGATATGAAAGGATATAACATGGACTTTGTGTTATTTCCAGTGTCTTTTATTGTCATGTGGTTGCTTTTAATGGTTGTTTGATTGTTTTTTATTGTAGAGAAGGAGGCTGGTGCTCTTGAAATAGCATTTTTCAGATGTTACAAAACATATACGTTGAAATGAGTTCCCTCTGCAGTAGAGGAGGACAAGTGCATTAATGAAAGTATTAAAAAACTTGACCAGATTACTAAGTCAAACTAGTTACACTGACTGCATAATTGTCATGGTTGAACCCCAGCCAGCAAAAATAAACGCCACGCAGTCGCTTTCTCATACTCCCCCCCCTTCCCCCCCCCGGTGGGATGGGGGAGAGAATCGGGAGGGCACAAGTGGGAAAGCTCCCTGGTTGAGATAAAAACAGTTTAATAATTGAAATAAACCAAAGTAGAACAGCAATAGTAACAAAGTAGAACAACAACAGTAACAGAATATACAAAGCAGACGATGCACAAATGCAACTGCTCACCGACCGCTGACTGCGTGTCCCAAACTGGGGGGCGAGCCCCCACACACACCTGTTTTTTATACTGAGCATGATGTCACATGGTATAGAATACCCCATTGGCCAGCTGGGTCCACCACCCCAGCTGTGCTCCCCCTGCCCCGGTTCAGGCATCCCCCAGCAATAGCCAAAGCATCAACGGGCCATTAACGCTCCTTTCACACGGAACAGAAACACAGCACACCTCCCAAGCTAAGGGGAAGAAAGTTAACCCTGTCCCAGCTGGAACCAGGACAATAATCTGTGCTACACTGTAAATTATTATCATCTTCTACCTTTCGAAAATGGCAAGAAGTTGATAAAGTCCTCTGAGGAATTTGCCATCCCTCTGCCTATCCATCTGTCCTACCATCTCTGGCTTTTGAAGAAACAGCTGTCTTCAAACATTATACAGTAATTCTATGCCAAAGGGAGGCATGCATTACCAAAGATAGTATTGTCATCCTAAAGGTGATTAATTTTTTAACAGGTTTTAAGAGATGTATTCATTTATTCAATAAGCATGAACTGTGGAATGTAGATTACTTCCTATTGTTTCAGTTGTTAAGTAGCTGATACATCCCAATGGAAAAGCAAAATATTTATCCCACAGTTTCTGTTAGTGTGACACAAAATTATTTACAACATTCATAATGAAGAGATAATAGTAATGTTGCACTGTTTTGAGCAAACGGTGAATAAACTTTAAGGCTCAACAGTTTATTCTGATAAGAAAATTAAATTTTTGCAAAGTGAAACAACAATCCTGTTACTATGCTATACCATATATTTACCACTATTACCATATACTATTTACATACTACTGTTATTGAATCAGTGTTTTTCAGCTGTGTGGTTTAACAAGTAACAGGAGCTATGAAATACTGAAGAGAGAAGAGTAGAGAATTAATCAGAATATGATACATTCAGTCATTTGGATGGGATTCATCTTGTTTAAGGGTGCAAGTTGGCTGTCTAACTGTAGTCAATTGGGGTTTTTATACAAAGTCAAGGGTATTTCCCACTACAGCTTCCATCCACTACTAGAGAATAACATGAATCTCCCATAGACCTTGTATCATTTTTGTGAGCCTCATGTAGATGTCTTAGGTACCCTAGGGCACCTTAAATGCCAATACAGAACTATCTTCATGCTTATGAACGTTGATCTAGATGACCACAGTGTAGATGTCTGCACTTGAGCTAGTCATTCTATTTTACTATTCAGAAAAAAAAAAAAGACAAAAAAAAATTAGGGCATGATTTGTATTGCTATGCTGTGTGTGTCGTGAACTGCCTGCTAAAATGCTTATTGCTCTTTGCTGTACAAGGAGCTTAGGAGCTTAGTGCTCAGCTCAGGTATAGATTTACATGTGGTCAGATGAATCCCAGGCTTTTCTACTAATAAATGAAAAGTGCCTGTTGAAAATATTAAGGCACTGGCAACCTGGATCCTCTTCTTGATTAAAAAGGTAACTCAGAGAAACTCCAATCTCAGAAAGCATTAGCTTCCTTGTCACTCTTAAGTAGAAGCAGATCAATCCAATTACTAGATTAGTATTAAAAGGTGTGATAATGTTCACTTTTATTATATACTGGGGCCTCACTTCATCCAAGTGGTTAGTGCACTTGGATCCCTAAAGTGTGCTGTTATTCCTTTTGAAAGAAAATTAGTGGGCAGCAGACAAGAGAGTAGTAAATTACCTTAATTTCCTTTTAATTACAAACATGCAGTTCCTGCAGACAGGCTTTGAACTGAGTGGATTTTAATACTAGAGCAGCACAATCCTGGCTTGCATATTTCAAATTAAAAGTTAAAATTCCTCTTGCTTGGACAAGCTGTGCTGTTCTTTCTCCAGTAAAAAGTCAGATTTCAGTACAGCTTTTCCTTTTTATCTCTGGATATCCCACCTTATTTTTCAGTGGAACCCTTTCTTGGCAGCTGAGAGTATAATGGTTCTTACTAATAGTGAACACTTAGGTAATATTTTACTTTTGAAGCACTTACNTCTAATGTGTTCAGATTTGTCACTTGGCTATGAGGCTTACCAGTATAACTAGTTAATGACTGCCTTTTGATGGTTATTTACTATGCTGGCCAGAAAGTTTCAATATGGTATTTTCAGTGAGATTAGATCAATTTACTGGGGTGGGGGTCGGTGTGGATGGGGAAGTAATAATAACAACAACAACAACAAAAATCTGAAGAATGAAGAACCAGGGAGATTTCAGGAAGATCTCTATTGAAATTCCAGGTAGTTTCCTAACAATACCTAGTCTGATTTTCTGCTGCATGTTTTCAGCAGCCTCAATGTAAAGAGCTTTAAGAGACTTTGGGTTAATATATCTGGTAACTGCTTTAGCCTAACATATGCTATTACATGACTTTTCAGGATGTCAGCCGGCTGCTTTCCAGTTTGGTTGTGTCCTAATACACCAGTTTAGCAATTCATCCAAATTGCCCCTTTATTGAAGAGGGCATCAAATAAAACTTTATGTTGTTAATTCAGCCATTTTTTCTCAAAAGCTACACTGATCTAAAAGGGATAAAATAATTAGATGTAAATTAATGTCCATATTTATATGTAGTTAATTAGAATACTTCCTTTTATGTCCCTAGTTTGATACTGACACCATGCTCTTTTAAAGGCATTTTAAAATGCTGTCTTCTTTAAAAATGCTGGAAATCTATTCAAACCCTTCATTATAATCTACCAAATCTTTTTTATTTACTCATATCTTAATTGTAAGAGTGGCTGGTGCTTTTCCATTTTACTTATCTTTGATGTCCATTCCATTCCAATATAAAAGTATTGATTACTGGAGGTGTTTGCAAAACGTAAAATGCAGGGAGTTTGGAAAAGCCCTGTAAAAGTTGCAGTTTGTGACTTTAGATATTAATTAAATAGCAACATTCATTTTGTACATAAAAAAAGAAAGAACTCTGGGAAACTGTAAATCCAAACAACTGAAAATGCATGCCATGTCTGTCATTTTTATTGGCAGTCTACCCCTTTTTTCTGGAATTTTCAGATTACCAGTAGCCTGTCTAGCCAGGCTGCTGGACACCACAAATCAAATGGCTTCTGGGCATGTGCAAATCTATTTTACATTGTACTACCAAGAGAGGGGTGAGACCTAGCCATAGTCTGTGCAGTTGATTTATGCATGTACCACAAGACTAACATGATTTTAATCACAGAACCAAATAATCCCAGAGAGGAATATAGGGCACTGCACCACAGAAGTAATTTTCTGCTTTTTGATTTTTAAATGTTAGCAGGTATGGAAATATTTTACCAATAAGTCAAGGGAAGGATAGGCTGTCCCTTTTGTCCCCAAGAATCAAGAAGTCATTCAGTCCAGTCTCAGTAGTCTAGAAAATGAATAATGATCTCAAAGAAATATTTCTGGTTTTTTCTATGCAAATATTTCAGGCATTTATGTCATTGTTATTAGTTATATTTTTTACAATAAAAGCAATGTTGCTACATGTTTTCAAAAAATATGAAAGGTTATGTTCTTTATATGTTCCTTATCATGGCCAATAAATGATTGATTGGATGAATAAATGAATGAATGGTGAAGAGGCAAAAAGGTAAAAAACCCAAAACAGGTAAATAACATCAGCATTATAATGATGTGCTTATGAAGCCACTACGTTTTAGGATGTACAAAAAATGCTCGTCTCACTTATAATGTCAAAATAACCATAGTATCAAAAGAGTGCAAAGAAGGCTCATGTTTATGAGAATAAGGTTTGCCTATTTAACTTAGATAATATTGATAAAAGGCTCCATTAGATACTGAGGTTTTTTTTTTCTTTTTTAAACTTTGTACCTGGTCTCACAATATTCAAAAGGGGTAAATAGGATGATTAAGCTAGTTTTTTTTTGACAGTGGTGGCATTGTGACAAGGAATTCTGTCTGTGAAGATTAAAATGGCAATCAACATGGTTTTATGGACAATGCACCCTGTCAAACAAATGTGATGTCTTTTTACATGATAAGTTTAGCTGATCACTGCAGTTGATCACTGCATTGACATAATACAGTTAAACTACTATAAAGCAGTTGTCCCTGTTTTTCTTTAAATTCTGTTGAAAACACTGCTATGTAAAATCACCAAAGCTTAAATATAAGCTATGAAAAATGTTTCAGAAAGTAATTACAAATGAAGTATCATCATACAACAGGATGCATAACCAGATGCTTCTGAAAAGTTAGTTTTTGCTTTTCAATGTCTTCATCAATGATCTGGTCAAATTTGCTGATAATGGATAATTAGTGAGTGATAAGTAATGGAGAAAGACCAACTCTACTAAAATTTTGCTTAAGAAAATTATTTTTCTCTGGACAGCATGTGTTTTAACAGAGCCAAATGAAAGGCCATACATCAAGGAACAAAATATGTAGGTCACACTTGCAGGATGGGAAATGGTGTCTTGGTGTTCAGAGACATTGAAGGACTTGGAGGCAACAATAGCTAATTAAGTGAACATGAGTTCCCTGGGCAACACTATAGCTAAGTAGGTGAACATGTTTTTGATATGCATAAGTAGAAAAATATTAAATAGAAGTGAGGAGGCTGTATTTGTGTACAGCACTTGAGAGACTTTTGCTAGCATACTTGCATGCATTTTTTTGTGACTATCTTTAAAAGGGATATTGAAATATTAAAAATAGTATAGAAAAAAATTACAAGGGCAACTCAAAATTTGGGAAACTAGCAAAGTATACACAAGATAAGATTATGAAGTCATTGTCTACCAGCTCATACATGGAAAAAAAACCCAATTCTAATAGGAGACGGAGCTTTAACACACTAGAGTAGACAGTGATTGGAAAATACATTAATTCAGAACACAATCAAGAATCAGATCTTTAAATTATAGATTTGTATAATTATTTAGGTTGAAAAGGACCTCTAAAGGTCATCTAGTCTAATCTGCTGCTCAAAGCAGTACTAACCTTAAAGTTAGATCACTTTGAGAAAAGCCTTGTCCACTCAAATTTGAAAGTCCCTGAGGAATGGAGATTTCACAGTCTTGTTAAGCAGCCTGTTCCAGTCCTTTATGAGGACTCTATTATGAGATTTTCTTCTTATATCCAAGTGAAATTTACTGCATCTTATAGCCATAGCTTCTCATCTTTTGACTGTCTACCTCTGAGTTGAGTCTGGCTTTGTCTTCTTTTTTATTTCCCTTAGATTTTAAAAACAGGTTTTAGATAGATACTTAACAGTACCATTACTGAAAATGAAATGTGGTTTGGTGATAAGAAATTCCCTCTATTTTGTGAGTGATTTGGGTGGGGTTTCCAAGAGATGTAGGGTTCACACACATTGTGGTCCTGATGCAGGAATTGCTGGATGATATCCTATGATTCCTACAACTTAATTTAGCTAAATTAAGTTTTAATTTACTGTAAAAGTTCCTGTCAGACATTAAACTCATGATGCTATGAAGTCAATGAATTGCAAAAATACTCTGGTGTAGTAATTAACAGCACTAAACTGTTTCTGGATAGCAAGGGAATAAAGTCCTTCCCTGTCCTATTAGTGACACTCATCATATTTTCCCAAAAGTGTTGAGCTGGTAGGTTCATTATTGGTTTGGACTCTTATTCTTAGTAGTCTTGGTAATGGTATTTACTGTCTTATGGAGATTAAAAAATAGGCTGAAGTTAATACTCAGAGCATAAATTTGGGATTCTCCTTACCTACATTTACATATCTATAGAATAGACATTCATACCTTTTCTAGTAACTGAAGACACCCTTTTTAATCACTGAAGAGAAAAAAGAATTTCTAGTGAAAAAAGCAATCACGATCCAGGAGTTCAGATAGGTAGGATTAATTGTGCACTGATTATGGAAAGGTCTATAGCTGAATGATTCAGAAACTGATATGGTACACTGTAAGCATCTAAAGTTGGGTGAGATGAGTCCCAAGAAAGATTGTGTAAGGAAATAAATATTCATAAAGAAAGCATACACATAAAACCTGAATTTCTCAATTCACAGAACATAATCTTTATATTATTGCTCTGTCCTAAGGAGCGCAACAATGATGAAAGGACTAGAGAATATGACTTATGAGGAGCAGCTGAGGATACTAGGTTTGTTCAGCTTAGAGGAGAGGAGACTGAGGGGTCATCTCATTGCTGTCTATAAGTACAACATGAGGGGGAGTGGAGAGGGAGGTGCTGTTCTCTTCTCTCTGGTATTTGGTGACAGGACACAAGGGAATGGCTTAAAGCTGTATCAGGAGAAGTTCAAACAGGATATTAAGAAAAAGTTCTTCACTGAGATCTTGGTCAACCACTGGAACAAGCGCCTCAGGGAAGTGGTCATGGCCCCAAGCCTATTGCTTTCAAGAAGCATTTGGACAACACTCTTAGATATATGGTTTAACTTTTAGGTTGCCCTGTGTGGAGTTTGGAGTTAGACTTGATAACCCTCATGAGTCCCTTCCAACTCAGGGTATTCTATGATTCTATGAATCTTTTCTTTCATGATCCCAAAGTGTGGATAGATTGATGTGTCAGCTGCTATTTATATGTCATGGCCCATGGTGATGTTTTGAATATAAAATCTGCTAATGCACGTGCAGAAAAATAGTATTTCTTCAGATTTGTGATCCTATTTTTTATGTGCATGCTGGTAATTATCACTTTGAAAATTTTAGAATCTATTTAAAGACAGAATCAACACTTTCATTTATTTGATATCTTTTCTCAAATATTGATTTAATTTTACTAGGGTTTAGTGGAAGATCAACTTTTGCTTCAAATGTTTACCTTAAGTTACAATGCCCTTTAGTTCCTAGAATAAACTTTTAAAACTTGTATGTTTCTGAGATTAAAGCTGAAGTCTTCATTGGTCACTCGAGAATTGAAAGAAGTAGTGGATTTTGGTTTTGTTCTTTGTTTTGATTAATATTTTTTGAGGTTTTTCTTGTTTAAAAAGTGGCTGCCACATAAATAATCTATTTCATGGACCTAAAACTAATATTTACATTTACAGTCTGCAATTAAATGATTCTCTTCAAATAACTTGTATGAATTACAGATGAATAACTGATCCATGTATCTCTCTCACAGCATGAAGGAAAATAATAGAGTATTAAAGAAAGATAGGGTCTATAAAGTTGTAGTTAAATCAACATACAAACTCATGGAGGTAATAAGCACATATTCACATTTAAGGACTCATATTATGTGACTATTAGGTGATTTACAAGGAATATCCTTTAAAACTAATATAGCTATGGATTATGTATCATATATAGAACTGACTGTGA
Source organism: Pelecanoides urinatrix (assembly GCA_013400755.1). Taxonomy (NCBI): domain Eukaryota; kingdom Metazoa; phylum Chordata; class Aves; order Procellariiformes; family Procellariidae; genus Pelecanoides; species Pelecanoides urinatrix. Next base: position 215,530 of record VZTQ01004612.1, on the reverse strand, counting down.
ACATTCCTCAAAATCTAGTAAGTGCACTTAATAACCTGAAATTTTAATAGACAGTAGTTTAAAACAATTATTTTTAATAAATATTTAGACTTTTGTGTAATAAAACTTTCACTGTTTTCATTGTACAATGTATATGTGTATGCTTATACTCTATACAAGTAGTATACAGATATAATAGCAACATTGTTAAGTTTCATCTCAAATATACAAAAAGAAATATTAAATGTTTGGCTTTAACCCTCAAAATTTATAAAAGATTATAGTTAAACAACCGACCTTCTCTTCTCTGGACATCTTTAATACACTTTTTCTTTAGCTTTTTAGTTTCTTAGAAGCAGTAAGCTAAAACTGATGTTGCTAACTTAATTAAAAAGAGTATTACTACTAACTTGCAACTCTTGCCTTGAGTTCCAACAGAAGAAAATTATGAATTAGCAATTATTTCTATGGAAAGTACCCTATTGCATCTTCTAGCTGCCTGTTTCCAACATATGGTAACTGGTTCTTGTTTTCTGTCTCCCTTTGCATATTACAGCCTCTCTGTGTACTTCCATATCCTCTGATTCTGGTGCATCCTCTCTGTTCTCTCATTCTCTCCCCTGAACTTTGAGACAGACAATGTGGCTTTGCTAACCTGGGAGTTGAGAGGGAGCATGTGCTTCTCCAGGCAGAATAATCAAAACCTTTGTGTATCCTTGGCAACTGAGAGCTTGTGTCTAAATATCAACAGCGCGGGAGTTCTGCCATGCTCTCTCACAACCTACCCACAGGACTATGTCTACAGATAGCAGGTATAGTTTCAGGAGTTTTGCATGCTACATAATCAAGTCCTGGGTAGCCCATGGAAAGAATCTTCTGGGTCTGTGTTTAATTACATTTCTGTTGTAGTTACTGCAGCTTATACTTGTGAGATATAGCTCAAATGTTGAATTCACATTTTTTTTACTGAAAGGTATTAAAAAAGCACATGACCAAAATGTCTGTCTGGCATTATTCACATAAGTCCGTCATTAGGCATTTAAATATACACCCTATCCTCAAAACTTTTTGCTCTTCTTAAACTCTACCTGATTTTATGTGGAATTTGTTGTTAAAACAAGTGGAAGTGTACACTTGCTTCTGTAAGTATGTCAGTACATGTTTGTTTGTTTGTTTGTTTGTTTGTTTCATTTTCATGGATAACTTCACAATTAAACCGTTTTGGTGAATACTATTAGACAGACCAGAATGGTCACCAGTCAGCCCTGCATAACATCTTATATGCTGTATAGTCATGAATTGTAATTTGTACATTGAATTTGTAACATTGCCAATTAATTTGTGGTGATAATAAGGATGATTTTGCCAGCTGGAAGCAAAGTTATTCCCTATTCCCTGTCCTCCCTACCACCACCATGTCCCTCCAGCCTGTATCATACGATCTTTATCATCTCAAAGTGATGTTAGAAATAAGCAGATGGGACATTATTTTAGTATCTTATCTGAAGGATAACATCTCCTGGTAGTGCAACTGCCCTCCTAATATTAGACCTCAGCATCAACACACTGTAGAAACCCACTCCCTTGCTGCATGCCCTCATTAGGGTTCTTTTGTTTACTACCTCCTTTATGCACAGTTTCATCATGACACCTAAAACTGACATTTCAAAAACTAAGAGGATTTTATGTAACAGGACCCCTCTTGTCATTCTTCATTTCCTTGAAGTCAGCTTTCAAACTCATTTTGCTGTATTTTCATCATGTAGTAGATCATGCAGCACACCAGTGCAGAAGGTCTCTTCCTTCCTGCCAGCAAGATACAACCAGAGTAACACTCAAGGCCAGAGAATTATTCTTGCACAGGATACAGAAATGTTTTTTATTAATTGGGGCTAACAAAGCCTATACCAAACAACTAGTTTAACATGGGCAGAGGGAGAAGCTAAACGAAAGATTACGCATATTCTCATATAAAATGTTCTACACCATTGCAACAATGATGCAACGATGCAACAATGTAGAGAAAATGCAGAAGAAAGGCAACTGACTAAATTGGTTGGCACAAAAGACCTACTACTATAAACAGAAGATTCTCTTGCGGGTCATGCCTGGTTAAAAAAAATAAGGTCAGAACTCAATAGACAAAAAGTGATCTGCTGAAACACAGGTACAGTTAATGGAAAATATAGCAATGGAGTAGATTACTCCATCCATCACCTCTTAAACAGGTTGTTAAAAGGGCAGTTAGATGTGAGCAGAACATGGAGAAACTTTTGGAAAAATGCTTCTGAGAAGAGGAAGGTTGTTACGTTTCTGCTTTTCTCCACAGATTCTGTCTTTATGTCTATCATCTAAAGACTACCATGACCAAAGTTTGGTGCTCTAGCAGGACTAAAAATTCTTTTCTCTTCTTCCCCTCCTTCCTCGCTAGGAAAAAAAAAAAAAAATCTGATTCTTTAACCAGCAGCACAGGATTAGATATATTCTGTCTCACTATAGGAAGAAACAAGCCCTGTCAAACTCAAGCAGAATATCTTAGATTGAGGAAAATTGAGGAGGAACAAAAGTCCAAAAGCAAAATCTGTTGTCAGCCTGTCATCAGACCCTGATACCCTAAGGATATAAACAAAAAACTATATGACCTTTTATGTCTTCTATATTACCTATTGCTTCTCTCTTTCTCTTTGAATTTGCCTTTGATTGTCTTTTCAAAATAGGAAAAGTGACTCAAAACAAAACAGCAGAACTATCACTTTCTCACCTGCTGCAATGGACTGCTTGACAGAATAAGAAAGTGTAACCAAAATCCACAACCTGAAAAGGGAATTTTGGTAGTTTTTGATTGATTGTTCTTCACAGCCATCTGATGTCAACATATTCAGTGCCGCCTTCTGATTATTTTCTTTTTGTCTAACACATCTTCATTCACTCTGTAATTTTCCAATTTTTTTCTTAGATTTATAAGAGTACTTGCCATGTGAACCATGCAATTTATGATCTCCTCAAAAATCTAAACCTTGTCTGTTTAATGCTGTACTAAAACAGGATCACATTTTTGATAGTGTGTCTGCTTATTTCTGTGATAATCAGATTACCACAAATGGTATTCCACAAGGGAAGTCCTTGATCAAAAAGAATTTATGCCTACTTTCCTTTATGACACCAATGTACTGACCAGGGTGTGAAGAGAAGATAGAGTTAGGGGTGTGCTTTCTTCCTACCTGTTGCACAGCTGGGAGCATTTCTCAGTAAGATTTGTCCTTGCCCTTTACATACCTGTGAAAGAAGCAGTGTGTTGGAAAACAGCTCCCTTAGGAAATGACCTAACGCTTCCAAGGCATGTTTTTTTGTATTGATACATGTACTGGGTTTTTTCCAGGTTATGTATAAAACTGTTCAGGTAAATATAATCAGTCCCTGAAACACTTTACCAGAGATCTTCTTGCTTAACAATTTCTGGTTAAAGAAATAATTTTGATGCATGATGAGATAAGTGTGACTCTAAATATACATCATTTAACCAAAATGTTTTGTGGTCCCAAACCAAATGTCCTGCAGAGTTCCCACTACTGCGTGTGGGAACACTATTACCTTTTCCAATCAATCTTTAGTGTCTTTTAAAAAACAAGCAGAAGAAAGTGGTAGATAAATCTAGTTTGACATAATCAATTTTACATATGTTGATTACCATTAATTATTCTATTTTCCTTTAATTCTTTAATAGTCAAGTCCAAGTCATCTATTGACCTCAGAATTAATGCTGGGCTAAAAAAACTGTAATTATCCAGGTAACACACCCTTGTTTTCTTTTAATTTAATAGAACATACTCAGTGTTCTCACTTTTCATTCAGAGTTTCACAATGGCAAGATTTTTTTCTATTTTAAGTTTAAGTGCTTAGACATGCATAATTAGCGGAGATGCTTGGATTTCATTTAAAGAAAAGCTTTCGGGTCTTTCAATGGACTCAACTATGGATTTTCAAATGCATCCCAAAATCTCAAAAAGGCAAACAAGCAGCAAAGGAAGCTAGTAAGTATTTACTTATTCATATATAAAGAGATACATATTATAATATGTATTGCAACTAAATAGTAAATATATATTATAAATATATTTTCATATGTATTATATAAGTGTGCGTATGTATATTTTTTAAAGACTTGTCATTAAAAAAAAAGAATTACCCATCCTGCCATGTAGTACTATGAAATAAAAATCAAGACCTTATACAACATGTCTTTCTCCTCTCTTCATCTTCTGTTTTTGAAAATCATGCATTTTTTAGTTGCTGCTACTAATCCATGTGTCCCTTCTACTGCTTTCTTCACTGATTGCCTGAGCAGAGACTATGGAATATAATCTGGAATTGTTTACCTCTGTCTCACTCTACACATCTCTTCTAACAGCTCTTTTAACGATTCTGATTTGCCCTCATTTACATGAAAAACAGATAAGGTTTGGAAACAGTTGTTTGAAAAAACAGTGTCATTACATATGCCCATTCACAACTCTCCTTTTGCCTCTGTACTGTTTGCCTCAAAAGAGTTGACTTTCCCTCAGACTGTTCTTCCTCATTTTAGATTGCTCCTTAGATTCTTTCTGAACCTAATTTCATTTTTTTCCTCAACGTTTTGCTGTTTCATGCTGCTTTTCCACTCTGAAGTTTTTAAAACCGAGTCAATTTGGCAGCAATCTGCTTTACCCTTCAATAACAACTACATTTATAAATAGCGAACTTTCAAGTCAGCATGAGGAGAAGAACTTCTCCCTGATTTACTAATTATGCCGCTTTCAATGGTATTTTATTTCTCCAACAGTGACATCATCTTGAAATGCAGGAGTGCTGGCAGCTTAAAGGAGCTGTGTTTTGTGAAGAGATTCCATTTTATATATAAATTTCAAAGCCTGAAAAAACCTCAGATGGATTTACAATTCATTCAGATTTCTTTTTCCTCCACCCTTGGTTGGTAATATATTCTTCAAAGCAATTTATATGCAAATATTTATTTGAGGAAAGGAGAGAGTGAATGAGGTAAACAAGCAAGCTATACCACATACATTACAGTATATTTTTTAAAAAGCAAAAGTTCTCCTTTCAGCCACAACAGTGGGAAGACCGAGCAGCAGCAATGGCTTTGGTGTAGGACGTGTTGCTCTGTTTCCACATTGCTGTGTTACAGAACAAACCGGAGGCCATGTAGCACTTTTGGCCAGGTGAGCTGTAGTACATTTGTACGTTTGTACAGGTTCTCAAGCCAACTTTGGTCAGGTAAGGTCCATGTGGCAGCTGTGGTAGCCTGTATGGGCCACATAGTCCCTACAGACCGCATAGTCCCTTATGTAGTAAGGTTTGGGATTAGCCCATATAACCTGTGCTTAGTGCCTGAGCTAGTTTTGATCTAGCTTCCTGTTGCTGCAATCACACTTCTGATTACAGTAGACTTATGGCTATTCATTGTTGTGGTAAAAGGTAAAATGCTGAACAGATTTCTTAAAGCAGTAGGATAAAGGGGAAGAAACACTGCTAAGGTTTGAATGTCAGGAGCAATATAGGAAAGAGATGAGAGACAGGCTTTGAAATACAAAAATACACACACATTATCTATCTATCTATCTACTTATCTGTCTATCTATCTATGTGTATCATATATGTGCACATACGATCAAAACATGCAATTCTGTATACTGAAAGGAGCTGTGATTCAGGAATGAAGCAGAAGAAGCACTGAGCAAGTTTCTAATGAAAAACCAAAACTAACCAAAACAACAAAAATCAGATTCCAAATTATGGTCAACTTTGAGAACTACATAAATATGCATAAATATGCACTCAGCTTTTCATGTACTGTTGCTGAATCTGAAGAAAACAGAGATGACTCCTTTCCTCATTCTCACTGGGAATGGTTAACAAATGAAAGCAGTCCTTTTAGAATAGGTAGGAACACCTGTAACTTACAGTTTCAGGAGGAACTTTCCCAGCTGAGAATTGCTAAATCTGGATTTTTTTGTTGTTTTTCTACTTACATGCCAAAACATACCACATGCCACATGATGTGATGTTGAAAAAGAAAACATAATTTCTGAGTCCACTTCTGACTTCAAAAGAATAATAAAAGAAAATAGTGTCAGTCATCAGTCAGCTTCCTGGACTGAAGTCTTTTGGGCTGACATTTTTACTTCTACATCCATAAATAAAAAAATGAGCCTGATCCTTACTTTTGAACTATAAATATAAATGGTGAACAAATTAGAAACAGTAAGCTGTTCTCAAGTCTCTGTTATGTGATCATTAAGCCTTCTCTCCTAAGACTTCCACCTGACACTATTCCCTCTAGTCCCTTGAAAATGTAGCTGAGAGATCTTATCTTTCATTCTCAGAAAATCCTTACATTGCATTTTTATTTTTGCAGTATTTCTTTGAAACATTTTTTGTGTACATTTGCAGCATCTTTCCTTTTGCAGCTTAAAAGTTTGTCATTGCTTTCATAGTCATGGTTTTGTGTGATTATTTGAATTACTCTACATTGGAGGGTGAATAATTGCATTTGAGATACTTACTCTTTAAAGATTTTCAAAGGCAACAAGAACCCTGCAAATTTAATACAGTGTTTCAAAACACAAAAACCATCCAAGCACTGAATAAATGTTTAAAAACCCTGAAAGGATGGTTTAAGACTATTTTGGCTTTAATTTTAAATTCAGGGCCAGATTTCACCGTTGACGAGATGGAGATCTAATGTGGGAATACAAATAAGCCAGTGATATTGTAGACCTGTTCTTGTTGGCTGTCAGAGTTTTGCTTTTTGTCTGCATAGAAGTAGGATTGAAGAGAATTGGTTTTGAAGGTAAGAAACATAAGTCTATGCAATTGAAATGAATGTTTGAATTTTTGAGCAGGGTATTCAAAAAACGTAACATTTCTTTTATTAGCTACAATTCATTATTTTGTGAATTATTTTATGAACGCCTTATGTTTATGCTTCAACATGGAAATAGATCTTTTCATAGATTATGGATTACATTTGATTTTACAATTTTAAGGGTAAATGCCAAAATTAAACTTGGTGAAAATTAAGGGCTCTATTGGCTTTGCACGGCCAGGTTTTGGTTGTGGGGGGTCTACAGGGGTGGCTTCTGTGAGAAGCTGCTAGAAGTTTCCCTTATGTCTGATAGAGCCAATGCCAGCCAGCTCCAAGACGGACCCGCTGGTGGCCAACGCCGAGCCCATCAGCGATGGTGGTAGCGCCTCTGGGATAACATATTTAAGAAGGGGAAAAAGTTGCTGTGCAACGGGGCAATTGCAGCTGGAGAAAGGTGTGAGAATACGTTAGAGCAACAACTCTGCAGACACCAAGGTCAGTGAAGAAGGAGAGGGAGGAGGTGTTCCAGGCACGAGAGCAGAAGACCATGGTGAGACAGGCTGTCCCCCTGCAGCCCGTGATGGTTAACGCTAAGGAGTCCTCCCCCTGAGGAGGAAAGAGTGGCTGAAACAACATGTGATGAACTGACCGTAACCCCCATACCCTGTCCGCCTATGCTACTGCCAGGGGAGGAGGTAGAGAAAATCGGGAGTGAAGTTGGACTGGTAATCATGGAGGGGTGAAGGGAAAGTGTTTTTAAGATTTGGTTTTATTTCTTATTAACCTATTCAGATTTGACTGGTAATAAATTAAACTAATTTCTCCAAGTTGAGTCTGTTTTGCCCATTACGATAATTGGTGAATGATCTCTCCCTGTCCTTATCTTGACCCATGAGCCTTTCATTATATTTTCTCTCCCCTGCTAGTTGAGGAGAGGAGTGATAGAGCGGCTTTGGTGGGTACCTGGTGTCCAGCCAGGGACAACCTACCTCAAGGGCACCGGACTCATGCAAGGTCACCTGTTTCACTTTTTTTTTTGTAAAATGACAATTTTTAAATGTTCATTGTGCCTTTAATGTGTGGGAGGATGCTGAACTTTGCAAATCTTAGATGGACAAAGTGGTTTGAGTTAGGCAAATAGAGATCAGCTTAAGTTGCCCAAACTGCCTAGCCTGCCTGGCCTTCAGCTGCCAGCCTGGAAGGCTTAACCACATTTCCCCACTTTCCTGGGGGAGTTGCCACCTATGTGCAGATGTCCCAGATAACATAGGGTGTCTGAAATACCTCCTGCTACCTATCTTTGAGAACAGGAATTAAGTCCATGCATTTAGTAAGCTGAATCAAGGTCTACTGAATGTCTTATCTCCATTGACTTTAACAGGAGGTTGCACACCACTGCTGCAAAAGCAGAGCTTTGATCCATATTGTAGAGTTGTGTGTTAACCCCTGGCTCTTGAAACAACCTCTGCTCCCCAGAGCAACTTCTGTCTCCTGAGACTCCTACCATCTTCGATCATTTCTATAAGGGGTTCCTCCTCCTCCATCTGTCCTCTTTGCACTAATAGTTTGCTGAAGAAGTTTTTACTCCAAATCCTTATGGCTGTAGCAGCTCAGAAAAAAAAAAAAAAACAGGCACATTTTGCCAGATACCTGACACTTTATCACATATCTCTATGATAAAGGTTTTGTCCACATCTGGCAGTTCAGTATATGTGGGCACATTTCTGCTGTGATTGAGCAAATTCAGTTCCAATCAAGCTTAAGCAGAAGAAAGCAGTAGGCATGCAAATCCTGCTGTGTTCTTCAGTTAAACATGCAAAGGGTGCATCTCAATTTCTGTAATTAATACCCACTAAAAAGAATCACACAAAGTTAATAGAACTGTTTTTTTTTTTAAATAATTATGTCTTTAAACATATGTTTTACCCTTACCTTCTCCTTTTTAAGGAAACAAAGCATTTTAGACCAAAAAACCCCCAAAAATCATCATGAAAAACTAACAGACTCTTTCAAACAAATGACAGAATTTGCAGACCAAACCCCCTATACCTAAAAGCATGTTTAATTGCAAATGTAAATATCAAAATTGCTGTTTGCAGCTGGAAATAGCCCAATGTAAACGTTAAAAGGTTTGTCAGATGAATTGTTCTAAATGCACCAATAAGCTCATTAGGTGAATCAGAAACTTTCACTTTGCCATCAGTCTTTATTAGTTGCAGTTGAGTTCTGGTATTGAATCACAGTAGATGAATTCAGTTCACGTCACAGGTATTTACATGCCTGAGCACTTCGTCATGTAGATAGATTAATCTACTTGCAAAAATTTAAAAGCATGCCTAGAAGAGAGGTTACAAAACTAGAGAGGTTACAAAAATAAAAACCTTTTTACATCATGCACTGTAAACACAAATAAATTCCTTTACAACCTAATGCAGACTTCAGGCTATTGTAATATTTTCTAGCCATCCTTTTCTAATAAACATATAAGTATGAGGCAACTAATTACACAAAATGTAATCAGCAACCCTTTCCAAAATCATACTTATCATAGAATCATAGAATCATAGAATCACAGAATCATAGAATCACTAAGGTTGGAAAAGACCTCTAAGATCATCGAGTCCAACCGTCAACTCAACACCCCCATGCGTGAGGCCACACCCCTCTGGGCAAGGCCACACCCCTNCCAAGCCTGTAGCGTTGCCTGGGGTTGTTGTGGCCCAAGTGCAGGACCTGGCACTTGGCCTTGTTGAACCTCATGCAGTTGGCCTCAGCCCATTGATCCAGCCTGTCCAGGTCCCTCTGCAGAGCCTTCCTACCCTCGAGCAGATCAACACTCCCGCCCAGCTTGGTGTCATCTGCAAACTTACTGAGGGAGCACTCAATTCCCTCATCCATATCATTGATAAAGATATTGAACAACACTGGCCCCAAAACTGAGTCCTGGGGAACACCGCTCATGACATTCGCTTTCTGTCTTCTTTAGGACAGAAAAAAAAGGTAGACTAACATTCGGGACAGAAGGAGAGACTTTGCAGTGGGCTGCTTTAGGAAGGAAATGCAAACACATAAACCTGTCATTCTGTTGCTGTACTGGAAGTTAAACCCATATAAGTTACCGTGATGCATTGGCTGACTCAGAGTTTTACATATTTATATCCTGAAGTCATTGTTTCTAATCAATAAATACTCCCAGTACCTGAAAACAAATATCACCTTCACTGGACACAGAAACAACTGTCACCTTCATTGGTCTTTCCTCAGGTTTACAGCTGCCTCAGCACTGACCAGGCTGCTTTGTTCTGGTTTAAGGTTAATGAGATCTCCACATAACAGTCTTGCATTAGAACTCCCACACTGTTGTGAAGTAGTGGAGGAGACTGATTACTACAAGTTAAATATTAAAGGTGAATTTTCTTGATTGACTTAATATAAAATAAGTTTTCAATGCATTATTCATTCAGTGTGAAAGTTTGGTGATGGTATATTATTTTCACTTTTAGGCAGTCAACCCAGGGCACACAAAAGGCCTGTTGCTATAATGAGTTAGCTTTATTGGCACATGAATATCACAGCTAGAGAAATGATGACTTACACAATTTTGGGGATAGTATTAAGCTATTAGCTATTTCTGTATAATGAGCTGCACAGCTGCAACTTACATTAGATCTCACTAATGAAATAGTTGGCTAGTGCATGAATGGAAGACCTCCAATTAAAGGGCACAACGGCTGAAATCCTGGTTCAGAAGAGGAACAGGAGACCTGCATGAAACTTCAGCAAGGTTAAGATTTCATCTGGCCAGCTTTCTCCAAATCTACCACTGTCTTTTTAATGAGATGGAAAATAAGTTCCTAAACAGGTGTATTATTAACAGACAGTGACAGTTTTAGCAAAAACTGACAAATGTTAATGACTTCCGATAAAATTCCTTCCTGAGTAATTGTAAGCTGTCCTCACACATTTAAATTAACTTTTTTTATTCATACTGTCATTTTTATCCTTTTTGTCAACAACTGTCTTACAGTATTGTCATGCATAGTTAAAGAGTTATGTCATGTCCTCTATCCCCATTATGAGTGCAATGACTCGTCCTGCCTCTCGGGTGTCTGTCCATTCCCTTTAGCATCTGTGCAAGTGAAGATGCAGTTTCCCATCAGCTGATGCAGTAAGAAGGTAAATCTAGCCAATTTTTTACTTCCAACAGCAATCAATTAATACAAGCTCAAGAAAGAAGAATTTATAGCAAGAATCTCCTGTATATAAATATCTCTTTTTTGGACAAACAAGTAACTTCTGATAGTGCATTTTATCAAACATAAGTATCACCTGCAACTGGTCTAAATCCATATTTGGAGCAGAGCAACAAAAAGATGATCAGCTGAATAATATCACAGGTGATGTGGCATTCTCTAGTATGTATGTCTTCAATCTGTGAACAAAATGCAGCATTTTACAAGAGAGCTTAGTACTTTCAAAGGTGTGAGAAAACTGAGCAAGTGTTTCAGCCTCTGATGTCATCAGTGAGGTCAGTGACGTTCAGGTTAGCAGTCCACTGAAGACAGTGACTAAGTTTGCAACAGTTCTGTTATCAGCAGAACAATGATAAGGTTTGTAGGCAAAAAGTTGGAAAGTCAGGGAAATATGAAGGATATCTATAGGAAGTGAAACCTGAAAGTAGGTGACTTAATGACACATATAAGCAAAACCACCTGAGATCCATTCAAAGTAGTAAAATTGAAATATACTATTGCAAACATACTCCCAAAAATTGGAGTTATCTTACAGCTCTTTGGTCTTGACTTCTACTCTGATATTCATAATATTTCATAAGTATTGCTTGAAGGTGTTTGTGCAGAAAGCTGCTTTCTTATGATTCTGACCAGTGCACTGATCAGAATCATAAGTATTGCTTGAAGGTGTTTGTGCAGAAAGCTGCTTTCTTATGATTCTGACCAGTGCACTGAAAGTCTGTTTTAGCAACTGTTGCGAATGAGTGGTTTTGAGGCTGCTTAAAGAATCACTGGCAAAGGTATCAGCAAAAGTGATTTTAATAGAAATTTATAAAAGCACAACTTAACAGAATTCGATGGCAAGGTTCACTCTATTGCTTATTACATGGATTAAGCATACAGAGGGAAAACCATGTCAGAATTGTGTTGGAATGATTTATAGAAAGACCGAGGACAAAAGGGTAAGGAGACCCTCCAATTGAGTCGTGAGGTTCAAAGAAGACCTCACTGGATCCAATCTTAGTCTCAGACTTGGACAACGGATTGTGTCTAATACAAAAGGGTAAGGAGACCCTCCTGTTGGGTAACGAGGTTCAGAGTAGGCCCCCTTGCTTCCTAAACTCCTTCTCAGAGAGGAGTCTGGGTGCAGCTGGATCTACCTCTAATCTCACACCTGGGCAACGGTTTATGCCTAAGGGATTATATGTGTTTAGCAGCAATTTAAAGTTCATTCACAATTTTGAGGTAGATCATAAGATTCTAACAACACTTAATCACTAACCAATTTGGCAGTTACAAAGTGAGGTAGTCAAGCTTACTACAACTACTAAAGCAATTTAACGACAGATTTTGCTTATCATTGATTATCTAAATCAATACACACAAACACACACACAAAAGATTAGATCAATGAATATATATATATATATGGTACCAAGGCTAGGTAAGTTTATAAAGACCTAAAGCTATATAAATTTATAAAGGTATGCCTGTTAAAAATTCCCCTTGAGTCTCATGAAATACTCACGTTAAATGCCTTGGCATTTCTCAACAGGCAAAAGGTTGAGCCCTGAGGAGTGTCTTGACTGAGGAGTGTTTCAGCCCAGGTCCCGGTGGTCCTCTGAACATCACAAACTCGAGAGTTTGCAAACTCTGAGAGGCATCCCTCTCAGAGGGAGATTCTGGGTATGGCCCGCTGTGGTCCAGGAGAGCTCAAAGGGTCTCACTAAGGACCACCGTTTATAGGTTTGTCAGATGATTGTCTTTAGTCATCCGTGACAATTCCCAGGATTTTGACAACAATGGTGCTGTTCCACACAAGTTACAACTCAGATAGGGGTGTCAGGGAATGATGGATTATCCCCAACTTTGTCCCCCACCTGAGTTAGGTAATGAAAGTTCTGGTACGGTCAGTGCTGTTCCTCACTTTGGCCATGCAAGAGTCTGGGAATAGTCAGGGGATGCTTCACTGCCCAACTCATTACAGGAGGTCCAAAGTTTATCAGGTGTTCCTGAGGTCATAGAATGACCCTGGGAAAAAAGGGGGGGAAGGAATGCACCACCACAGCAACTCTCCCCCCACTCCCCACCCCCAACTCTTCCCTGCGCTACCAGACTTTAAAATGTGTTGAAAATTAGTTTGGCACACTCTTCTAAAATATCAGATATCTGAGGTGGAGAAAACACTGACAAACACATTTCTATTCTTTCTCAAACCATACTGTGAGAACAAAAAAACTCAGAAACTTGTTATTCAAAGTAGACCATAGAATGGTCGATGGGTTTTGCTTTGTTTTTGTTTTGTTTCTCTATTGTTTTGGTTGTTGGGTTTGGTTTGTTGGTGGTTTTGTTTTGACCTGTTCTATAGCATGGATTGGGAAAAAGCAGACTTGATGTAACAACTATAAGACACAAGTAAAGAAGCAGATACATGGCATCTTTTTGTTACTGATGCATCTGCCCCTAAATACTGCTGTATTTAATGCTTGCTAGAGATGGAAGTTAAATCAAATGTTCATCTTCCTGTGGAGGAAAAAAAAAAAAAAAAAAAAGATATTATCAGCTATATATTTTTGCTTTGAGCAAAATAAAACTTTCAAAATAATATTATTTGCTGTTTTATTTACTAGCAGACCTAAAATTGATCACATTAGTGACAGTCAGTAGAAACCTCATAAGCATTCTGTAATGATACCTCAGCTAGCTCCAGTACAGCTACATTAGCACGGGACAGTGCTCAGATGGATAAGCGGCAAAACAAGGATGATTAGGTAGACACAGTGTTCCAACCTTCTGGCTCTGCAGCTTCCAGGACGCGTGCTGTAGCTCTGCACACCACATACATGTACTGGAAAAACAAAACCAGCCTTTTCTGTTGAAGCCAGCTGATATTTGTCCATTGGCTGCAATGGACTAAATGAGAAGTGAACGAGAGGAATCTGCAAAGATCAAGAAGTGAAACAGGTGCTAGGTGAATATCTATATCTGTATATTTCATTGGAATGTTTAATCAAATTTTACTCCACCAACTAAACACACTAAGAAATTTTTTTCTTAATCATGTATAGAGTAATATCTCTATGCATTGTATTTTTTAATATTAATGAATTCAATTTCTTTTCAAAATGAAAAGTTGTATAAATTCATGGTGGAAAAAAATTATTGTAATTCTTATTCAGTAACCTTCCACGTAGGGGTCTTAGCATGTATTAACTACTGATTTAACCTCAGAAGAATTCCATCAAGTACTAAGTAGAGAGAAGGCAAGTGACTTGTTCAAGTTCATACAGAAATAGAAAGCCAAGAATTGAAATCCAGGAATAGAATTCATGGGGCAGTCTCACAGCTCTAATTGAGGTAGAAACTTGGCCTTTACTCTTCAAAACAGGTTTACTTCTGTGGTTGACAGGAAAAATTACTGATTCCACCTATTTACTCCTTGCTAGTAATGAAAAACATCAGATTTTAAAATTCTTCTCTATTCAAATTGATGGAATAGTAAAATCAAGAGGTAAGTGGACCGTGTATTGGTTTTACATGAAAAGGTGTTGGTAGCGGAGTAGGGATTGCAAGGGTGGTTTCTGTGAGAAGACACGAGGAGCTGCCGCCAAGTTGGACAGAGCTAGGGCCAGCAGGCTTCAAGATGACCCTGCTGCCACCCAAAGCTAAGCCCATCAGTGATGTTGGAAGTGCCTCTGTGATAACATATTTAAGAAAGGGCACAAACCACTAAGCAACAGTTGTGAGAGAGAGCAGTGAGAAAAATATTAGAGACACAACTCTGCAGACACCAACGTCAGAGAAGAAGGAGGGGGAGGAGGTGCTCTAGGCACTGCAACAGAGATTCCTCAGCAGTCCATGGTGAAGACCATGGTGAAGCAGGTTGTCCCCCTGCAGTCCATGGAAGACCACAGTGGCACAGATATCCACCCTGCAGCCCATGGAGGACCCCACACCAGAGCAGGTGGACATGCCCTGAAGGAAGTTCTGGCCCATGGAAAGTGCACACAGGAGCAGGCTCCTGGCAGGAGCTTGTGACCTGTGGAGAGAAACCCACACTGGAGCAGGTTCCTGGCAGGAGCTGTGGCTTGTGGGGGACCCATGCTGGAGAAGTCTCTTCCTGAAGGACTGCACCCCGTGCAAAGGACCCACGCTGGAGCAGTTCGTGAAGGGCTGTATACCGTGGATGGGACCCCACACTGGAGCAGGGGAAGAGTGTGAGGAGGAAGGAGCGGCAGAGACAAAGCATTAGGAGCGGTGAAGGGAAGGTGTTTATACTTTTGTTCTTATTTCTAACTATTCTACTCTGTTATTAATTGGCAAGAAATTAAATACATTTCCCCAAAGTCAAGTCTGTTTTACCCACGATAGTAACTGGTGAGTGATCTCCCTGTCCTCACCTTGACCCATGAGTTCTTTCATCTTACTTTCTCCCTTTGTCCCACTGAGGAGGGGGAGTGATAGAGTGGCTTGGTGGGCACCTGGCAGCCAGCTAAGGTTATGTCTGCTCCTGTATGAAGGCCTTTAAACAGATACAAAGTTCCTTTCTGGATCTTGCAGACTTTGACTGAGATCAGGCATATTCCTTCCTGGATTTCTTTCCTTCGGGATAAAGTGACTCATAAGTGAAATTACATGACAACAATGAGGGAGGATGAAAAAAAAAAAAAAAAAATCTTTCCCAGCTGTAAACACTGCTGCTTAAGCTCAGCTGTTTCTTCATTACACATTAATGTGAGCATTCTTGACTATCTCTTTGACAGGTAAATTGTGGCATTATCTGTGATTTCAAGTGTACTGTATGATCTTGAAATGATCAGCTTACAGTGTTATTATAGATGCTGCTTTTTTGATTGTTCTTGTCTCTGGGCTTTGGTCAAATACCAGTGCAGGAATTTGACTGATATAAGCCAGAACCACACAGCTGTTGACATTTTATGAAGATCAGATCTCTACTGATCATGGCAAATTACACACTTTTTTTTATGAAGCCCAGAACTGGAAATAACAGATCAGTTGCATGTCAAGGTTGAAATAACTGGCAGAGACCTGAGCTGGAACATTTGTCTACATTTTCTCAGAGTAGAAAGAAAGCCGTTCACCCCACTGTACAAACTTTCTTGGACCTAGATGCACCATAGAAACAGTGCACAAAGAATTGTGGAAGATGAGCAGTGAGCAAAGAAAACTTACCCTGTGTTTGTCTGGCAAGCTTTCCCCTAAGAAAATTAAAGCTATGTTAGGTCATAATGAATTTATTACGCCAACAAGCACCCTGAAAACCAACAAAGAGGTGCAGCAAGTATTTTCCTTCTGTCTTATAGTAACTTCTGAATGGCTCCTGGAACATTGCTCATCACACCGTTCTCCAGGTTGTGCCTTGAATCCAGCCTGTATTGATAGTCTCAAAGACAGATGTGCAAATATTTCTCATTTACTTTGCTTGGAATGAAAATTAGAAAAAAAATTAACATAGTTTAGAAACAGATCATTGATGCAATAGCAGTGAGCCCAGCGGAAACTCCAAATTATCATATAATATACTGAATGCCAGATTAGATGTAACTTAAAATTAATCTAAGTTAGACTAACTCTTACTTTTGCTTATGCTCCTTAAAATTGTTTACATTTACTTCTGTGTTAACGAGATCAAACTAATGAAAGCTAAGATAAACCTGGAAAGTAAACGTAAGAGAGTGGTGTTTAATTAGATATACTGTTCATCTTTAGGAGAAAAAAAGGCACAAGAATGCAATGGAACATGGCAAGAAGCAATTTTGTCAGTGGGATGGTTTCATCAGATAACTGACAATCCTGAGGATAGATGACTTGGTGCAGCCATTTCTGAGATCATTAACTCTTCCCTGAATGTCATATGCACCACAGCTTCTATGAAGATTCATTTAAGAAGACATTATTATTATTACTATTACATAAAATGTAGGAATAATTTCTACTTTACAAGAGTACCTCATGCTAGGAACTTCACAGAAATGGAACAGAGTCAGTCTCTGCTCTGAGAACCTACAAACTGCATGTAACTGCTGATGCTCAACTGATGAGACAAGCAACTTGCATGATGCAGTAGAAACATGAGATTCAGTGGATGATAATATAGACAAAGTAATAGTCTAGGAAAATTATCTGTGAAGGAGTCCTCTTAATAAATAGAAGAAAGAAAAGCTGCAGCTGATAGGACCAGACTAAGATCTATCAAGCAGAAAGATGATAACAAACTGGAAATTTTAATCTCTTTATGCAGCTATTCTTTTATAAGCACATAGCCAGGCTATAAAGACAAGCAAGAGGTAAAAGATGATGTTCAAGACATAGTTTGGGTAGTGATATTCTCCACAGTGGTTGAGAAAAGGAATTACTATCAAGAGCTTACCTAAGCAGGACTCTCATTTCGCTACCTTATTTCATCAGACAGCAGGTTTCTAGACATTATAATCTAATTAAGTTTTAAAAAGGGAAAGCAAGATGGTTATGAATTATCACTCATCACTCCACTCAATCTATTTGCATGCAGAAGAGCAACTATTAATTTATTCAGGGTTTATCCAACTCCATTTATGTGTTTCTCTGAAAAGTACGTTTTCAATATTCTATGGAAGGATTTTAGGGTGGTTTAGGGCGTTTGGATGTTTTTAGTGCTGTTATTGATAAGAATTGCATGAGTACTGCAATTTACCTATAAGTATCATGTAGATCAGAACTTTTTAAACTATGCATGTGAATTAAAAGAAAGTAAGTAAATCACAAATTATTTTGGTTTATATCCTACAGAAACTTTCCAGACTTATGCAAAGGTCTTTTCAGGCAGCAGATCTCCACCAGAATTTGTCAAAATTCAAAACTGCTCTACCAGTTTCCCAGAAAAAAACTTTCAGTAAATAAGTCCTCTGAAGAAAGACTATTTTGTTTTCAGAAAGCCAATTTGTTTCAGGATAATTCAAGGCCATCTAATGAGTGACCATCCAAAAGCTTAGAGAATTGTTTTCATATTATAAATTCTGTGTCAAGAAGGAAAAATCTCTTTTTTATGAATAAAATTAAAAGTTATGTAATCAAAGAAAAACTGCTATTGTTCCTTAGTACACAGCAGGTACTTCAACCAACTCATGAAGAAAGAATAGTGTATTGTTTGCTTCAGGTAACTGTGGACAGGATTCTTATTTATCTTCAAGTACTAAACAGAAAAAATGTTCTAGTGTGAGGGATCATATGAATAAAAATCCAAGGTTTTATTCAATTTAATACTTTTTTAAAAAGTTTATCTATGAAATAATTACAATGGCGATTCTCTTCAAAATCATGCAAAGGTAACAGATTCTTCCTTGCTGTACACAGCAAAGTTAGTTTATATCAATATCATTGGAAGAGATGGGATGGAAATAACAATAAGAAAGAAATCACGAGTAAATGAACACAGAAAATCTCATTGAAATGATTCTTGCAAGTTATAAGATTAGCTAACTTTCTAAGGAAATTCTTATCTTTGCTTAGGCTAATTCCCAGCAAAGACATTTCCTCACATTTATTTTGATGAAATGTCAATGTTGAGATCTGACTTTGTTGCCACAGTCAATGGCGTGAAATAGTTCCTGACCTAGGACAATGCGTCCTTTGTCTAGGCGAAAGTATCCAAATACCATAGCAGTATAACTAGTAGTTATTGACCTTAAAGTATCTATTGATAATAATAAGTAAAAAGAAGGAACTGTCTCTATTGGTAGCAATGTTGAGAGAAGAGTAAAATGTAAGACCCTCTTTTTAAAATATTTGTCAGATGCCTAAAGAAAATGGATATTGAGCTGAGTGATTCTGTGAAAAGTGCTAGGAGAAGGAACATAGCAAAACCACGCTTTACACGTAAATGCTGAATGGGATATAAGACAAATGTAAAGAAGAAAACAGGGTATTTTGATTATGTCCATTAAACTAGTGCATGCAAGGGTTATTAGAATTTAATTCCTTTTATTTTGGTCTTTTCCACTTTTCTTGGAATTTTATTTTGTAGGGGTAAAACTTATCCATTTTTGGCTGCTGAAAGATTTGTCAGATTGACCTAAAGAAAAATAATGTACTGCTTTCTTCTTTGGCCATTTAAAAAACCCATGTTGTTGCTACGTAGATAAACAAAATGGAAAACATGTCCACTAGTTATCTTTCCAAATGTTATCCCAGTGCATCATAAAGTAAGAGCTCTGTAGCACCACTGACTAGTTGCTATGCTTTTACGAGGCTGCAAGTGTAATCTACCAGTGACACAGTGAAAGCAAATCTCTCTAGTGCTCAGCAACCACAATGACATTACTAAGACAATGGGGTGAAATCCATTTCTAGAGTAGTATGCTCAAGTTTAGGTAGAAACATGTGAATATCTGCAGTGAATTAACTGCATAGTCCATGGAAATCAAGTTAATGCCAACAATGGAGTCTAAAAAGTGATTTTCAATCTCTAAAATAGAAAGATAATTTGTGCTCAATTCATGAGCTCCTAAGCACGAGTGTCCAGTGCTGATTTGGTTGATATTCAAGACATCTTTTTGGCGGATTTGACTTATGAGCTATGAAAGGCTTCAGCTTTCCAGCTAAAGACAAAACATATCAGTACATTCTATTAGTTGTTGAGCTGGATCATTTTCTAAACTGTAGTGATTATGTTAGAGGCCATAATTCAAGTATTTATTTCAGACACCCAAAGGAATTTGATCTCCATGTAATGTTCCAGAAGGTACAGATCTTCCACAGGTCCAGTATCCTATTCTGGGTCTACATACTAGCCCCATGTAGATGTCTTGGATACCTTTGGAAAATGAAATAAATAAATACCTATGCCTCTGAACTCTGCCCTTGATGTCCATTGGCTATGATGGCCATTTATGTACCTTAGTCACAATTAAGCACTTTTTAATGAACAATAAATCTAAGTGTCTTAATCTTGAATGGAATACCGGTCTGATTTCAGTCTGGTAATCTCCAGCTGAATCCCACCTGGTATTTCCTAGCACTGAAATCACACCACTGATATGTAAATTTTGCTGTATTATTAACTAGTACATATTGGCTAATTATCTGAATAAGATGACCTTTCACAGATAGAAAACTCCGAAGAAGGATATTTATTTTAATCCAGTTAGTTCACTCTTTCTGTTTTTGCTTTCTGAACAATTTTCAGGGCTTCATGTTCCTTCTCTATCCTATTTATCTATTGTGAAAAACAGAACATGTTTTACAAGCCAATTGTCTCTCCATATTTTTTGTTTTGTTTTGTTTTGTAAGAGTTTTCAGTCTTTCTGGGTGGTGAATGCCTCTCTGCCTTCCAAATGGATGCCCCAAAGCTGCTTCCTCAGCTTGATTGCTCTCTGATTTGCTCTGCACCTTTACTGTCACTGCTTCACATCTGCCTCCAAAAATAATTTGGTACGGACCTCACTCATGTCTCTTATTGGACTCTTGCTATCTGTTCTTTCAGGTAGCTGCAGCTCCATAGCAAATATTCCTTTCCAGTCATTCTAAAAGTAATAATAGCTATGATTTATATATTTATGTATTAATAAATACAAAAGTTCTCCTAGAGACTCTGACACAGTTTTGTAACAAAATAAATAGGATGTTCTGACAATAAAGATCTGAACTGAAAAAATGATCTCTGAAATAAAGTTGGAGAATTATTCTTAGAGACTCTGTTTCAAAGAACCTCACTCAGCCTTTATCAAACTTAGTAAAGATGGGCAACCAATCTTTCTATAGTGAGAGCAGAAATAAGGTCAGGAGAATGGAGCTGAGTACTGTGGGAAGGTAGCCATTATCCTGCACATTTGCAGTCAAGTCGTTTCATTAAAATTTGCTCCTTACTCCTAGTGTTCTAACTCAACAGGGAAATACTTTGCAGTTTATTAGACTCCTGTTGTCCTGAGAGACACAGGATATGGCAGGGCTTGTCTGTTTAATGCAGTATCAACATTTCCTCTTGGGACAAGATACCATTTTCACTCCCTCAAGTGAGCAGCATTTGAAATCAGTTCTGATTAGTGCTCTCCCTATTTCATCCAGGTTCAATTAGTGGAGGATATTGAAGCTGTGAATTACCTGTCATCCAAAGCTTCCTGGTATGTTTACAAAAGCAAATGGTCTATACTGTAAGAGTATTGTATATGAAAATGGAGTTATTTATTAATATATTTTCACAACACCCTAGTGCAAGCATTAGCTAGGAAATAAAACCCTATGGTTATTTCTCCTTGCAGTATATGCTTTGATTTCCATCCCATCAATACTACCACCCATTTAAAAAGTCCCAAATGCTACAAGAATACAGAATATTTTCACTGCAGCTTCAGGAGTATTTCACTGCAGAAAAAATACTTTAAGCTTATGGAGGAAGAGGAATTTAAAGATGTCTGGTGGATTTCTTACCAGATGGTCTGTTTCACTGTCTGACTCTCCATGTAGTATCTAACTCTCCATGGAAGAAAGGAAATTACATCATGCTTTCAAAGATGTCTGAAATGCTGGCAAATGGACGGCAATTGAAGGTTAGATTTTGCCTACAGGCAAGGAGCGGGGGAATAAGGCTACCTTTAAAACATCATTTGCATGGCTGCACAAGGTCCCATTTGAATGCTGTGTAGCCAATGTTTGTGATCAGATAAGGCAGGAAAAAAAGTGATAAATGGGTAGAGTAATTTGGGCAGGAAGAAGCTGAGCATTTGGGAGAGGGTACATGCTTTGATTTTTCCATCTACCTTTCTATCTCAATAGAGTAAGAGACTTTTTTTGATTTCTTGGAGCTATTAATGGGACATGACTTTAATTCATTTAACTCACATTTAATGCTTGAAACTGCTCCTTAAATATCTGAAACTGACTGCTGTATTTGTTAACATTCTCTATAATCAATGTCCTCAATATTCAGTATTAAAATAAAAAACATTAGCACAAATTACTACCCACTGCAGTTCTGACCATCTACTCATATGCATGCAGAGTATAGAGTGATTCATATTTGCATCTGTAGCAAAAGACATAAGATACCTCATTATTGACTGTGGAGTAAAAAAATCACACATTGGTATTTGCCACCATATAGCTGCAACACCATGTATGCCCATCTTCATGAATTTTATAATATCTTTTAAGTAGACCCATGGCCATAATGTTATGGTACTCTACTCTGCTTCAAGAGGGAATGATAAGCCAGCAGATTTTTTTTTAAGCATTTAGGTACCTAAAGATGAAAATTAATACCTACTGATATCTCAAAACCATGTAGACACCTAAATGTCATTGATTCTTGTGGGGAACTGATGCTTAGGTTCCTCAAAATTGTAGTAGGATCCTACTTGCATTCTTAAGCACCTAAACACCTTTGAAAGTCTGGCCTAAAGTCTCTAAAATTACATTGCATTATTGGCTAATGCTGTGTAGTGGTGTGAATATTCCAGGTGCATACAGTTTTTTGATGGCACGGATTTATTTTCTTTGCACTTATGCATCACTAATAATACTGAAGGATAAAGATGTGCAACAAGATATCTTCAGCGGGAAAAATACATTCCCCTAGAGTATTCTGTATGCTAATTACATATACAGTGTTTTATTAGTTGCAATATATTTAAGTTAAATTATTCTTTACCAATGTAGATTTCTAAATGAAATCATTTGATTAGTGCTTGTGTGATTATTTTTAACTCACATTTTCAAGTAAAGGGAGAAAGATACTGTAACAATCTAGCAGTTAACTATAGTAATGACTGATTTTGAGAAAGTTATTGCTATTATGAACCATATCCTGTGATTTATAGCAGCGATAATGTAATTTTTTTTAAGTTTGAAGATAGAGCACAGTTGAGTAACTACACTGGAAAATCAATTGCTCCCCAATGATGAATGAAAATTCTCACCAATCAGAACATGGAATTCAGTCAGGAAGGGAATAATAATTGAAGTTTGCTAGCTCATCCAGTGCCTCTAAGCCTGCAGATAATGTGGAAGTTTGGCTTCTTTCAGTGTTTTTGCCTTATTAGAGCTAAAGGAAGATTAAGCCCTAAACAATAGCTCCAAAGAATTCCTGATTAACTCTTTCTTGATTCATGTGGTATTTGCTCCCATAATAAGCTGCTGAAAAATTCTGTCCTAACATTGAGTATATATCTACAAGAGTACACAGAGCATGAAATGAGGTTGTTGCAAAGTGGGTGTCGGTCTCTTCTCCCAAGTAACAAGCATAGGGTGAGAGGAAATGGCCTCAAGTTGCACCAAGGAAGGTTTAGATTGCACATTAGGAAAAATTTCTTCACTGAAAAGGTTACCAAGTATTGGAACAGGCTGCCCAAGGAAGTGGTTGAGTCACCATCCCTGGAGATATTTAAAAGACGTCTACATGTGGCGCTTAGGGACATGGTTTAGTGGTGGACTTGACAGTGCTAGGTTAGTGGTTGGAGTCAATGATCTTAAAGGTCTTTTCAAACCTAAATGTTTCTGTGATTCTATGATTCTATGATATTTGATTACTTTGCTACATCTGATTTGAGACTTTACTAGAAACAAGCACTAGATTTGCAAACTAGTGTTCTGTACTTTAATGGTAATTCATTATTTCAGTTAAAAACATTTTTTTGGGGAGAAAGCAGATATTAAAAATTGCTTTACAACAAATTTGGCAAGCAACGTGTAACTTTCAAAGAAGTATTCTCCTAGCATAGCATTCATGTTATAAGTACCCTTTAAAATTGCATTAAGTTTAGTAAGGTGGTTTTTTAAATATCGCACATACTTTTGTGTGCTTTTATGTGCTTATGTGGTCTCTGTAGTGATTAAGTAAATGCTTAAAGATAACAAAAGGATATGATTTTCATTATTTAATGACATTAATTTTAGTGGCCTGCTCTTTGTTTAGGGTAAAGTTGAAGCTTTATGTTCCTTACCTATTAGAAAGGCAGATAGGAGATTCAAGTTCTGTTGTACACATGAATCCTTCTGGTTGTTTAAATTGATATTTGCACTGTTGCAATGCAACATGGAAATGTTATATAAGTAATATGAATACTTGCAAATTACATTATGAGTTGTCATTATGAACATTATTTTCATATTGTCTGCATAAATATGAGTTGCAATGTTCATCAAGATTCCTGCAGTGCACTGAAGAGCTATCTGACTTTTGTAAAAAATCTTAAATCTGTTGTATGTTTTACTATAAATTTAAAAAGAAGCTGAAAACACAGACATTTGAGTGCTCTTTTTTCACTGGAATACTAACTAGCAAAAAATATTTTTCAATAAAATGAATAAGCATGACACAAAAAAATTGAATATAAGTTGTGTGGAACAAGACAAAAAAGAAAGTTGTTTAAAACTGCAATGAATTGTAAATGAAAGACTTTGTAAAAATAGTTACTACTTTGAATTTTGAATCAACAAATTATTCTGCACAGACATCTCCCTTTCCTATGAGTTTTTACTGATTTTTAAAATAGCTTCTACTTTTCTGGAATGCAAGTTCCATATCTGAAAAGACTACTGCAGGGCAGCTTTTTTTTTTTTGCTATTACATTTTTTCATCATTCACAGCAAATCACCTTCTGGATTTGTTGAAGTTCAAATGCAAACTATACCATTTGGCTGTTCGTCTGTCCCATTGTGAACTACTCACATGGTATTGACTACAGAGTCACATCTGTAGGATATTTGAAATGGTTTATTTTTTCTTTTTGCTCTTAAAGAATTCCAATCTTTCTAATAAGTTATTCCATATACAGTGTCAGTGGTTGGTAATAAGAGACTATGTGAAGCAGCTGTTCTTGTTGCTTATGCTATTAGAATGTTATCGTATTTTGTGTTTGATCGAGAACTCATCTTCTTTTCCTGAAATTCTTTGATTTGGAGGCATAGCTCCTATCATGGTATTCTAATAGTACTAGAAATATTAGCCAGTGCATAACAAATGCTGTTATACATAATCTACTTGACATGAAGCAACTGATGCCTCTTGGTTTGGGCCAAACTGATTATTAATCTATCCACATGTCTACATATAATACTTGCAGTTACACACTTCTTCATTCTAAATAACATTTCCAGCTGTAATCTTCATATGCAGTATACATTACTCAGGTTAATAGGATCTTTAATAATCAAAGATTATTGTAAAATGTGATNATAATGACATAGACCACTTTTTTTTTTCCCCCTGCCCTGAAATCCATGTGAAAACATATGTTGTTCTGTTGAAATATAACATTATTTAAAAATTGTTCCCAGTGCCATCTAAATCCTGGCTTCTCTTCCAGCGCACTCTGGTCACCTTCAGTTACTGACCCAGAGTATTTACGTGTTTAATATTCCATTGACTTTTAGTTCTAAATTCTAATAATTGTACTACCTTCCACATACTTTTCTGTTGTGACATTACTAATTAAATTGCAGGAATGTAAATAACCTTTTCAAGAATAACTGAGAAAAGAAGCATCAACATTTTATATGGGGCTGGATTTTGATAAATGGATTGTGTTTAAATTTGATAGTCATTTGTATTTGACAGTTATTGTGTATTAAGTATATGACAGAACACTTAATGGCTAACAGAAATCAATATTCCTCAGCAAAAAAAAAGCAAGAAAGGCTGTTTTCAGGGCTAAACTTCTTTTTGGGCTCATACATTTCTAAAATGTAAATCACATTTGTAGTGAAACTGAAAATCTTTCTGAGAAAAGTTATTTTAACATTTAATTTTCCTTTCTTTCAGCTTGGACCAACAGTGCTGCCTTTGGACCTACACCTCCAAGAGTCAATGTGTTCTCTGTAATCTTAAAAAAGAAACAGTGGAGTTTTTGGTGGAGATAGGTAGT